>JAJAQA010000001.1:356017-778517 GCA_021464565.1 Rutilus rutilus | reverse complement strand
GTACACTTTTGTTGTAATTTACCAGTGATGTGGTGCAACAACAGTTGTTTGTTATCTTTTTGTTCAGCACCAAAATAAGATTTAATAGTGGGTGTAACACGCTCATGGCACTTAAATCAGGAGTGTCTAAGGGTGCTTTCACACTGGCAGTTTAGTTTAGGGGGCTTTCACACTGGGCTCGTTTGTTGCGGTCCGAGCCCGAGCGCGATTGTTCCCGGCGCCCCCCAGCGTTGGTCTGGTTTCACACTCAACTTGATTCTATCGAACCCTGGTGCGTTTTTGGGCATATTACGTCATCGCAAAGGTGAACGGCGCATGATAGAAAACAGAACGTGGGTCAGTATAATTCGGTACTATTATGCGCAGCTGAGTGAACAACACAGGTTTACTGTGTGTGTGTGTGTGTGTGTGTGTGTGTGTGTGTGTGTGTGTGTGTGTGTGTGTGTGTGTGTGTGTGTGTGTGTGTGTGTGTCGCATAAGGTGACCTTCTGCTGCTTGCAAACGGACTTTTGAGGAGACAGTGGATTTCCAAATTTGTTGCCCTGATTCCACGTGCTGTGCACGAATACACCGCAGACTCACTCTCGCTCGTATCCAAGGTAAATCATCAACACTGTCATCCCTTACATGTGTTTTATTTAACTAAATACATCATAATCAGCTAAAACGCATGCGCAGGTCACTTTACTTCCTGAACAAGCGCGCACCCGAGTCCATGTTGCTTTCTCATTCACGCGAACTGCAGCATGTTTCAGGAGCAACCGAACTCAGACCAGCGTTTACATTAGCGTTTTTTCATGCGAACCGTGCCCCGTTCCGAACTAAACTGCCAGTGTGAAAGCACCCTAAGTTTAATTCGGAACGGGGCACGGTTCACATGAAAAATCTCTAATGTGAACGCTGTCAGGCGGACCCAGGTGTGCACTGGGGTAGCGAATCCGGGACTACCTAGAGGAGGTGGTCTGAGTTCGGTTGCTCCTGAAACATGCCGCAGTTCGCGTGAATGAGAAAGCAACATGGACTCGGGTGCGCGCTTGTTCAGGAAGTAAAGTGACCTGCGCATGCGTTTTAGCTGATTATGATGTATTTAGTTAAATAAAACACATGTAAGGGATGACAATGTTGATGATTTACCTTGGATACGAGCGAGAGTGAGTCTGCGGTGTATTCGTGCAAAGCACGTGGAATCAGGGCAACAAATTTGGAAATCCACTGTCTCCTCAAAAGAGTCCGTTTGCAAGCAGCAGAAGGTCACCTTATGCGACACACACACACACACACACACACACACACACACACACACACACACACACACACACACACACACACAGTAAACCTGTGTTGTTCACTCAGCTGCGCATAATAGCACAGAATTATACTGACCCGCGTTCTGTTTTCTATCATGCGCCGTGCACGTTTGCCATGATGTAATATGCACGCAAACGCACCAGGGTTCGATAGAATCAAGTTGAGTGTGAAACCAGACCAAAGCACTCTAAGTCTGCTCCTAGAAGGCCAATAATGTATTGCAGAGTTTAACTCCAACTTGGTTCAACAACACACCTGCCTGGAAGTTTGTAGTGATCCTGAACACCTTGATTAGCTGGTTCAGGTGTGTTTAATTGGGGTTGAAGCTAAACTCTGCAGGATCTTGGCTCCCCAGGAGCAGGATTAGGCACCCCTGCCTTAAATGAATTTGGGTTGTAACAACACTTTAAAGGATTTAAAAGGATAGGTTACCAAAGATGATAATTGTCATTTACTCACCAACATGCCACTCCAAACTCATGCAAAAATACCACCTAGGCCTTCCAAAAAGGACTTGCTCGGGTCCTTTGACACAAGCCTGGTGAATTCTTTGCTGATCTATAAAAACATAAATACATTTACAAATTTAACAAAGATGCCAGGATCTCAGTGACAGAATTAAAACATTAACAAGTCAAAACATTTTAATTTCACTCAACATGAAAGAACTGGTCATATAATCCTAGGATTTTAAGTTTGCCCATATCTTCTAATAGAACAGCACTTGTTTGTGTCTACAATTGTTAAAATAGGCATAAAAGAAATCCATAAAATAATAGGGTCGTGACTTGATGACTATGGGAAAATGTGGGTCAAATTTAAACGAGTTGAGAACCACTGTTATAAAGCTATTTAAAACATCATTCAATGTAAATTATGCAGATAATCGTAATTAATAATCGCCAATTAAAATAGCCTAATCGAAAATTATGATTTTTGCCATAATCATGTAGCCCTAAAACATCTTACTCCCCAAATACAATGAGGAAAACAATATCAACATTTTTTTATTTCTATGGCTGGGTGATGCATTTAATTATACTGATGATGTTGCTGTCAAGTTAAAAGTGAGCAATGCTATAAATATAGCTTTTATTATGTGAAAATGTTTTCTACAAATAACGTAATTCTGAATTTCATGCTTCTTCAGGGCTTCACAGGTAACACAAATTACATATAAGTTTAATAATGTGATTATTACACTACAAAAAGTTATATGCATGACTTATATTAATAACTTACATCGCAAGTTACCTAAGGCCAACAGAAGACACGCCGTTTGCACTTGCTCAAAACATTCATATGGTAGCCTATGTCATTTGAAAAAATAACAACTGGGTGTTTAAGAAATATAAGTCAATCGAGCTTCTTTTTTTTTTTTTTTTTTTTTTTTTCATGTTAAACACAAATACTGGCGGCGCTGCTTCAGATATTAACTTACTGGTTATTAGGCTAGGTGTGTCTAACGAGAATGAGATCCGATTAAGAACACGCTAAAAAAAAACTTATATGTACACTATTTTATCTATTTATCAACATTAACTTATAATGACGACTTCTCTTTCTGCTCACGTCTCGACAGCAGCTCGGTGTCTCTGTCTAGCGAGCAGAAATTTGCCTAGCAGTGCGTGTGGCTCCTGATAAATAACGTTAATCGAGTTTGCCAAATGTGATCAAAATGTGCCTGGAATCAAAATACGGACGAGGTGCGCTAAACAAGCCTAATTTAACATGAAAGAAAGCACAAATCAGGGTATACTTACTCATTTCATTATTTGCAGTCCATAAAAGTCCACCTGTAGCCTACTCGTTCAAACGCGGGCTCCTTCGTCTTTTCTTGCATCAGCAACTTCTCGTGCAGAAAATGGCGATGGCGCGTCTGCTTCAAATTCGTTCAAATAGTACGTCATCATGACGTAGAGTTTCTGGCACATGCGCATTACACAGAAAGTTGATAGAACCTATGTTTTGTTGTTATATGAACACGTTATTTAAAGTTTTCCATTTCCCTTCAAGTTGAGGTTGTCATAACTCATCCTATTGTGTAGTGAGACACTACAAGTTGACAGGACATGATTTTACTAGTCCACCTGACTAAAACTCAGAATCACTTTTTACAGTGTGCATGCTAATGGTGTAGCTGAGGTATTTTGCAGTAAATAGGTACAAAAGTAATTAAAATCTCCCAAAACATAGCATTAATGTATAGATGAGAAGTAAACCAAAAAAAAAAGATATATTACGTGTATTATTAAAAATGTAAAAAAAAAAAAAAAAAAAAAAAAAATACAATCACTCTATACATTATCATATACTATCATATTGACCCCAAATGCACTGAGTGTAAACAGGAAACTAGAGACATATGAGGAAAAGATGGTTCAGTCCTGTGTCTACTGGGAAACTTCCCGCTAAAACTGTATAAGAATGTTTAGAGAGTGTTATCCTTCCTTTTAGGAGAACATTCTGGGAACAAAAATACAATTATCTACAGAAAACATTACAAGAACAAAACATAATGCTCTCAAAACATTCATAGAACAACAACATTTCTATCTGGGATGAGCTCATATTGTCAAGTCAAGTCACCTTCATTTATATAGCGCTTCTAACAATACTGATATCGAGATCATAGTATGAGCACACAGTGACTGCGCTGTGAGTAACAGAACTACAAATAACCTTTATCTTTTGTTTTGTTGTACTGGTGGTGTAAAGGAATACACATATTCTCCTAGTGCATGTTTAATCATATTGTATTAAATGATTTGTTAATGCATTATTTTGTCATGACTGTTACTTGAGAGGGCCCTAATCATGATCACATTCACTGTTAACTACTTCCCAAACTCAGCTCATGATTGATCATAAACTGTCAAACACACAACGAGTGTTCAGCTCAGTGAAGTGATGTTGTGTGGTCAGAGAACAGAAGTACAGTATCATCACGCCTGTGTCTGGATGGAGAGTGAACTACTGATCCCAGCAAACCTTCCCTGAGTTTTGCTCCTTCCTTTGGGAACTGTTCCACAAATATTCTTTGTGGGTTTTGAGTTGTTATTTAGTATTTAGCTGTGCATAAGTCACAGTAGGGTGAGTTTGAAGGAAAGAGAGAAACACAGAACAGATAAAGAGCTTTTAAGGGCAGTTATTAATGTATTTCTACGGTTGAAGAGGAGGATCAACTCATCCTGTGCCGTCCAGTAATGTTTATGACAAAGCTGAAATCAAAAGTTCAAGATATGATGATATTATATTATTTAAATTTGTTTCAAAGTCAGGGTATTTCTTATTCCATCTTAAAGAGGCGTTTGATTTGGTTTATCTATAAATGTTAATGAATGCATTAACTATCAAACAGCGGAAAAAGACTGTATGATTTGAATCTTCTGCTTTGTATGCTGGTGGGGTTTATGTTTTATCATTTATTAATATCATAATGATCACTGAGATATACTGTGTTTCAGGAACCAGTGGAGTGGATGTGTACATCAGTTCTGGTGGAAATGTCTCTCTGTCCTGTAATAATACTCTTTCTGACTGCAAATCAACTACATGGATCTACTATAACAGATTCAGACATTCATGGTTCATTGAACTGATTACTGGAGGGATAAAGAATAAAGACACAGAGAGACATGAGAGACTGAGTCTGGAGTCTGACTGCTCTCTGAACATCAAGAACGTCACAGGAGAAGATTATGGATTTTACACCTGCAGACAATATGTGAATGGACAGAAACAAGGACCTGAGGCTGATGTTTATCTGCATGTTCTTCATGGTAAGTTTATGATTATGTGGTCAATTTAAAAAGGGCAGATTCTCCCTTTAAACTCAGATGATGATTGAAGAGTCTGTGATTTGTGTCTTGTGTTCAGTTTCAGTGTCTTCATCATCATCATCATCATCATCATCATCTTCATCATCATCATCATCATCATCATCATCATCATCATCATCACAGACTGAGATCAGTCCAGGCCGCTCTGTGACTCTCTCCTGTCAGTTGTATTCATATGCTGGATCATCCTGTGATTATTGGGTCCGTTCTGAGGGAGTTGAGCTGTTGTGGGTGAATCAGGCTGGTGTTGATCTGAAGACAGACTCCAGATATCAGATATTATCATCATCAGCTCAAGATCACTGTATCCTCACTCTGACTACAACACTCCTGAATGAAGATGACAACAGAGAGTGGAGATGTCAGCTTACTCGCAGAAATCAACTCAAGACCTCAGTCAGATACACTGTCAAGTATTCAGGTGAGAAACAACACTGTAAAATATGATGTTAATGTCCTACAGTTATACAGTAATACAGTAATACAGTAATACAGTACAGTCTCTTCTCTACTGCCACTGTAAACTGTGATGATGGAAAAGTCCAGAACGGTCGTCCAACCGAGGGCCGTCGGCACAAAAAAAAAAAAGTCTAATAAAGCAATATGAACAGCAAACAGCAGGGGCACTAATACGATCACTTATATTACGTGTAAAAAACAACAACTGAGGAAGAAGAGTCGGCCTATAGCCACTGACAGAAAGTTAGTTTTATAAGGCTGCACTTTTAAATTACATTATATTTGTATAGCAGTGGTCTCCATTACATGGTGCCTGTGAGTTGCCCGCTAAACACATTCTATAAATAGCCCCAACTTGCCGTCGGGGTTGCAGACTTCGAATAAATGGTATAATTTTGCGACCTTTTTAACTAGGGGTGTAACGATTCATCAACTACATCGATGTATCGATTTATATTCCTACGAGGATCGATCTGTGCTCGGCAAGTTGGCCTTCCGGACGACAATATCGATCTAATATCGTTTTAAAAGGTAATGAATCGATTGTATCGATACTAGGAAATAGCGCATTGGATTTAAGCACGTTAGACTTTATGGATGTTTTTTCTTTGCACTTTTAATGATAAAGGCGTTAAACGTTACTCGATTCAGTCTGCCTATCTGTGACGTGATCGCCATGCGTGACGCGCCAGCAGCAGCTCAAAGACAACAAGCAGTGCAAAGTCTCTCACCTCAGAAAAACGGACTGTCCTGTCCTCTCAGCCGCTATACTGCAGTAGCGCACACTCTTCAATTGCACGCGCAAATGCGCCGGAGCTCGCTGTATCACTTCACTAAAGCGCAAAAGAAATACGAGCATGCAACGTCGTAAATTAGTAAGTTAAGAAATAAAAGTAAAATACCAATAAATTTCGTTATTGGTACGTCATGTGTGTTGCTATTTATCAGGAGCAGTTTCCATGTTTCTTTACCAGTTCTTCTAAGTATTGTGTATCACCATGGTAGCCTAATTGTTGTTTGTTTCCATAACAAAATGCCACTTACTGGTTTTTTATATTTTTATATGACTGTGGTGGCTCATACCAAGATTGTATTAACAAAAACTAGTTTGGGACTGCTATTTAATAGCTTAACCTCGCAGTGCCTACTGTCTATCAGTATTTGTCATATTCTTAAAAAAAAATTGTTAAGTAAAGGGGGACAGAACTTGTGTGTCAACAATTTTTGTGTAAACAAATGTATTATAATAGGCCTATATAATTCCTAAAAAGGTGGGTGGCGGCTTGATGACCATGGGGAAATGTGGGTCCCATGGCCAAACTATTCAAAACATCATTCTATGTTGTGATAATCGTAATTAATAATCACAATTACAATTTCAAGGGAATAATCAACAATTATCATTTTTGTCATAATCGTTCAGTCCTACTTATTAAAATAAAATGTGAATGCATTTTACATTAATTGTTGTTTACTTGTTTGTTTATATCTATAATTAATTGATACCTGATTCCCTTACAAGAATTTTTGGCCAAAAAGTCACTGAATCGATTTCAAGTCACTGAATCGTTTCGGATCGGATCGTTCTAAATGAACCAATATCGTCCTTGAATCGTATCGACAACCATGAATCGCGAATCGAATCGAATCGTTGTTAAAACGAATCGTTACACCCCTATTTTTAACTAAACGTTTCAATTTGAACTTTTGCCTCTACAAAATTACCCAACTCTCTTTGATTATACGCTGTCGTTTGCGAACATCCAATTGTATGAGAAACATCCAATGGCAAACGCTTAAAAAGCGGAATAAAACTTGTTTGATCTGAGCAGCGCATTATCAGCTCGGCCCAAAACACAGCGATCGCGGACAAAGCAGCTGTGGGCTGACCTCGATCACGCGAACATTAGGCTATTACACAGAGATGCGCGATCCACGAGAAGCATTTCAATTCAGCACAGAATTCTCTATCTATAAACCCACAGATGACTAACTTATGTGATTTAAGCTTGTAAAAAGCCAGATGAAACAGCGCTGATATTCTCAACATATTGACAAAAAAAAAAAAAAACAACAACAGGCGAAACATATTGTTCCGAGAACAAACCAGTTAGAAGACATTTCACACCACAACTTATGAATTAACTTTAGTAAAACAAACTTTTTTGGCAGAAATGTGCCTGTATTCATATTAAAAATACTGTTATATTAATATAGTCATGTATAAATGTATTAAAGGGGTCATGAACTGGATTGTTTTATTATTTTATAATGTTGCCTGGGGTGCCCTTATAATGTTAGTATGATTTTTACATCAAAAATTTTCATAATTTATAAATAAAAGCCATTTTTCCAAGCCTGATTTCAGCCTCAGATTTGAACGCTCTGTTTTAAGGGGCGTGTCTGCTGTGAGACTGCAGTGATTGGCTGCTGTGAGACTGCAGTGCAGACGCCCACTGCTGTGATTGGCTGCTGTGAGACTGCAGTGCAGACGCCCACTGCTGTGATTGGCTGCTGTGAGACTGCAGTGCAGACGCCCACTGCTGTGATTGGCTGCTGTGAGACTGCAGTGCAGACGCCCACTGCTGTGATTGGCTGCTGTGAGACTGCAGTGCAGACGCCCACTGCTGTGATTGGCTGCTGTGAGACTGCAGTGCAAACGCCCACTGCTGTGATTGGCTGTTATGAGACTGCAGTGCAAACGCCCACTGCTGTGATTGGCTGACATGCTTGCATATGAAATAGCCAGTATTACATGAACTCTCTCGAAAACTTTTACTACGTTTTTACTATTACAGCTATCGAGATTAACAAAGCGTGAAAAGTATGGTTTAAAGCATTATATTTAAATCTATTCCATCACATGAAAGGTTGCAGCATGATGAGCTTTGACTGAGCAGATGACAGACAGTCTGTTGATCGCGTGAATAAAGATCTTATCATTGCAACGCAATTTTTGCACTCTCACAAATGCTTACACCAAATCACAATGCAAACACGATGTGAATACACAGTAAGAGCTTCGTTGTGTAGTGTAACAGTGTCATTATTTCATCACGAGTTTGGCAAGTGTCCAGATAAGCTCCCGCGGCTCGCGCTGTGCTGTTTGATTGACAGCTTGGGTGATTTGATCGTTCTTTGATCGCTTTCTTTATATAATTTAATAACAGTTTAAAAAAGACTCTTTTCATAATACTACGAGAAATGATGTGAAGTTGATCGTTTAGTCACTGATGCATAAACAGTATTGAACGATTTTAAGAGAAAGATATCTGAACTTGAATAATTACACATCAGAAATCACTGATCGCAGATCAGGCATTAGAATACACATGGTTACTTACATGTTGCTGGCAGATCCGTGTCGGGAAATTGTGATTGACTGATTTAAAGGGTAACTAAACCCTAAACCAACTTTTTTTAGTTAATGATCTGTAAGAATGGGGCTTTATTAGTGCTGTTCATTGATTCGAGTAACTTTTTTGACATTTGGGTATAAAGTGTTTTAATTCTACAATATATGGTGTAAAAACGTCTGAGTGCTGCCCTCTTCAGGTTGAACGGTGGCTACTGCAGTTGAATTTTCCTATTGGATGTTTGCGGTACTACGTGACGTAAGCAGGTTCCAGCTCACCACGCCCTCCCTTGGTATGAGCTAGCGTAGATTTATCTGTATTTAGTACAGTGGGCAGGAGGGTACGTAGGTGTAGTGTTGCTGGTTGCAACAGCACTGCTGGACTGCACAGCTTTCCAGCAGACTTGGAAATTAGGCGCCAGTGGTTGCATGCACTTGGCCTGGAAGACCGAGTGTGAAACCTGCATTTTACGCGGAATTGCTTTTGAAACACAATAGAGGTGGAAATGGGCTTCTCCACACAGCTCGCGCTGAAAAGCGACGCAGTGCCAAACGCTGCTCCTCCTGCATGGACTCCACCACCGCAGCGGCGTCTTGATGTGAGTGATCATATATATTTTAATCACAATTTATGGTTAGGCTAAAGTTAATCCTCTGGGGTCGACAAACGCGTCGGCGCATTTTGCTGGATTTTTTCACATAGCGGCAAAATATGAAAATGCCTATAGAGAGTGCGCGCTATTGACATCAACTCGATAAAACTCATCAGATGCATGTGCTTTACGTCGTCTCGCGACCCTGTGAGTCACTCTCCATTTTAGAGAGTCTGACAGCGGGTCTCAGGTGCACGCCCCCCCGCTCACGGTTCGTCCCCTCTATCTCCGCTGGGTCTGCCCACTTTTCTAGCATTTTTCAAATATTGCCAGTGGGTGGAGTCAGGCTCTGACCAGGGGTTTAGTTACCCTTTAATAAAGTTTAACCATGCTGGAATCCGAAGGAAGCTTATGCAGACTGTCTTCTTCCACAAACAGGCGCTGCACAATATTTAGTAAACAGCATGTTTATTGCTTGGAAGTAGCTCGATCCGGTTTAGCAATTATCATGTCGTCCTATGTTATTTAGCATGTTTGGGCGAATCGGTGGGCGGGGCTAAACAGGGCGTGTTGAAGTAGGCGTTGATCTTCTTTTGTGGAGGCGGTGTTTTATCCTCTTTGACGTCATAGTTCCCCACTTTGAAAAACGAGTCGTTTGCTGAGCCTGATGTCTATAAAAGCTTTTATTGGACTAACAAGGTAGTTTTCAGTTCTGAAACTTACAGGATATTATTATAGTATGATGATCTCTTATATGTCAAAAGCTCAAGGAAATTTGGATTTCTCAGTTCATCACCCCTTTAAATGTAATGCAGTAATGTTTTTGTTTAGAAGTTATGGCAGTTTATTTATTTATTTTTTCATTTATATTTATACTAAATGTTTGGGCTACTGTTTTTGATAACACATACAATAGGTTTATAGAAAATCAACAAAAAAATCAATTATATTTTCAGGATTTTTCAGGATTTTTTTTAAACGCTTTTAAGTCTATATCGATATTTTATTATTTCCCATATGATGGTGAAAAGTAAAAAAAACTTTACCATGTTATGTATAATAAATACTGGAGTATAACAAATAAAAATTCCTTCTAGATTATTTTATCCCTTGAGTTATAGCCCTCGCACACAAAAAGGTTGGAGACCCCTGGTATATAACTATATGATTTATAATTACAAGTTTGTGTAATTTGGGGTTACTGTAGACATTTCATTATTTGTATTTTATGGCATTGTTTTTTTTTTTTTTTTTTTTGAAGGCTGAGGCATCATTATTAAACACAACCCCAATTATCATCATTTGTTTTGAGATGTTACTTGCTGTGAATACCTTGTCTGATAGGCTACAGTATTGTGGCATATAGTATCAGAACTATATGTGTGTGTGTCCCACACGGCTAGAGGCGAATGGCCGGATGATGGGCCTATTTGGGAGAAAGTCCAGGGCTGTTTTTTAGCCCCAGTCCGTCCCTGGTTGTAAAGATGCCTAACAAAGGTATCAATCTGACATGTTTTTTCTGGTCCCTACATCTCAGGTCAATATCACTGACATTAAATCGATGTTGATTTGATGTCAGGAAACAAGACATCAAATTGATGTGAAATTGATGTCAATACAATGTCTGAAATGTCTGAAAAAAGTATATTTATTACTCATTGTAAATCAATGTGACAACATCTAAAAGACCTAGCCTGAATGATCTTGAAAGTTGTAGACCTAGGTCTATGTATTTTGCATGTGTGTTTTTATTTATTTAAATCCTAGCATATTTACATTTAGTTCACGTTTAAAATGACAGCAGACACTATAATTGCATATACTATAAAAGGTAAATTTAATCTGATATTGGAGCTTGATATTGAATAATATCAAAATAGCATTAAAATGACATCAACATCATGGCATCCTGATGTCAAATAGATGCCCAGCAGGCACAGGATATAGACTACAGCGTCGGTCAGACGTTGGATTTTGGTTGAAAATGAAAGTCGGGTTGACGTCTAAATCCAATGTTTGTTTGACGTCAGGCTCCAACGTTGGGCAGTCGTTGAATTTTGGTTGGAATAAACCAAACAAAAAGGTGAAATGCATGGCCGTACACTTATTACCAGCTTCACTTAAAACTAACCAGATTTACTTTATTTAATATCCGGTTTAAAGAAATAATATTTTGTATTTTAAAGTCACCATGATGGTGGTTAGCGTTTGCTTTAGTTGTGCTCTTGACCCTTGACTATTTAAATTAAACTTTTTTCTGGCTGCTATAATTGTGTGTTTATAAAGCACAATTATTGTATTTTAAAAAGCCAAGAGAAAATGAGATCAGGTGATGTTAGCTGTTTATTGATGATGATGTTATCATGTAATAGTCCTAATCCCTGATCTTAATCAGTGTCTAATGCTTTGTTTATATAGGACTTGTGGTTTTAACATTGTTTTATTCATAATAGAAGTCAACTGATTCTACAGCATATCTACCAGTGTTGTTTATTAAAAAATATACTTGATATATCCAGATAATCAGATCAACTCCAGCTGGATAATTTATTAAAGCCGCAATGCATGCTGGGAGATATGGGTGAGTTTTGATTGGTGGTACCCAGCATGCACTGCAGCATGAAGCATTTCATTGATTGTCACCATTGTTGAGAGTCACACACTGATTCTTGATGGCTAAGTAATAATGTAGAGGAAAAAGTTTAATGCACTAAATGTTTTGAAAATTCTTTTTGTCAAAAAATCAATTGTCTTCTATTATATTTTCTTCTACTTCTTTACTTCTATAAAATATTATACTTTATTTTTATGGTTTTTGTTTGACAGCCGCAGCTGACAGTCATTGACCGTTTTTTTACGATTTTATTTTTTACAGTGTAATTGTAACTCAATACATTTCAAGTCACGCTAGTCACCACCCAGCCAGCAATGACATGTGGGGCCCAAATGGGTCTGACATGTCCCACTTTTAGTACGTCTGGGCTTCCACGGCTTGCCCCAATGTGGATCCCGGGTGAAGCCCTCATCTGGGCCCCACATGTCATTGCTGGCTGGGTAGTGTCATTCTTAGTTTGTAGATTTAATTATGATATTCTCCCTCTTTCAGTTCGCCGTGGTGCTGTTTGGCTCGTCTGGCTAGTGATCACAGTGGCATGTGCAATATTCACTATCATGATCACCATCATACTGTATACAATGTAAATAAATATGTATCAACAAAGAGTAATATAATTTGCTTTTAGACTAATGCAAAAGTACATTTGAATATTACATTAACAATGAAATGGCTTGTTTCCGTTTCTTTTTTACAGTCAGAAGAAAAGGATAAACTGCAGATCTGCAATACAGGAGTATGAGGTGAGATGGCCAAAACCACAGAATGATACTAATAAATCAATAACAGCTTCTTTGTACATGTAGAACACATATATTGTCACGTACTGCTCTGAGACACGAAGGTTGAGGATCCAAATGTAGTTTATTTGAACAGAGGGTAATCCAAAGACGTAATCCATAAAACAGGCAAGAGGTCAGAAAAGACCAGTCCAGTTGGAGAGTAACCAGTCCAAACAATAACAGGGTCACAGGGACACAGGGGTCACAGGGTCACAAGGGTCACAGGGGACACAGGATTTCAGGGACACAGGGTCACAGGGGTCACAGTGGTCACAGGGGACACATGATCTTAGGGTCACAGGGACACAGGGTCACAAGGGACACAGGGTCACAGGATGTCAGGGTCACAGGGGTAACAGGGTCACAGGGGACACAGGGTCTCAGGGTCACAGGGGTCACAGGGTCTCGGGGTCACAGGGGTAACAGTGTCACAGGGGACACAGGGGTCACAGGGGTAACAGTGTCACAGGGGACACAGGGTCACAGGGGTCACGGGGTAACAGGGTCACAGGGGACACAGGATCTCAGGGTCACAGGGACACAGGGTCACAGTGGTCACAGGGGACACAGGGTCACAGGGGTCACAGGGTCACGGGGTAACAGGGTCACAGGGGACACAGGATCTCAGGGTCACAGGGTCACAGGGGACACAGGATCTCAGGGTCACAGGGTCACAAGGGTCACAGTGGTCACAGGGGACACAGGATCTCAGGGTCACAGGGACACAGGGGTCACAGGGGACACAGGGTCACAGGGGTCACAGGGGACACAGGATCTCAGGGTCACAGGGACACAGGGTCACAAGGGTCACAGGGGTCACAGTGGTCACAGGGGACACAGGGTCACAGGATGTCAGGGACACAGGGGTCACAGGGGTAACAGGGTCACAGGGGACACAGGGTCTCAGGGTCACAGGGTCACAGCTCACAGGGGTAACAGGGTCACAGGGGTCACAGGGCTAACAGTGTCACAGGGGTCACGGGGACACAGGGGTAACAGTGTCACAGGGGTCACAGGGGACACAGGGGTAACAGGGGACACAGGGGTAACAGTGTCACAGGGGACACAGGGGTCACAGGGGTCACAGGGTCACAGGGGACACAGGGTCTCAGGGTCACAGCTCACAGGGGTAACAGGGTCACAGGGTCACAGGGGTCACAGGGGTAACAGTGTCACAGGGGACACATGGGTCACAGGGGACACAGGGGTAACAGTGTCACAGGGGACACAGGGGACACAGGGGTAACAGTGTCACAGGGGACACAGGGTCACAGAGGTCACAGGGTCACGGGGTAACAGGGTCACAGGGGACACAGGGGTCACAGGGGTAACAGTGTCACAGGGGACACAGGGTCTCGGGGTCACAGGGTCACAGAGGACACAGGGTCTCAGGGTCACAGGGGTCACAGTGTCACAGGGGACACAGGGGTCACAGGGTCACAGGGGTCACAGGGGACACAGGGGACACAGGCAAAAAGGAACCTCCAAGGACAGGCAGAGATCAAAACCAAGAACACGGGAATAACAGACAGAATGCTCAGAATTGCAGTACAAACACTAAACAAGACTTTGCAGAGAATGAATGTGAAAACCAGGCTATTATAGGGTGAGTTAAACAAGGTAATGAGACAGAGGTGAATGTGATAATGGATGAGAGTCTGATCTAAGGATTATGGGGAATGTTGTGGATATACAGTATATACACACACTCAAGATTTGTACATGGTTTTATGAGTAGAGACTGTGGAGTGATTACACTTTTGATTGTCATGACAGCGATTTAAAATCTTTTACATTCATTTTTTTTTTTTTTTTTTTTTTTTAAATGGTGATAATCATTTTTCTCTGATTTCACTTCTCTCTGTTTCCCTGTAGAACGATCCCAGAACTGATCCCAGTGAAGGTTCATATACAGGTCTTGACCTCGAGTCCAGATCACCTGACCTCTACAACACACTCCCAGTAAGAGGAATATCAAAAACTATGTGTAAAAGAGCTGCATTCAAAAGTCAAATAATCAATAATCAATGTGTTTTTTCCCATAGACTGTCCATCCCAGACCTGCTGTTCACCAGTCAGGCTCTTCTGAATATGAGAATCTGTCCGTAAGTTTCTCAAGTCTTCTCAATTTCATACAGTACATTTTTTAACCCTCTGGGGTCTGAGCTGTTTTCTGGGCCCTGGAGGTGTTCTGACATGCTCTGACATTTGTGCTTATTTCTGTTACTTGTGACATTTTCATGTCATGTAAGTGGACACATACAAAAGTAGAAATATCACAGATTCTTTTTTTATATTTCTTTTTTTCTGTATGACCATAAATGACGGAGTAATTTAAGTTTAAAGTGCTACAATGTAAAGAAAATCCAACAAAACGCGGGGGCGCGTTTGCCGACCTCAGAGGGTTAAAAGAAACAACTAGTCAATAGATACTAATCAGTCTTTTCTTTTGTTACAAGATGGATTATACAAGTCGTTTCACTTACAGAAATATATATTTTTTCTGAGATTATTTGTACCATTTGTAGTGTTGATTTATGTAAATGTGTGTCTTATTTCTGTTGTAGCCACAGCAAGACGCCACAGTAAGATGAAGCACAAGCTAAACTTTACTCAACTTTTGTCTCATCGCTGGACAGATCCACATCACAACTACTGATGAAAAATGAAACGCATCTTCAGAGTTTCCATTCTGCAGAAAGTAATGGATTATATTCATGTGACATAATTAAACAGTCAAAGTGTAATTAATTAACAAGATTAGAGTTGTTTCTGTAATATTTTATACATTTTATCTGTGTATTAAAGAGTCCATGTGACAGATTTTTCTCTTTATTCCTTTTCAAATAAAACATTAAATGATAAAAAGGTACGAAGATTCAATATTCTGTTTAAAATCTGTGTTTTAAAGTGTATATTAAACTGGCCAAGTCACGTGATTTCAGAAAACGAGGCTTTGTTAGGTCATACAATGTCAAATGAAATTTGAAATTCTGATAATTTGATGCTAAAACAGTGGTTCTTGTACTGCCATAGTAACCAAGGCGACATACATGGACAACTGCGTTACGTGTAGCGGCAGACGCTGTTGCCGTAATGTTGCTGTTTCGTCCAAACATTATGGACCATGGCAAGCAGACTTTGGGACAAAATGAGAACTCTCATACAGCCAACCAACTAACACATAGAATAACATTATAACTGTCAACACACTCAAAATACAGTTTAGTATGATAGTGTAGACCAAGTGAAACAGTGCTGCGTTACCTTACTAGTTTAACTTGTTAAATTAACTGATTAGTGTGAATAGCTGCTAGTTCGGTAAAATAAAAGTCCTCGTGTGGAGCTGATATCTGGGGGTCAGCCCTATGTTCCCACAGCCCTATGTTCCCACAGCCCTATGATCCCACAGCCCTATGTTCCCACAACCATATGTTCCCACAGCCCTATGTCCCCACAGTCCTATGTCCCCACAGTCCTATGTCCCCACAGCCCTACCCCCCCCCCCCCCCCCCCCCCCCATCCCCATCCCCATCCCCATCCCCATCCCCCGAAATTAGTTAAGCAGGAAGCGCCAAGTGAGGGGTAGGTTTAGGTATGTTAACTAATAAAGCCCTAGTCCCCTATGAAGGGTAGGTTTTAGTGCTTGTGCTGGTACAGGGATAGCCCAATTACATCCCAGACAAGTCTCCCTCCTGTGAAACATTATTAGACCCATCGGCATGATGACAAGCTCCACTCTCATTCACTGCGTCATCAATCTACGCCTTTGTTATTGTTTTGAAGAGGTTAGCGACTCCTAGTGGCAAAAAACTACATATTGTACCTTTAACAAAAGGCTGTATCAATTAATTCAGTGAACTTAATATTTTATTTAGTGAAAACTAAATGCACTGCTGACAGAGGCAGATGCAGAGTTATTAGGCTGAATTGTGGTGTTTATCAATGACACTGAAGAGTACAAAGTGCAATTCTTACTGATTTAGTGTTATGACAGATATCATACCTGAGAAACTGATGGAGGAGACGGTTCTCATGACTGTCCACTTGAACATCGACTCCCACTACCTGATTTCCCACTACATACTAGATAGATAGTGTGTGTGTGTGTGTGTGTGTTTATAGAGTTACACTTCCCTAATGCACATGGATAAACACAAACACAATGTCAGAAGTATGATCTGAAAAACAGCTCCCTCTTCAGGACAGTGGAGGTAAAGTCTGGCCATCCTCAATGTTACACCATCCATCCATCATAGTGGTGCCTGATTCTTTTATATAAGGGAATGCAGTTACATGTTAATGCCCCATCCATCCACATATTCATCCATCCATTCATTCATTCATTTTTACACAAATTAATCAATCAATCCATACACCCATCCATCCATCCATTCATTCATCCATCATATTGTTTCCTGATTATTAGGGAAGGCAATGGCATGTTCCTCCCTCAAATAGGTGTAAATACTGAACATGCATGTAAACGCACACAGTTTGATCTTATTTGGTAAACACTATCTTTAAAAATGAAGAACTACTTGTCTTAAAGAAAGAAGATCACTTTTCAGGAAGCTGAAAAACACCATCTAATCATGGTGACAGGAGGTTTCCCTTCACACTGAAAGTTTCGTTTGATATTTGTAATGTAAGCTCTATAGTCATGCTTTTAGATATTCTTTAACCAATCCTTTAGAGAGAGTGTTTTATCTTTTTCTATTTGCAAGTGGTTTCATTCGGGTTGTTCCTGTCTCGGCGTGGGGAAGGTTGCTCAGACTTTAAAAAGAGGAAGGAAAAAAACTAAAATAGCAGAAGAAAGTTTTCAGCTTGCATTTGCACTTCACTCTCCTGGAGTCTGTTTACAGCGGCTGAAACTACAAAACGGTAAAAGATTCACTTGTTCAGTAATTAATATTGTCTAACTAATTAATCTCCACACAAGAAAATGGAAGTGAGAAACATTTTCTTTCATAAAAACCTCTGTTAGATGACTCATGTGTCCCTAACGTTATCTTTAAATGAGTTTCATCTGTGGAAATCTACTAACAGTGAAGATTGTAAAGTATTTGTATCATTTTTGCAGTGTTTATAATGCAATAAACGGCTGTATGCAATACCTCACTCCTCAGCGGGATCTGCTCCTCATATCAGGAGATATTGCTCCTCATATCAGCACTGTTCTGAGGAATCTTTTCTCCATAAGGTAGGCTAGGCTATATTATGCCTCACTCGCGGCGCTTTGTTTACAGCTGATGTGGGGGCGTTTCACAGTCTGAAATGGTTCTCAGAATTTGCATTTGAATAGCACGCGCTCTCCGGGGAGTGGTCAAATTACTTTTGAATGGCTCGTAATGAGCTCGACTGGAGTCGCTCTCTTTTTATACAGATTACAGAAGCTGAGAATATTTGTTTTTTTTATATAAATTACTTCATTTAAAAGCTGCGATCTCAAGCTTTATGCCCGTGGGTCTGTTTGCCTGTTTGACTGAATTTTCGCGGAGTTATAGATCATTTTCGAATGCGTTTCAAATGGGAGTTTACTGACAGAGAGAAGGCAGAAATCACATCATGTTAATTTTTCTTTATTTGTCAAAAAGCAAAACACTTTATTTTTATTGTGAGTATACAGAAAAAAAATAGAAACTGAACAGGATCGATTGATGTATTACACGAAAATGAAAGATCAAAATTAACAGAGTATTTAGTGTTTATTTTCATTGCTAAAAAAAAAAAAAACGAGCAAAACGCGCCCGCGCGTTTTTGGTCCCCAGAGGGTTAAAGTTTAAATTAGTCTAAAGTTTAAATTAGTTTGAAGTTTAAATTAGTTTAAAGTTTAAATTAGTCTAAAGTTTAAATTAGTTTGAAGTAAATTAGTTTAAAGTTGAAAGTAGTTTAACGTTTAAATTAGTTTGAAGTTTAAATTAGCTTAAAGTTTTAATTAGTTTAAAGTTTAAAGTAGTTTAAAGTTAAAAAGTTGTTGGGGGTTTTCTAGTGGGTTGCTAAGGTGTTCTGGGTGGTTGCTAGGCGGTTTGCTAGGGTGTTCTGGGTGGTTGCTATGGTGTTGCTAGGTGGTTGCTAAGGTATTTTGGCTGGTTGCTAGGGTGTTCTGGGTGGTTGCTATGGTGTTGCTAGGTGGTTGCTAAGGTATTTTGGGTGGTTGCTAGGGTGTTGCTAGGCGGTTGCTAGGGTGTTCTGGGTGGTTGCTATGCTGTTGCTAGGTGATTGCTAGGGTATTCTGGTTGGTTGCTAGGCGGTTGCTAGGGTGTTCTGGGTGGTTGCTAGGGTGTTGCTAGGTGGTTGCTAAGGTACTTTGTGTGGTTGCTAGGGTGTTCTGGGTGGTTGCTAGGTTGTTGCTAGGGTGTTTTGGGTGGTTGCTATGGTGTTGCTAGACGGTTGCTAGGGCATTCGGGGCGGTTGCAAAAGGTATTTTGGGTGGTTGCTATGGTGTTACTAGGTGGTAGGTAGTTGTCACAGATGGTTACTATGGAGTTTTTATAGAGTTCTTAGAATGATTTAGCACTTAACTAATCGCTATTAGCATGTAGCTATTCACTGCTAGCATGTGTAGCATGTTGGAAGTGCTGTTTGCTAGCATGAGTCAAAAGAGCCAAACCTCATCTCTGTACGATGTTCTGATACAGAGATATAGTTCTTGCTAAACGGTTGCTAGGGTACTCAAGTTTGGTTGCTATGGAGTTGCTTGGGAGGTGGAAGCTTTAATATCATATCAGCCTATATATATGAGGCGTTCTAATAGAATAAATTGCATGTTCACTTAACAATATACACATATACATATACATCCTGAATCCTGAGTGCCAGTGGGCTGAGGCAGCACTGTGAGTGTCTGGGCAGCCCTTTTTAGGGAAAGCACTGCCTACCCCAGAAGGGGAAGCCCCTAGAAAAGGTGGGGTAAAAAAAGCGTGCTCAGAATATATCCTGGCTGGTTTACCGCTACCAGCGGGACTTCACCTCAGCGGTCGAAACAGGAAAAGTAAAAAGTTGATTGTTGCGTCATGGAATATCCGCACTATGCTAGACGGAGTTTCCAGACCTGAGCGGAGAACAGCTCAGATTGCAAAAGAACTACAACGATATAGAGTGAACATTGCTGCCCTTCAAGAGACCAGGGTTGAGGGTCAGGGTCAGGTGCAAGAGGAAAACTACACCTTCTTCTGGGTTGGGAAGACAGAGGGAAGGAGAGACGCTGGTGTGGCTTTTGCTGTCGACAACAAGATCAAGCTGACAACTCTGCCAACATTCGTCTCTGAGAGGATGATGGTTATATGTGTACCAATTGATAACAACAGGCATCTGACCATTGTCAATGTGTATGCCCCAACCATGACCTACCCAGATGAGGAAAAGGAGGCATTCTACCAGGAGCTGACAACGATTGTAAGCAGAGTCCCCCCACAACACAAGCTGTTAATTGTGGGTGATTTTAATGCAAGGGTGGGAAGTGACTGTGAAACCTATGCTGGAATCATTGGAAAGTTTGGCAAAGGTAAAAAGAACACCAACGGAGACCTCCTGCTTAACTTCTGTGCTCAACAAGAGCTCTGTCTCACGAACACCTTCTTCAGTCAGCCAGATAAGAACTTCTTCACATGGAAACACCCACGCTCTGGACACTACCATCTGTTAGACTACATTGTTACCCGTAGGAGCGGGCTTCATGAGATCATGTGTACCAAGGTCATGCGTGGGGCGGAGTGTTCTACTGACCATTACCTTGTGAGGTGTCAGATTAGGCACAAGATAACCGCGCCAAGGAGAAAAACTAATGGCACAACCCCTAAAAAACTTGACCTTGGAAAGCTTGCAAATGAAGAGCACTGCAGAAGACTGGCTGAAACTGTGTCATCTGCAGTAAATGGTGCAAAAGTCAAAACAGTAGGATCAGAGGACATTGAAGAAAAATGGCAGGCACTGAAGAAGGCAGTCTATTCTGCAGCAGAAATTACCTTAGGTCACCCACAGCGTAGAACCCCTGACTGGTTTCAGGAACATGATGAGGAGATCCAGAAGCTGCTGGATGAAAAACACCTCCTGCATAAGCGACATCTGCAGGAAAACTCTAATGGGAGTAGGGCTGATTTTGCTGAGATCAAGGCCAAAGTACAGAGAGAGGTGAGGCGAATAAAGAACGACTGGTGGCGTAGGCAGGCAGAAAAACTGCAAAGCATGGCTGACAACCATGATTATCATGGATTGTTTACAGGGCTAAAGGCCATCTATGGTCCAAGGAGCAATGCAGTGGTACCTGTCAAGTCAGCAGATGGAGGAAAACTCTACACTGAACTATATGAGATTCAGAGTAGATGGAAAGAGCATTTCTATAATCTGCTAAACCAGCAAGGATCCGCTGAACCAGATGCCTGTAAATGGCTAAAGGGACACCAGAGTCGTGATGACCTCTGCTATGAGATCACTATGGAAGAGCTTGAGAAAGCCCTAAAGGCCACAGCAAGCCACAGAGCACCAGGTCTAGATGGAATCCCCTCAGAGGTGCTCAAGAAAGGAGGAAGAGTACTCAGAGAGGAGCTCCTGAAACTTTTTAACAGCTGCATTGTCCATGAGTGTGTACCTCAGGACTTCAAGGATGCACTGATTGTCACAATCTACAAGAGAAAGGGAGACCGAGCAGACTGTGGAAACTACAGAGGCATTTACTTGTTAGCCATTACAGGCAAAGTTCTGGCAAAAATCATACTCAGTCGGCTCAAAAGCATTGCCGAGCAAGTCTTACCAGAGAGTCAATGCGGCTTTAGGTCAGGGAGATCTACCACTGATATGATTTTTACTCTACGGCAGCTACAGGAGAAAGCAATGGAGCAACATCAGTCTCTCTTTGTGGTGTTCGTAGATTTCTCAAAGGCATTCGACACGGTCGATCGAGAAACTCTTTGGAAAGTCTTACAGATCTATGGATGCCCCGAGAAGCTTGTTAACATCATCAAGCAGTTTCACACAGGGATGAAAGGACAAGTCTTCATTGGTGGGGAACCCAGTGAAGCCTTCGAAGTTAACCATGGTGTGAAACAGGGATGCGTGCTTGCACCCACGCTTTTCTCGCTATATCTCACAGCTGTGCTAGATTCAATGGGCCTTGATCTGCACAAGGGGATCTTTATTCGCACTAGAACAGACGGCAAGTTTTTCAACTTAGCCCGACTTAGAGCAACCACCAAGACCAGAGAACTATGCATCCGGGAGCTGCTCTATGCAGATGATTCTGCTCTCGTGGCTAACAACACTGAAGACATGCAACATATAGTAGACCGGCTTTCGTGGGCAGCAGATTTGTTTGGACTGAACATTAACATCTCTAAGACCGAACTTTTGTACCAACCACCACCAGTGTACTCCAACAATATGAGAGAGCCACAGCCAGTGACGGTGCATGGAGTGCCCCTGAAATCTGTCAAGGCCTTCACATATCTGGGCAGTACAGTGACCTACACAAACTCCTCAGATCTAGAAGTCGAGAGGAGAATTCAGTCTGCTACCAAGGCTTTTGGCTCTCTCGAGAAACGCCTCTGGAGCTGTCACGACATCTCGTACAGCACAAAAGTGAAAGTCTACAATGCTGCTGTACTTCCATGCCTGCTCTATGCCACCGAGTGTTTAACGCTCTACAGCAGGCATATCAAAATACTTACACGAGTTCAGCTACGTCATCTACGTGCCATCTTACACATTAGATGGCAGGATCGAATCCCAGATGTAGAGGTAATCCAACGAGCTGGCTCTGTCAGTGTTGAAGCCCTTATTACATCATCACAACTGCGATGGGCTGGACATGTGCGCCGGATGAGTGACAGCCGACTGCCCAAAGCAGTTTTTTACGCAGAGCTAAAAGAGGGCAAAAGAAGCCGTGGTGGTCAAAAACTGCGTTTCAAAGATGCCCTGAAAAGGCATATGAGGAACACCGGGATCTCCCCGGAAAGCTGGGAGGAACAGGCCCTGCAGCGTGAGAAATGGCAGCGCAGATTGAAAACAGCAGTCGCAGCTGTTGAGAAAAAGCATCAGAAAGAATATGAGAAAGCTCATGAGAGGCGGCATTATTCCACTGCAGCAAAAGACTTTGTCTGTAGCAAATGCCATCGCTGCTGCAGATCGAGAGCAGGCCTTCTAGCCCACATGAGAGCTTGCCTACAATAGCCTCCAACCCAGACAGTCATCGTCGATACACGACGGACTGCCGATGATGATGATGATACATATACAAACCCGATTCCAAAAAAGTTGTGAGTAAAAAAGGAATGGAATAATTTACAAATCTCATAAACCTATATTTTATTCACAATAGAATATAGACAACATA
Organism: Rutilus rutilus; assembly: GCA_021464565.1. Lineage (NCBI taxonomy): Eukaryota > Metazoa > Chordata > Actinopteri > Cypriniformes > Leuciscidae > Rutilus > Rutilus rutilus. The sequence goes on along the minus strand of JAJAQA010000001.1, from coordinate 755,234 downwards.
TCAAATGTTGAAAGTGAGACATTTTGAAATGGGTCACTTTCATGGAATGAAATGTCTCACTTTTTTGGAATGTGTAGCTCTCATGAAATCCAAAATGAGCCAATTTTTTGGCATGACATTTCAAAATGTCTCACTTTCAACATTTGATATGTTATCTATATTCTATTGTGAATAAAATATAAGTTTATGAGATTTGTAAATTATTCCATTCCTTTTTTACTCACAATTTCTACAGTGTCCCAACTTTTTGGGAATCGGGTTTGTACATATACATATACATATACATATACATATACATATACATATACATATATCGCTCTGTGAACTGCACGTGTGGCACAATTTGTTTGCCAGGTGTGCTAAAGGCTGGGCATGCGCACATTGCAAATTCTCTGTATATGAATTACAAGAATTGACAAATTACATGTTTTGCTTTCAAAATGTTTGTGGATTGTTTAATGTTGTATCAGCGTTTTACTCACGTCTTCCACTTGAAGAGCTGGATGGTGAAATTGAGCATCCAGGAGCAGGTGAACCTGATGCATCAGAAGTGTATTCAGCAGACAAATCATTGGCAGTGTTTTGCAGAGTGGAAGCAATATCTACATGGCATAAACAAAAAACTGCATTAAAAACCATACTGCAGAAACAAGAAACGTCTCGGTTACGGATGTAACCCTCGTTCCCTGAGTGGGAACGGAGACGTTACGTCGGATGACGACGATTGGGGTTTCGCTTAGAAGCCTATCACCTTCGAGTATATAAAACGAGCCAATGGCAATGAAATGCCATGGGTCTGCGGAATTTGCATAGCGTAACTCCGCCCGCCGCAGGGGGTATATAAGGAAGTCGCTGGCACAATGCAGATATGTCTTCGCTGAGGAGCCGAGACTAGCCCCAGGCGTTTTTCAGCGGTACAGCGGAAGTGGCAGGAAGACGTAACGTCTCCGTTCCCACTCAGGGAACGAGGGTTACATCCGTAACCGAGACGTTCCCTTTCGTGGTCACTCCGAGTTACGTCGGATGACGACGATTGGGGTTCCAGTCTAATCACGCCACCTCGGCTGTCTTCCAGTGCCCTGCGTAAGTCTGAGCTCCCTGTTGTGAGACTAACACGAACGAAGGAGTCCTACTTAACACAGGGATACCAAGGTACACTGGGAAGCATATCTCCAGAGAGAAATATGCAATTATGCCCAGCCATGATGGGGGGGACTTAGAATACACATATGACCCAGAGGGCTGCATATGGAAAATCACTGGGGTGTCCAGCCGCAGGTGGAATTTTAAACCCCAGGGTGGCAAGGTGGCTTGCCAAGGGAAAGACACACGCTCACAAGGAGACTTACAGTGGAATACACATGTGGGGGTCGCCCAGAGGGGGAACCATGCACATGGGGGCACCTAGTCAAGCGCAAAAGCTGCATTATGGCAGATTGGCATAACTCAGGCGTTGACGTAACCAGTGCTGGAGGAACTCAGAGCTTATGAGACTCACCTGAGAAGAAATCGCACGTATCCCGTCCGTGGAGAGGAATGGCGAGCAAGCGAAGACACCTGAGCAGAATCTAGCACCGGCTGGTTGAAGCGAGTACATGAGAAGAAACTGGCTCTACGCGGAGATTATAGAATCTCGCGAATGTGTTGGGTGTCGCCCAGCCTGCAGCTCTACAAATGTCTGTTAGCGAGGCGCCATGCGCTAGAGCCCAAGAGGAAGCCACACTACGAGTGGAGTGGGCTTTCACACCAAGGGGGCACGGACGACCTTGCTGCTGGTATGCCAAAGCAATGGTATCCACTATCCAGTGGGATAACCTTTGCTTTGAGAGAGCCTTTCCCTTCAGCTTCCCATCATAACAGACAAAGAGCTGGTCTGAGGTCCTGAAACACTGCGTTCTGTCTACGTAAGCACGAAGGGCGCGTACTGGACAGAGCAGTGCCAAGGCTGGGTCTGCCTCCTCCAAGGGCAGCGCTTGCAGGTTCACTACCTGGTCTCGAAAGGGTGTGGTAGGAACCTTGGGCACATATCCAGGCCGGGGTCTCAGGATCACGTGAGAATTAGCCGGCCCGAATTCCAGGCACGCTTCGTCAACCGAAAATGCCTGCAGGTCCCCTACCCTCTTGATGGAGGCCAATGCAACCAGGAGCGCTGTCTTCATAGACAGGAACTTAAGCTCTACTGATTGCAAAGGCTCAAATGGAGCACTCTGCAGGGCAGTTAGAACCACTGAGAGGTCCCAAGAGGGTACGAGGGGAGGACGAGGAGGATTCAGTCTCCTCGCTCCCCTCAGGAACCTGATGATCAGGTCGTGCTTTCCCAGAGACTTACCATCAACTGCGTCGTGATGTGCGGCAATGGCGGCAACATACACTTTCAGGGTGGAGGGAGACAGCCTTCGCTCCAACCCTTCTTGCAGGAAGGAAAGCACGACACTGATCGGGCATTTCGTGGGTTCTTGATGTTTAGAAGAACACCAGTTGACGAAGAGGTTCCACTTCAACGCATAGGCATGTCTCGTGGACGATGCTCTAGCGGAAGTGATGGTAGCCACCACCGCAGGTGGTAGGGTACTCAAACCTGCCTCGTCCCGTCCAGGAGCCACACGTGGAGGTTCCAAAGATCGGGACGAGGGTGCCAAAGGGTGCCCCGTCCCTGAGAAAGGAGGTCCTTCCTCAGAGGAATTGGCCAGGGAGGTGCTGTCGCGAGGAGTACTAGTTCGGAGAACCAGGTCCGGTTGTGCCAATATGGGGCAACCAAAATGACCTGCTCCTCGTCCTCCCTGATCTTGCGCAAGGTCTGCGCAAGAAGGCTCACTGGGGGAAACGCATACTTGCGTAGGCCCCGCGGCCAGCTGTGCGCCAGTGCATCCGTGCCGAGCGTGCCCTCGGTCAGGGAATAATACAGGTCGCAATGGGACGAGTCGTGGGAGGCAAACAGGTCTACCTGTGCGTCGCCGAACTGATCCCAAATCAGCTGGACCGACTGGGGATGGAGTCGCCATTCTCCAGCGAGAGGCCGAACTCGAGACAGCTCGTCGGCCGCCTGGTTCAGGTGTCCCGGGATATAAATGGCTCGAAGCGACCTCAGATGCTTCTGACTCCATAAGAGGAGGTGGCGAGCGAGTTGCGACATACGGCGGAAGCGTAGACCACCCTGGTGGTTGATGTACGCTACTGTCGCGGTATTGTCTGAACGGACTAGTACGTGCTGACCCTTGAGCAGCGCATGGAAGCGGTGCAGGGCGAGACGTACAGCCAGCAACTCGAGGCAATTGACATGCCAAAGGCGCTGGGGTCCTGTCCAGGAGCCCGCGGCAGCATGTCCATTGCACATGGCGCCCCAGCCCGTGGTGGAGGCATCTGTTGACACAACAACATGCTGGGAAACTCGTTCTAGGGGCACTCCGGCCCGTAGAAACTTGAGGTTCGACCACGGGGTGAAGGCCTGACGGCAGGCTGGAGTCACTGGAACTCTGAGCGTGCCGTGTTGCCATGCCCACCTCGGGACTCGATCGCGGAGCCAAAGCTGAAGCGGTCTCATATGAAGCAATCCCAGCGGCGTTACTGCGGCTGCGGATGCCATATGCCCCAGGAGCCTCTGAAAAAGTTTCAGTGGAACCGCACTCTTGCCCTCGAACTGACGAAGACAAGTCAGCAGTGACTGCGCGCGCTCGCTCGTAAGCTGCGCGCACATGGCGACCGAGTCGATCTCCATACCGAGAAAAGAGATCCTCTGCGCGGGGCAGAGTTTGCTCTTCTCCCAGTTGACCCGAAGGCCCAGACGAGCTAGGTGCCGGAGCACTAGGTCCCTGTGTTCGCAAACCTGGTCTCGAGAGTGAGCTAGGATCAGCCAGTCGTCGAGATAGTTCAGGATGCGAACCCCGTGTTCCCGGAGGGGAACAAGGGCTGCCTCGACGACCTTCGTAAAGACGCGAGGAGACAGGGCTAGCCCGAAAGGGAGAACCGCGTACTGGTATGCCTGCCCCTCGAAAGCAAACCGTAGAAACGGTCTGTGTCGAGGTAAAATGGAGACATGGAAGTAGGCGTCCTTCAGGTCGATCGCTGCAAACCAATCCTGCGGCCGCACACACTGGAGGATGTGTTTGGCCGTTAGCATCTTGAACGGCAGCCTGTGAAGGGAGCGGTTCAAGACGCGCAGGTCGAGGATTGGCCGTAACCCACCGGACTTCTTGGGTACAATGAAGTAAGGGCTGTAGAAGCCGGACTTCATCTCGGCTGGAGGGACAATCTCGATCGCACCCTTCGCCAGTAGGGTGGCGACCTCCGCTCTCATGACAGGGGCATTGCCACCGACCATAGTGAAGCGGACTCCCCTGCGGGGAGGAGATATCGCGAACTGAATCGCGTAGCCGAATCTGATGGTTCTCGCGACCCAGCGGGACAGTCTGGGAAGCTCTAGCCAGGCCTCCAGAAAGTGCACCAGCGGGGTCATACGAACCACAGACGTACCGTCGGTGGGGCAGCGAGGCGGAATGACCGGCACCGGCGAGGGTGGCATAGCGGCCCTGTGCGGGGGCACGGTCATTAACTGCGTCCTGCCAGAGGAGGCCAGGGGAGGGCGCGCGTCCCACGGGGGCGTGCTCTGGCAGGGGTCTGGCGACAGAGGGGGATGAGAGGAGCGTGGCCCGTGGGCGGCGCGTGCTGTCATCCCACACCTCTGGGACAGAGGAGGGCGGCAGTGGCGGGACCCGAGGGTGGCGCGCACTGCGGCCCTCGGACTCTGTCGGCTCAGGATTGGGGAATTCAATTCTGTCTTCAACCACATCAAAGTACTGCTCGTCGTTGGACGAGCAGCGGGGATTGGAGAACAAAAGATTCTCCCCCGGCCCTCCACCGGGGGAAGGAGTGGCCCTGCTACCAGCTCCTGGGACAGAATTGAAGCCAACCCTGAGCAGCCCGTCTCAGGAGCGCCGCTTGGCCTGGCGTTTAGCGGGCGGCGGGGCTGGAGAGGGCTGTGGCGCCTGCCTGCGGCTCCCTCCACAACGCGGCCCGGGTGAAGGTTGCTGCTGGGGCCGTGCGGGAGGGGCGGCCGCGGGAGGGCGCCCTCGGCGGCGAGCAGGCTGAGGATTCTGTGCCGACGGCTGAGCAGCGGAGCGTCGGGGCAGAATGTGCTTGATAGCCTCAGTCTGCTTCTGGGCGGTCGAGAACTGTTGGGCAAAATCCTCGACCGCACCACCGAAAAGGCCGGCCTGGGATATGGGAGCGTCAAGCAGACGAGTCCGCTCGGGCTCACACATATCAGCCAGGTTCAGCCAGAGATGTCTCTCCTGGACCACAGCTGTGGACATCACCAAACCCAGGGAGCGCGCGGTCACCTTCGTCGCTCGGAGAGCGAGGTCGGTGGCGGCGCGCAGCTCATCAACGAGCCCTGGGTCTGTCCTGCCCTCGTGCATGTCACGAAGCATCTGGGCCTGGTAGACCTGCAGGATGGCCATGGCATGCAAAGAGGCAGCTGCCTGTCCCGCCGCACTGTAAGACTTCGCCACGAGAGTGGACGAGAATCCACAGGCTTTGGACGGGTGCTTAGGATCACCACATGATGAAGCGCCTGCCGGACACAGCTGCATCGCGACAGAACGTTCAACCGTGGGAATCCCAGTGTACCCACAAGCATCAGCTCTATCGAGGGGAGGAAAGGCGGAGAAAGCCGACGAACGATCGCGGGAAGACATGGGAGCCTTCCAGGACCGCGTGACTTCCTCATGCACTTCCGGGAAGAATGGTATTGGGGTTGGGCGGCGACGAATGTCAGCGGCCGCTCCCAAAAACCAATCATCCAGCCGCGAGCGCACTGGATCGGGCGGCGGGGACCACCCGAGCCCAATGGCCGCGGCTGCCCGGGAAAGCATGGCAGTCAGCTCGGGATCAGACTCGGGCAATGCTGGCACGCCCGAGGGCGGCAACACAGCCGAATCCTCACTTCCCGAGGACTCATGCCCACCTTGTGATGCAGTGATCGACATTGCATCCTCCTGTGGAACGCCAAACGAAACGCGCGGGGCCTCCGTAGAGAGACCAGCGGTTTCGGTTTGCACGCTCGCGGGTACCAATGCTGAAGAGGGGTGTGTGGACCGTGGACGTGTCGGCGGTTTGTCCCACACAGATACCCTCAGGTCACCCTGGCCACCAGCCGAAGTACAGCCTCTCGGGGAGACCGTAGATCGGGGTGTGGATGAGGGGACTCTCGCTCTGATGAGCTCATTGAGTCTCGACCGCAGCATGGAGATGGTCATGTTCCCGCAATGAGAACATGAATCATCCACAAACACTGCTTCAGCGTGATCAACGCCCAAACACGCTAAGCAGAGATTGTGCCCATCAGGAGAAAATACATCGCGACCACAACCAGAAGTGCACGGGCGAGACATCTTTAAAAAGACGTGCCACATGCAATGCTCTTTTTGTGAGAGGAAAACTCTGCGGATGTTGAAGCGAACAGGGAGAAATCACACTAACTGTCAGATCACTGACAAGATCAGCAGGGAAGTGTGCACTCGCTGAAATCGCCGTCACACCAACACCGGAGAGCTCGCTCGTCTCGAAGGAATGAGAAGAAATAACTCCGAATTTCGGCTTACGTGGAGTGGAGAAGTTCTCGGCTCCGAAGCGAAAACATATCTGCATTGTGCCAGCGACTTCCTTATATACCCCCTGCGGCGGGCGGAGTTACGCTATGCAAATTCCGCAGACCCATGGCATTTCATTGCCATTGGCTCGTTTTATATACTCGAAGGTGATAGGCTTCTAAGCGAAACCCCAATCGTCGTCATCCGACGTAACTCGGAGTGACCACGAAAGGGAACACATTGATATACTGTAATACAAGTAAAGAGTACAGCTAACAAAGTACAGAATGAAAGAGACTGGGGTGTTGTTTTTCCAGTTCATCTAATTGTATGCATATGTACACAAAGTCAACATTTAAAGTGGATCAAACCTTTCATAATAGTTGTCTTAAAACCAATACCTGTTCTTGTGAACTTAATGAACTTTCTGATCTGCTTCAAATGTTGACTAGTTTATATGTAAAAACAACCATTGATTTGAAAACTTACTTGGGATTTGGGCTATTAGTTTTCTTGCTTCAATCGGTCTCAGAAAGCCACCTAGATCATCCTCTTTCAAAAACTGTAGGTCATCTATGGTCTCCACACCTAGACTGCTCAAACCCTCTATGGCTAGCTTTGAAGTTATAGGGTTTGGGAACACATTCTCAATAAAAGTCAACAATGCATCCATTTCTGTTGGGAGAGGACAGTTTATCCTTTTTACAGATGAACAACGCTGTGCTTCAGAGTAATGACCTTCAGTCCCATAAAACTGTACTCATTTAAGGGATAATAATCCAGACATTCCTCAGCATTTACACAAATTAATTCCTATGTCGCAGGCAAAATCTCATAAAGTCCATAATCATGCAAATACACTGAGGGGCGGGGAGTCACAAGGAAAGTCACCTCATCATCTTTCACGAAAATCAGCTCAATCTGTCCAAACTGTAAAATAGAATACTCCTCTTCACATTTAAGGCAAATTAAGTTTCCTTTCCTGTACAGGGTACCCTTGTATTCTACCCATGTTGAAACAAAGTCTGGTTCATTAAGCAAGCTTGTCTCAACAGCTTTGCACACAGCATCACTGTACAAATGAGGAGAGTATGTGGCCAAGTCAACACTGTCCAAGACTTAAAATGAGTGACGTATAGTGAAGCATGTAATGATGTTTGGTTTCAAATTTTCACCTATTAAGACATTGAGATATGCAATCTGTGCAGTGGTAATCTTGGGAGCACACACTAGCTCAACCAGTTCTTTCAACTTAACAGTCAGTTGCCATACAGGGTCTTGTGACTCTACTCTGTCTCCAATTATGACAGGAAGAAATCTGAGGAGACACCAGTTCTCAGCTGCTTGACCACCGAACTTTCTGCCTTTTTCACATATCTGGGAGGGGGCAGAACCAGCATCAGAATCCAGATATTTGAATTGTGCAAGTCTCCTGTTCAGCTGTGTATATCAAAACCACTTCCTTTTTACAAAGTATTCCAAGAAAATGGCAAGATCAATAGCTACAACGCCTTCAGACATGTCGTGGCCAAGGCATGGGGGAAGGCCAGGCTGAGCAACATGAAAATATTTGAGAGAGTTGAAAATGGAGTCAAACTTCAACCCATTTACAACATTTTCTTCGGTTGTCCTTAGAGTTTCCACTGCCGCCTTATAGGACTCAACTGTGCGATTGGGAAAGTCTACACACTCATTCTGAAGTTCACTGCGAGATACCAAGCAACACCTACAGCAATGCTGGGCAGTACTGAAGTTCTGTGAGTAACCACCGATGCAGTGGGACCCCAAATTATCACCAATAATAGCCACTATTGTTGCACGTACTATGTCACCTGAAGATGTCACAAATCCATGCTCTTCAAGTTCTTTGACATCTGCCAACAACTTAGCAAAAATCTTGGTTTGACCAAAATAGTTAAAGTCTCTCTCATAACACAAAAGTGATAACTGAATGTTATCAATGCATGATCTGTAAAATGGCTCAAAGTTGCCAAGTGTAAAATACACTCCAATCATTTTGTGTCTTTTTTTAGCTGACCCAAGGGGATTCACAATCTCAAAGGCATCCTGGTACAAGATAAATTGGATTGTAATCTCAGGCTGCTTAAACAAGTCATTGGATTTGAATGCAGAGCCATCACAGATGTCAGAGAACACAGAAGAGTGTACATGCTGATGTTTGGCACACTGCTCCCACACCACTGGGTCTATTAACATGGTTTTTAAAGTGTTCTTCAATGGAATATACTGTGCATAACGTTGGTTTCGGTTCTCATCACGACCAAGATACATACTTTGTGGATGCACGTACGAAATTTTTTTCTGATAATACTGTCTTCTTTGGTATTCTGTGGAAAGTAATGAATTACAAGCTGAATGTAAATCTTGGCCTTGCAAAGTCTGCACCACAGATTCAATATCACATTGTGAGAGGGCCATTTTTGACTTGAGTATTTCCCTGAACATCTTCTGTGTGTACTGATGACAGATATAATTTAAACCACTGAATTCCTCCACAATCATCTGAATGGTTGACGATGGCACCAGGTATTTGGCTTGTAGCTGCATATAAAACAGGCAGAGATTTTTCATGTACAATGACTTTGCGTTACATTTCGTCAGTGAGTCTGTGAATACACTTTCATCAACCTCATCCTCAGAAACATCAACAAATGCTGAAGAAGGTTGCTCAGATAAAGTATCCATAATCCGTAATTGTGCAAATGTAGACGTCCTGTGCTTTCGTGAAACGTGGGCAGTGAAACTTGATCTTAAACTGAAATTTTTGTCACATTTTTCAAAAGGACAACACACCACCTCTCCCTTGGCTAAATGTGACCTGAGATGAGAAAGGACATTGTTCATGTCTGTAAATTGTTGTTGACAGTCTGCATTGTTGCAAACAAACGTGCCTGTCGAATCATCAAAATGAGTATGTGGTCTTTTGTGATGGCGATAAACATGAGCTTTGAGAGCATTGTATTTTGAGAATTTACATTTGCATTCTGGGAAGCAACATGGAAATTGAGCATTTGCTTCATGTCTGTGTAAGATTTGATGTTTAACATATCCCTTAACTGTCTTCAGAGAGCAATCACAAAATTTGCACGAATACATCATCATCCATATGGTTAAAGGTAACACACCTCATAAGATGAAATCCGTTGTCCATGCATATGTTCTTAAATGATTGTGAAAGGCAAGCAACGTTCTAAAACAACAACACAATTCTGAGACCTATTTAGTACTTTTTAATGCAACTTGCATCAAACATTGAGAATAAGATTTAAAAACGTATGTGATTAGCCATTGTAATTGTATTCACCTGTTGCCAATTAACTTTTAAATTACGTTGGATGATACGTCAACAGATTTTTTTTAAACACTTACCATTCACCACTCGACATCGAGGTCCATGATTGTTTTGTTGTCATTCTGTTATATATTGCATTCATACAGCAGAATATGTTGCCTAAACGGTCACGTTTACACACAAAGCTACTTAACAAAGTCACTTACGATATTTGAAAACAAACTGACGCCTGTAATTAATCCAGCGAACCCAACTCCACTCCGTGTTTTAGCTTATTTGCCATGTCAGTGAGCACGTTTCCCAACCAAAACAAAAACACAGGGATTTTTTCCTTGAGGCATTTTTCCGCTGTTTTGGAGCCATGATGTGCCACCTGCAGTTAACAGGCTGCTGCTATGTCTCTTGGCTGATGCCGTTGGGCCGAGGGCAATGATTGAGAAGCAGTTTGACCAATGGCGTGCGTGAAGGCGGGACTTAACAAGAAAGGTCAAAACAGTGCAGAAACGCACACCAAAAAATGTCTACCATAGAAAGCAAAACGGGAAATTTCCTGCGACATTGTGAGGTAATCATACTGGGTAAATATGATGGCATGTAATATTAAATATAAAATTGTAATCAACAAGTGTTACTGTATTTATGTTGTTTCTGCTGTTGCAGTGCACCCTTGGCCTTGTCAGTGGGTGAGGTCACATCACTAAACTGTCTGAAGAAGTAAGGTGTCGTGGACCATCATCAAATTTGTAAGTGCATTTCATATTTAATGAACAAATATTTTTTTAAGAAAAAACAATTTTTTTTTTTATGTAAGAAACGCAAGAACATCTAAAATGAGTAACATGATCAGACATGATAATGAATATAGATATGTGATGTATGATATATAACCATTTTATCTCTTATTTTTTAACGGCATCAACATGGAGATTGAATTGGAGACCATTGTTCTGTTCGAAGTGTAGTTTGTGGAAGATGCAATAATTAAATTAATTTGAATTGTCAATGTTGTATTTTAAGCATATAAGCAATGTTTAGATGATGGTACTGTAGCGCTGTTTAAAGTTTTTAATATCGTTGTTATTTACAATGGAAACTACTGTAACAGAAGAAAATAAAGAGGGAAAAATACAAATGATTTTCTCTAATGACTTTTTGTGTGACATATAACATACATTTCATGAACTACATATAAAATTATCTGTAAGCCATAATCAAAATCAAAATGCTGTACATGCCTTTCAAAATTATGGTCCATCACAGTTCATTTTTTCAAATAACGGTCAACACATGTTGTTTCAAATAACGGTCAACACATGTTGTTTCAAATAACGGTCAACACATGTTGTTTCAAAGGTCAACACATGTTGTTTCAAAGAACGGTCAACACATGTTGTTTCAAAGGTCAACACATGTTGTTTCAAAGAACGGTCAACACATGTTTCAAATAACGGTCAACACATGTTGTTTCAAATAACGGTCAACACATGTTGTTTCAAATAACGGTCAACACATGTTGTTTCAAAGGTCAACACATGTTGTTTCAAAGAACGGTCAACACATGTTTCAAATAACGGTCAACACATGTTGTTTCAAATAACGGTCAACACATGTTGTTTCAAATAACGGTCAACACATGTTGTTTCAAATAACGGTCAACACATGTTGTTTCAAAGGTCAACACATGTTGTTTCAAAGAACGGTCAACACATGTTGTTTCAAAGGTCAACACATGTTGTTTCAAAGAACGGTCAACACATGTTTCAAATAACGGTCAACACATGTTGTTTCAAATAACGGTCAACACATGTTGTTTCAAAGAACGGTCAACACATGTTGTTTCAAAGAACGGTCAACGCATGTTGTTTCAAAGAACGGTCAACACATGTTGTTTCAAAGGTCAACACATGTTGTTTCAAATAACGGTCAACACATGTTGTTTCAAAGAACGGTCAACGCATGTTGTTTCAAAGAACGGTCAACACATGTTGTTTCAAAGGTCAACACATGTTGTTTCAAATAACGGTCAACACATGTTGTTTCAAAGAACGGTCAACACATGTTGTTTCAAATAACGGTCAACACATGTTGTTTCAAAGAACGGTCAACACATGTTGTTTCAAAGGTCAACACATGTTGTTTCAAATAACGGTCAACACATGTTGTTTCAAAGAACGGTCAACGCATGTTGTTTCAAAGGTCAACACATGTTGTTTCAAATAACGGTCAACACATGTTGTTTCAAAGAACGGTCAACACATGTTGTTTCAAAGAACGGTCAACACATGTTGTTTCAAAGGTCAACACATGTTGTTTCAAAGAACGGTCAACACATGTTGTTTCAAAGGTCAACACATGTTGTTTCAAAGGTCAACACATGTTGTTTCAAAGAACGGTCAACACATGTTGTTTCAAAGGTCAACACATGTTGTTTCAAATAACGGTCAACACATGTTGTTTCAAATAACGGTCAACACATGTTTCAAATAACGGTCAACACATGTTGTTTCAAAGGTCAACACATGTTGTTTCAAAGGTCAACACATGTTGTTTCAAATAACGGTCAACACATGTTGTTTCAAATAACGGTCAACACATGTTGTTTCAAAGGTCAACACATGTTGTTTCAAATAACGGTCAACACATGTTGTTTCAAAGAACGGTCAACACATGTTGTTTCAAAGAACGGTCAACACATGTTGTTTCAAATAACGGTCAACACATGTTGTTTCAAATAACGGTCAACACATGTTGTTTCAAAGGTCAACACATGTTGTTTCAAAGGTCAACACATGTTGTTTCAAAGGTCAACACATGTTGTTTCAAATAACGGTCAAACTGTGTTAAATAATGATTAAAACATGATTTCAGTTTACAGTCAAAACATGCTTTATAAAGTAATGGTATCAACATGTCATTTATTTCTACATTCAAATCATGTTTAGTTAAACAACTGCTACACCATGTTTTTACATTTACAGTTAAAACATGTTTTATTAAATAAGGGTTTAAACATGTTACGTGAACTTACAGTCAAATAATGCCATTACATTTAATGGTCTATGCATGTATTTGCAATTATACAGACAAAATATGTTATTTCAGATTATGTTTTAAACATGTTATAGTACTGTATGGTCAATAATCTTTTTTCATGTTGCTGTGTAAACATGTTACTTCAGTTCATGGGGTTTTACCGTTATTTCCATTAATGGCAAACGTTTGGCACCCTGTGCTGCCATGCATTTGCTCGTTTTTTTCTGTGTTTTTTTTTTTTTTTTACAGTGTAGATGACGTGTGATCCTGACGCATCTGTCAATGACACACTTCTGGAGGTGAATTTGTGGTTTCACAAGCACAAACTTAGTAGCCTAATAAAAGCTTCATGGTACACACACACATATAGCAAGCGATCTTGGCCCGAATGTGGCCTCACACAGGCCTGATGTCAGCAATGGCATGAATCCTGTCAGACAGTTATGGCCCATGTGTGGCCATTGTCTTTAATCCAGATCTAGGCCACTCCAGGACAGTCATTCTTTACGGCATGAGGACCGAGGGAAAAGGGGCTGGAGACTGGAGCTGGGCAAGAAAAACATTGATATGTGGGAAGGTGTGATGAAGCAATGAAACTGCCATGAGGTTTTGTGAACAGAGTTTGCTGCTCTCTCTCTCTCTCTCTCTCTCTCTCTCTCTCTCTCTCTCTCTCTCTCTCTCTCTCTCTCTCTCTCTCTCTCTCTCTCTCTATCTCTCTCTCTCTCTCTCTCTCACACACACACACACACACACGTGTACACACACTTTGACCATAGTGGTGGTTTTTATCTATAAATCAATTATGCAAAAAAATTCATTTAATTTGGTTATCCATATCGGACATTTCAAACAATTTCAATAGAAACTGACTATAAAATCAATATCTGTAGAAATCGAGGTGTACCAAATTATTAATTGAATAACCATTATATTCAGTTGGATTAAATTACTAAATAAAAGACAAATGTATTGAACTAAACGAGAAGAGATGTAAATATAAAGGTTGATAGTGAAAGGCAGTTACTGTAAATGAAACACTTATTTTGTGTTTTGATTTTGTGTATTGTACTAACACAGTTGAAAATGTGCTGAAATGTTTGAAAAAAGTGCACTTTTAATGATCTGTTGTGATATTAGAACTAAAAGTGTAAACATACAAAACATTAAAAATGTTTCACCTTACTTGTGAAAAAAAGCAGGCTACCAAAGCGAATTAAAAAACTGTATGTAAACTGAACAAGCAACACTGTACAAAGTCAATAGCGCTGGGTGCAAGATAGGGCCTCTGATTCATAAGTCAAAAACCACCTCAAGCGAGCGTGAAAACTTTTTAGCAAATTAAGGGATTTTTATTCGAAATTTGACATTTCCATCACTCATTTCACAGAGTCAACACAGTTTTACACCAGAGATCTTTCTGACCGCTTCTTCAGCTGTGTCATAGAGTCAGGACTAAACACTCGGTTGGTCAGATGAGAGGAAGTTAATAACCACAGGAGGAGCTGATGATGTTTAAAGGAGGAGCTGTAACTATATATAATGAAGAGAAAGAGCTGTATCTATATATAATGAAGAGCAAGACTGACAGAAACAGAAAATGGCTGATAAGTGTGATCTGTGTCTGCTGGGACTGATCATTCTCTCTTCACTTCTCACAGGTAAAGAAATCTGTATTTTCTCTAAAGACATTTAGTGGAATTAGTCTGGAAAGAGTTCATTTGAACATGCTCAGTTTATTCTTGCACACATTCACGTTGTGATCTCAGAGTTGTGTATTGATACACACAGATCATACTGTATTATTCCCAGTGGTGGACAGTAACTAAGTAAATGTAATTCGTTACTGTACTTAAGAAGCTCGTTTGTGTATCTGTACTTTCCTGAAGTATTTCAATTTGGGGAGACTTTTACTTTAACTCCACTACATTTCAAAGTCAAATATCTTACTTTTTACTCTACTACATTTTCAAAATCAGTCGTTCCTTTTTATTTATGAGTGGATAAAAACGTAGCTGATCAAACGAGCCACCAATCACAGTACAGCACGCGTTTTGTTTTGAACTTGTTTTGTTTGCCCCTGTTAGCGGTATCTACTTAGCGCGAACATAAGGTTCAACGTGACATCAGTGCAACAGCATAACATCTTGACAATGTCTTAATAAATGATGGAAGAAACTACTGACTCTAACTTGCCACAACTCCCATGGCCTTAGTTGTGTCACTGTGGGACCTAAAGTGAAGAGTGGTGTATTTTTGTAGAAAGCATTTCTTTAAAGTGAATTTCGTTTTGTATAAATTGTTTCTTAATTTATATAATTTTTTTTTTATCAACCAATTGCCTGGATTTAATAAATAAGAAGCAAAGCAGACAATATAGTAGCCTAATCATGGAGGCGCCCGCTCAGTCACTTGCATTGCTCGTGAACTGGAGCGCATCTCATCATAAATTAACCGAAACTCAGCGTATGCCTCACAGACATGAGAAATACATCGAAGCTTGTAATGTCTTTAAACGAAACAATTCAAAACGAAAAGAAATAGGCTACTCTCTGATTATGTAATCCATCATGTGCATTTCTCTCTATATGCGCGTTCAATAGTACGGAGATGGCGATCGTCAACTTCATCTTTGCAACCGACACTGACAGAAAACACTAGTTTATTAATAAAATCAATGCACGCGTGTCACCGGATTTACAAATGCACATCTTGCTTGTTGCACGCACACATATTATGTTGAAATAACATTACTAACCTAATAATAATAAATCTTGAAGAATATTTGATTGAATGTTGAATGTTGTGCTTGGTCAATTTAATCAAATTAATAGGCCTAATTTAATTGTGACAATTAAAATAATTGAATATTAAATATTAAGTGGCCAATTTTTGTAATAGTATTTATATTGGCTATATATCTAGCACTTGTGTTAAAAAATTATCTGGCGCCGCCCCTGGTTATAACGGCCCACGTATTAAAAAAATGGTCGGGTTTAAATCGGGCTCATAATTACAGTTAATGTGTTGTGTTGTGTTGTGTTGTGTCGGGCCGGGCCAGGCCGGGCTCGGACACAATGTGCATGGATTCGGGTAGGGTCAGGCTTGATTTTTGGGCCCGATCTAAGCTCTTAACTCAAAGTAGGCTACCGGTAGGTTCAAAGCCTCTGTGCGTGTGTATGTGCGTGCGTGTGTGTGTCTCATGGCAATGCATATCCCATATGTTTCCATGCTTTTCCACTTCAGATCTGCTGCGTGAGATCACGTGGGGCGCTTCCTCTGGCACGATAATCTTAATAACATTTTGTAGTGTGTGGTGCACCGCGATTTTCAAATCTTGTAGTGTGAGCATTTTTAAGATTTGAGGGAAGAAAATGTGCAAAGATTCTCCTTAAGTGTGTGCTGCAACCAGATTTCAAAATCGGTTAGGATTTTAAAACTCCTGTAGTGTGAGCCAGGCTTAAGAGTAATGCAAAGAATAGCCTATAAACTGTGTTCAGAGCAGATGTGTGTTGAGCCAGTGCGATTAACAGTATATGCGCTTCTCACACATTTCAACACTTCACAGTGGGACAGTGTCACCAATAGCAACCCTAGCAGAATTTAAACACTGAGTTGGTCAGAACAGAGGAAGTATAACCACAGGAGCTGATGATGTTATGTTCCTAATGATATCTGTAACTATATTTATTACATGGCTTGGTTGAATTCTAATGTAGAGTGCGGTGTGTTATTTCTTGATATCTGACGCTGCTGAGTATAACACACACCGTTGCCATGATAAACAGAGCGTTGCTATGGACGCAGGATTCTAACCGTAGAGACGAAACGGACTATTTTCTTTAGCAGAAGCAATACAATCATTTTTAAATCAATAAACTCCTTTTTAAATCAATATTTTGTGTGAAATTATTGATTTATTTGGTAGGTAGCCATGTAATAAGCGGGATAATGTAGAGCGAGGCGGTTGTTATAGCGAATAAACCCCTTCAAGCTTACTCCGCCTCGCCTGTCGGGGTTCGCTATAACAAGCGCCTCGCTCTACATTATCCCGCTTATTACATGGCTGTGTGTGTGTGTGTGTGTGTATGTGGGACTCGTGTCACTGTGGGACCTAAAGTGAAGAGTAGTGTAGGGTTAGTGTGTGTGTGTGTGTGTGGGACTCGTGTCACTGTGGGACCTAAAGTGAAGAGTAGTGTAGGGTTAGTGTGTGTGTGTGTGTGTGTATGTGGGACTCGTGTCACTGTGGGACCTGAAGTGAAGAGTAGTGTAGGGTTAGTGTGTGTGTGTGTGTGTGTGTGTGTGTGTGTGTGTGTATGTGTGTATGTGGGACTCGTGTCACTGTGGGACCTGAAGTGAAGAGTAGTGTAGGGTTAGTGTGTGTATGTGTGTGTGTGTGTGTGTGTGTATGTGGGACTCGTGTCACTGTGGGACCTAAAGTGAAGAGTAGTGTAGGGTTAGTGTGTGTGTGTGTGTGTGTGTGTGTGAGAATAAGAATAGCCTGTAAGGGTGGATCTCCTGCAGGGGTTCAGTCTGCAAGACTGCCGAATGACTAAAGAAACGTTGTCAGCAAGATGGTAGAAAACTGCACATTTCTTGTCTATTCCACCCACTGCCACTTATACCAACGACGGAAATAAGCGCAGTTACAATAGCTATATATGTGGGAGAGCGTTGCTGTAGAGAGTGATGATATTGTATTGCAATATGAAGCACTTCAAAGTCAATACCAAATCAAAACTAGTTAGCACATTATTTGTAATTGAAAAGGTTTAATGACAAAATATGGTTATTGTTACACTTAAAATAGTTACAAAATAGATGAATGAGATTATAACTTGTACCATTAATCTTACCCAGCATGTAAATGTTTCCTGAGAGAGAGAGAGAGAGAGAGAGAGAGAGAGAGAGAGAGAGAGAGAGAAAGAAAAAGAGAGAGAGAGAGAGAGTAGGAGACAAAGAAAAGAGGAAGTAAAGAGAGAGAGAGAGAGAGAGAGAGAGAGAGAGAGAGAGAGAGAGAGAGAGAGAGAGAGAGAGAGAGAGAAAGAAAAAGAGAAAAAGAGAGAGAGAAAGAGAGAGACTTTTGACTTTTAAAACTCTTTTAATCAAACAACTAATTTAAAAAACAATATTTTCACCACAAAGCAAAATAAAAATAAATAAATGAAATAATAATAATAATGACAGTAAAGCACTATTTTACCAATTAAACCATAACTCTCCAAAAACATTTCTCACCACAAGAGCATTTTTCACACTCCACCTTGCATCAAAAAAATCAATATTATGTGTTAATTTACAATAGGCATATTCCACAGCGACCCGGTACTTTACTAATGATTTGAACATTCCAACCAAATCAATATTTTCCCCCTCATTTTTACATGTGTGGGATTTTAGAATTGCCAACTTTGCCTGCCCTAATAGAAAGTTACCCAGAATACACTGTGCTTTCCATTCCTTCTTGTATTTCAAACCCAAAATAAACAGATTTTTGGTAAAAATAAACCCAAGTTCAGTGAATATTTTTTCCAACAGTTCAAACAAAGGAATTAATCTAAAACAATCAGAAAAACAATGAAAAACAGTATCAAGAACATTACAAAACGGACATGCAAATGAAACCTTTGCATTAAATTTTGACACAAGACTATTTGTTGCCACAACACAATGGAGTATTCTCCATTGGAGATCTCCAGATCTCTTAGGAATAGGGGGTTTATACAAACACCTCCATGATGGAGTTAGTTCTGAAGAAATGGATAAGTATTCTCTCCATTTAGTGTCAGTACGTCTTTTCAATTGAACATAGAACAAAGATTTCACACACATTCCATACAACATCTTTTTTTCCACATTCTGAAACAATACATCTTTAAATCCCTTTAATAACAACATATTATTTAAATCCTCATCCAATTCAGATCCTATTTCTACTCTAAGATCTGGAAAGGTCAGGGACTTTTCACCATTTTCAAAAAAAGTTTTTACAAAGGTCAAGAAAGATTGAGGAAAAGATTTTTTAAGACCCTCCACTAGCCCTTCAACATATCTTTCTGATCTCAGCCCAACTTGATCAGCTATTGATACAGCCGCACGCCATTGACCTTTTGTAGTATCAATTAAGTCCATTACAGTAGCTATTCCAGTCTTTAGAAACATATCAACTACTGTACTTGAAATCGATGAGTTTATTTTAAAAAGAGAATTAAAGAATAATGGTTCCAAAACCCCATAATGTTCACTCTCCTTCCTAACCTTCTTTAACAGTTGCCAAGCTTTGAACACAGACTCATAAAACTTTAAAAGACAACAACTTACTTTTGAAACAAAAGATTTTTCAATTAAGAACAACTGCTTATCTATTCCGATTCCTCCTATATCTTGGAGAATAGACAAGCTATATGCAATCCAGGGAATCTTATCTGAACAGTATAGCAATTTCTGCAACATTTGAAGTCTCATTGTTTTAATTCTTGCTTCTAAATCTATGAGTCCTTGTCCTCCCTCAATCACTGGGAGATATAAAACCCCAGGAGGAAGCCAATGAAACCCATCCCAGAAAAAATTGACAAAACTTTTCTGAATTGTGGCAAGTAGCTCTTTAGGAGGATCCAACACTGTAAACCGATGCCACAACATTGAGGCTGCCAAGTTATTGACAATTAAACATCTCCCTCTATAAGATAACTTCGGAAGGATCCACCTCCACTTTTGTAGTCTGCCCGTAACTTTATCAGCTAAACCTTCCCAATTCTTTTTCATGTAAAGATCAGTTCCCAAATGTACCCCAAGAACCTTAAAACCATCCTTAATCCAGCTACATTGTTGTGGAAGCTGAGGAGGATCTATATTTTGCCACTCACCTAGTAGCAGGGATGTACACTTATCCCAATTCATTTTAGCAGATGTTGCTTTTTGAAAAACTTCCAAGCTAGAAATCAAAGCAGATATATCATCAGTGTTTCTGATACATACAGTTACATCATCTGCATATGCTGTGAGTTTCACAGATGGAATTTCTGGAAACCTAGGAACAACAAGTCCATGCAATCGTTTCCTTAAAGATGACAGAAAAGGTTCAATAGAAATTGAGTACAAAAGTCCGGAAAGAGGGCATCCTTGCCGTATGCCTCTAGTTGCTGCAAAAGGTCTAGTCAGGCACCCATTAATTTTCAGCATACTAGATGTTTCACTATATAATAATTTAACACAGGAAATAAATTGTGGACCAAAACCAAAAGCCTTCAAAGTCTTTAGTAAATATAAATGGTCCACTCTGTCAAAAGCTTTCTCTTGATCTAGAGATAAGAGTCCAATATCAACTTGATGTATTTTGGCAACTGTAATAATGTCTCTTATCAAAAATAGGTTGTCAAAAATTGTTCTTTTGGGGATGCAGTATGATTGATCCTCATGAATTATAGTTGCCATACATTTCTTCAACCTATTGGTTATAGCTTTTGACAGTATTTTAAAATCAGTACACAGTAATGAAACAGGACGCCAATTCTTCAAGTATCCAAGATCTCCTTTTTTGGGTATTAATGTCAGCACCGCTCTTCGACAGCTCAAGGGTAAAGTACCTTGGTTAAAGGACTCCAGAAAAACATGATACAAGTCTTGTCCAAGCACATTCCAAAACCCTTTATAGAACTCTGCAGACAGACCATCCAGTCCAGGTGATTTGCCACTGTTCAGCCCCAGCACAGCACTCGACAGCTCAGCAAAAGTCGGAAATCCCTCCAGCTCCTTCTTCTCAGTCGCTGACAACTGTGGAAGACCTTGAAGAAGTTCTTCAACTGCTGCTTCCTCACAGTGTTCTGACTGATAGAGGTTCTCATAAAAAGAAATAGCAGAAGCTATAATTTCTTGCTGGTCAGTAGTTTCACTGCCATTAGAAAGTTTCAGCTTATGGAAAAATTTCTGCTCTTTTGGCTTTTTCTCTAGTCCAAAAAAGAAGGCAGTTGGAGCATCCATTTCATTGAGCTTTAAAAATCTTGTTCTCACAAGAGTTTCCTTCTCCTGTTCATCCAATAAATCCTTCAAAAGGCTTTTATTCGCTTTGATGATGTCAGCTGACAATAATCTGCCACCTTCGTTGATGTAGCTTTGCTGAAGAATTTCTTGTTCCAAGATCTTCATTTTCATTTTCAAATTATCTGTGTTATGTGCAGTGTATTGTTGGCAAAAGTTTTTAATCTGCACCTTTCCCAAGTCCCACCACTGATTTAAAGATGTATAGCTAAATCTCTCTTCCCTCCAAGATTTCCACAAAAGATCAAAAGAGTGCACAAAGATGTGATCGTGCAGTAATCTGCTATTAAAGTGCCAGTGTGTCTGATAAGGTTTAGACGACAGAACAGACATAGACATAGAAATAAAATGGTGATCTGACATAGATGTTGGTGAGATACAACTGCTATAAAATCTTCCTTTGCTACCCTTTTCAACATAAAAACGATCCAGTCTCGCAGCAGAGACCTTATTTGAATTCATTTTCAACCAAGTGTACTGTTTAACATGAGGGTAAGCCTCTCTCCACAAATCTAACAGATTGTGTCTATTAATTAAAGATTTAAAAACACCCGCTGAACTAGGATGAGGTTCCTCATGGTTTCTATCTAATTTGTGATCTACAGTACAATTGAAATCACCACCTATTATAACAATGTTATCCTGAGGACATTTCAACAATTCTTCAGAAAGTTTTCCAAAAAAAACACTTCGTTCACTTCCTATATTAGGAGCATAAATATTAAAAAATGAAAAACTAGTATTGTCTATTGTTATATCAGCACGCAATAGGCGTCCAGGTATTATTTCTAGAAAGTCTGGATCATTTTTTACACGCTTTGAAAATAAAAACACAACACCAGCACTCAGATTTGTGCCATGACTAAAGCCAATGTTCCCCGACCATTCATTTGTCCAGTCAACTTCATTACAGGCATCGGTATGTGTCTCCTGTATCATAGTTACATCTGATTTTTTAAGATGTAAATACTTAAATAAAGTAGTTCTCTTTTGTACATCCCTACAGCCATTTATATTTAAAGATCCAATGTTAAAGGATGCCATCAGGATTAAAAAAGAGAAAAGATACATAATCCAATATTTCCTGTTCATCATGACTCTTTAAGGGTTTTTAAGTCTTTTTCTGACAGCACTCACAAACTTCTTAAGGCGGTAGCGCCTAGGCTGGTCTAATTCCTCCAAAGTGGCTTTCTTCATAGCCATCAGCGAGGACTCAACAAAAAGCCTTAAATCAACAAAGAACATTTCAATTTCTGGCTTTCTCTGATTTTTTGTGGCATCTAAAAAGTCATTGAGTTGTTCCACCGTATAATATCGAGACTTTGCAAATCTAACAATACTTCCCTGAGAGTTAGCTTCAGACAGTTCATCAGCAATCGACTCTGAATAATCGCTGTCCGAATCACTATCCATTACTTGCGATTTTGAAGTATCAATGTCAGACACGTTACTGCTTAATGCCTGCGCCTCATTCAAGCCATCACTCACATTAGGCCGATCTTGATCACTAGATTTCTCTAACTCAACAACAGGCTGCCCACTGTCGTTGGTTTCACTCTGTCCAGCATCAGCTATTTTAGTAACAGTCTCAGTGATAACAACGCTACAATCTTGATGCAACTGCTCTCCAATGTCAGTAAGCGCGGACCTTTCCGCGCTCGGACCGGGCGCTGCGCTTTCACCAGTTACTTCAGCCAGATCGCTACTCTCTGGAGCATTCAAAATCTGCCCTGAATCAGATTCAACTCCATTTCTTGCCGCTTGAGCCTCTTTAACCAGAGGACAGGCTGTTTTAATATGACCAAATTTTCCACAAACAAAACATTTCATGGACTCAGTGCTGATAAAGATCGTATAATCTTTTCCAAGCACCGTTAGTTTAACCGACACTTCAAGCGTTGCAAAATCAGCACTCAGTATCATAACAGCCTGACGTCTGAAAGACATAACATGCTTCAACTCTAGGGCTTTCAAACCCAGAGGAATCATCTTAATCGTCCCAACCAATTTTCCATAACGGGCTAAAATACCCTCAAGCGCTTTATCAGAGATAAACGGGGGTACGTTTGACAACATTACTTTTTTCGAGAGGTTAGACAAGGGTAATACAGGAATAAAAACATCACGAACAGTCAAACCACACTCCACTAAATGATTGACCATTTCAACTTCTTTCAAAAAAACAACCATTGCTTTATTCATTCTAGAAGCAGACATGATGTTTTGAGCACCTATTTCTCTGCCAATTGCAACCAAAACGTTCTCAATTGACACTGATGCGTCTGCCGGCATACACTTGCACGCATGCCGAGCAGACAAACAAGAAAAACCATCGGAGTTTGAGCCCATCTCTTTCAGCTATGCTGACAAAAGTCAGCACTCCGACTCCCTGTCCTCTAATCCAAAGCAATATTCAAAAGGAATAAACCCAGAAAATAAGGAAAAGTTTGAAACTCACTCAAGAACGCCACACACTCTTCCGCTCACACGCTCCCCACAGACACTCCGCACATGCGCACGAGAGAGAGAGAGAGAGAGAGAGAGAGAGAGAGAGTAGGAGACAAAGAAAAGAGGAAGTAAAGAGAGAGAGAGAGAGAGAGAGAGAGAGAGAGTAGGAGACAAAGAAAAGAGGAAGTAAAGAGAGAGAGCCCTAAGAACTACTATTTTTGACTGTCAAAATGCCG
The DNA here is from genome assembly GCA_021464565.1 of Rutilus rutilus. Taxonomy (NCBI): domain Eukaryota; kingdom Metazoa; phylum Chordata; class Actinopteri; order Cypriniformes; family Leuciscidae; genus Rutilus; species Rutilus rutilus. The sequence continues at coordinate 731,583 of JAJAQA010000001.1, read as the reverse complement.
GCGGACACACAGCTACAGTGAGTTGTTCAAAATCTTTCTTTTTAGTAAACTCTGTGTACACAAACACTGTCCTCGATGCTGGAGTTCATGTGTAGAGCCCCTGGTGAGACTTCCAGCACAGTTTCATGTTGTGTCGACCCTTCTTAGTGTTTTAAAAATAGCCATTTTTGATGCTATCATAGTCGTGCCCCAAGCACTCCCATTCACAAGGCAATTTGACCGAAAACGGAAATACGATCAAACTTAAATTGCTTTAAAAATAGCAAAACTCACTATATCTATGTTATATATATTTTTTTAGTTGTATACTTACATTATCCCGACTGTTTCCAACAACTTTAAAACCAGGAGAAATTTGTAATTTAATTCGAAGACACGTCACGTTTCTTTATTTCCGTTTTGTCGCCGTCAATGGCGTCATATCCGCATTCTCCCGCTCGTACTGCCATAGCAACCAGAGACCTCTGATAGTAACCAAGACGACAGACGTGGACCACTGTGTAGTTCGTAATGTATATCTGCACGCTGTTGTTGTTTCGTTCAAACATTATGGACCATGGCAAGCAGACTTTGGATAAAAAAGGAGAACTAAAACGAGAATCAATATCAGCGCGGTGGTTTCGAGATGCCTAGAGCTCCACGTCCGAGACTTCGACCGCTCCTACATGTACTTTATTAAACAGGTGAGCACATTTACATAAAACTAATCAATGTAATATAGTTCATCAATGATAAAATGTTAGAATATGATCTGTATGTTATTCTAATGTTGATCTAGCTTACTGCTAGTCTCATACAGACAAACTATCACATAGAATAACAAATTTCAACACATTCAAATGCAGTTTAGTGTGCTAGTGTAATGTTAGACCAAGTGAAACAGCGCTGCGTTACCTCACAAGTTTAATTTGTCTAATAAACTGACCAGTGAGTAGTAATTCTGCGTGTAGTTCGGCAGAATGAAATGTCCATATTCCTTTTATATCCGCGGGACTTGCGTCGCATGTGGAGCTGAGAGCTGTCTCTTAGCAATCCCGACCTGCTTCATATCACAGTCATGATAAAAACATTGATGTATTATTTACTCATCCATAAACATTATTAGATTGGTCAGCTTGACGTTGACGACAAGATCCATAATTCTTAGCAAATGTTGCGTCATCAAACTACGCCTTTGTTATTGTAAAGAGGTTAGCGACCCCTAGCGGCGAATTCCATACTGTACGTTTAAAAGTGCCGTTTCCATCCTAATTATGCTTTTACACGAAAGTTCGCCTCGGGTAGATTAACAAAAAGACCCTCAGTTGCATTTTGGCGAGGGTTACCCTTTAATGTTAGTTTTAAATGTTAATGTTAGTTTTTCTCTGGCTGCTGGAAGTGTTTGTTATGGCAAAAACAGTAAAAGAAAATGTGTTCTAGTGATGGGTCGGTCACGAACGATTCGTTTATTTTGAACAAATCTTTAATATGACTCAGGACTACTGAGTTGTCTCAGAGAGTGATTCGTTCATTTAGTGACGACCGCGCATGCGTAAAATCCTATGGGTTCTGTACCGGAAAGAGAAATGATTAGTTCATCTCTTGAGTCTTCGGGTCTGATTCTTCTGAGTCTTTCCTTCTTTTGACAGCTGACGTGATGTGACAGCGCTGGACACATTAATGAGTTAATAATTCCCAATCTTTCTTATAAACAAGCGTGTAGTCAGTTTTTTAACAGTTACATGCTGCATTTTTGGTCTCAATCTCAATTTCTTATAGCTTTCTTATTTCTTTCAATTCAAAATTTGTAGAATTTCTATCATGGTGGTTCTTCTGCATATGAATCTGAACCATATGAATATGAACTTTGCGATGCTGTTTGTGAATGTTCGTTAGAACGATGGTTTCGGGAAACACTGACTCGTAACTGCTGATAACGACGGAACTTGTGAACATTGTATGATTTCATGTATTTTAAAATGTTTATATATATATATATATAACAAAAGCTGTTATAAGAGTCAGTCACATCCCAAAAAAATGAATGGATCTCTATGGGGCCTCTGCTGGAAGTGTATGGTAATTAATTTTGGCAAAACTATATTATCTGCAAAAAAAAATTCTAACCAGCAGATGAAGAATTATGCATCTCAGACCTAGATCAATATCCAGAAACAACTCATGACTCATGATTTTTTTTTTCATAAAAAGGTAATATTTCATATGCATGCTAATGGTGTAGCTGAGGTATTTTGCAGTAAATAGGTACAAAAGTAATTAAAATCTCCCAAAACATAGCATTAATGTATAGATGAGAAGTAAACCAAAAAAATTATATATTACGTGTATAATAAAAATGTAAAAAAATAAAATAAAATAAAAAATACAATCACTCTATACATTTTGGGGGTCATATTGAGTGTAAACAGGAAACTAGAGACATATGAGGAAAATATGGTTCATACTGGTGTATGGTGTCTACTGGGAAACTTCCCGCTAAAACTGTGTAAGAATGTTTAGAGAGTGTTATCCTTCCTTTTAGTAGAACATTCTGGGAACAAAAATACAATTATCTACAGAAAACATTACAAGAACAAAACATAATGCTCTCAAAACATTCATAGAACAACAACATTTCTATCTGGGATGAGCTCATATTGTCAAGTCAAGTCACCTTCATTTATATAGCGCTTCTAACAATATTGATATCGAGATCATAGTATGAGCACACAGTGACTGCGCTGTGAGTAACAGAACTACAAATAACCTTTATCTTTTGTTTTGTTGTACTGGTGGTGTAAAGGAATTCAAATATTCTCCTAGTGCATGTTTAATCATATTGTATTAAATGATTTGTTAATGCATTATTTAGTCATGACTTTTACTTGAGAGGGCCCTAATCATGATCAAATTCACTGTTAACTACTTCCCAAACTCAGCTCATGATTGATCATAAACTTGCTGTCAAACACACAACGAGTGTTCAGCTCAGTGAAGTGATGTTGTGTGGTCAGAGAACAGAAGTACAGTATCATCACGCCTGTGTCTGGATGGAGAGTGAACTACTGATCCCAGCAAACCTTCCCTGAGTTTTGCTCCTTCCTTTGGGAACTGTTCCACAAATATTCTTTGTGGGTTTTGAGTTGTTATTTAGTATTTAGCTGTGCATAAGTCACAGTAGGGTGAGTCTGAAGGAAAGAGAGAAACACAGAACAGATAAAGAGCTTTTAAGGGCAGTTATTAGTGTATTTCTACGGTTGAAGAGGAGGATCAACTCATCCTGTGCCGTCCAGTAATGTTTATGACAAAGCTGAAATCAAAAGTTCAAGATATGATGATATTATATTATTTAAATTTGTTTCAAAGTCAGAGTATTTCTTATTCCATCTTAAAGAGGCGTTTGATTTGGTTTATCTATAAATGTTAATGAATGCATTAGCTATCAAACAGCGGAAAAAGACTGTATGATTTGAATCTTCTGCTTTGTATGCTGGTGGGGTTTATGCTTTTTTCATTTATTAATATCATAATGATCACTGAGATATACTGTGTTTCAGGAACCAGTGGAGCGGATGAGGATGTGTACATCAGTTCTGGTGAAAATGTGCGTCTGTCCTGTAATAAAGCTCTTTCTGACTGCAAATCAACTACATGGTTCTACTATAACAGACATTCAGGAGTTAAACTGATTACTGGAGGGATAAAGAATAAAGACACAGAGAGACATGAGAGACTGAGTCTGGAGTCTGACTGCTCTCTGAACATCAAGAACGTCACAGGAGAAGATTATGGATCTTACAGATGCAGTCAATATGTGAATGGAGAACAAAAAGGACCTGATTCTGGTAGTTCTCTGCATGTTCTTCATGGTAAGTTTATGATTATTTGCTCAATTTAAAAAGGGCAGATTCTCCCTTTAAACTCAGATGATGATTGAAGAGTCTGTGATTTGTGTCTTGTGTTCAGTTTCAGTGTCTCCATCATCATCATCATCATCTTCATCCTCACAGACTGAGATCAGTCCAGGCCGCTCTGTGACACTCTCCTGTCAGTTGTATTTATATGCTGGATACTCCTGTGATGATGTCAGTTATGGGGGATTTGAGCTATTGTGGGTGAATCAGGCTGGTGTTGATCTGAAGACAGACTCCAGATATCAGATATTATTCTCATCAGATCAAGATCAAGATCTCTGTATCCTCACTCTGACTACAACACTCCTGAATGAAGATGACAACAGAGAGTGGAGATGTCAGCTTACTCGCAGAAATCAACTCGAGACCTCAGTCAGATACACTGTCAAGTATTCAGGTGAGAAACAACACTGTAAAACAGTGGTCTTCACTATTTTTTTCATGAGAGCCGCACTGATAGGACAAAGTCAGTAGGAGAGCCATTTTACCGCAAAGTATCAAAAATTACATCCAGTCTTGAATACCATGTCTGCCTATCAATCTGTCACCCCTGAACATACAATATGCAATGCAATAAATACAAAAGGGTGAAAAAAACCCCACTATTTTTGATTTATCAGTCAAATTTGTAACTGAGACAAGATAATTTCCTTTAATGAAAAAAAAAGCAGGATTTCCAGAAAATATTCATCCCAGAATCATTTATCAATCAATTATTAATCAGGAGAACAGCTCTTTCAGCGCGTCATACGTCGTCCTTTCAGTTTCGGTTTTCAGTCGATCAAGTTTTTTCACGTTCTCTCGAAAAACCACCCCTTTCAATCCGATCGAAATTATTTGTAATAGAGCTGACACTTTGAATTTTTAACGGGTTATGTTAACATTAATAACAAGTAGGGCTTTAAGTTAAAGCCCTACTTGTTATTAATGTTTTTATGAAACATCTGTAGTGAATGCATTATCATATCACCATATTATTTACCGCCATGCGAGCCACAAATTAAAGCTTGGCGAGCCGCATGAGGCTCGCGAGACGCGCAATGAGTAACACTGCTGTAAAATATGATGTTAATGTCCTACAGGTGATGCGTCTGAACATTCATCTTCTGCAGATCCAGTCGCTTCACCAACACTGACTCCAGTCAGAAGCTCAAACTCTGAGAAGACATCAAGCCGAACTACAGCAGCAGCTCCTACACAAGGTTCATGATCACATGATCACTGTCACACATCATCAGTCTCTCGCTTCAGTGGTTTGCACTAGCTCTCACAGACTGGTTTATCATCACACATATTATCTACAAAATAAGCTCTTTAGTCAGGTTTGTTGAGTCAGGTTGAGTTTTGATACAAATGACCGGTCTTGTACAGTCTGTTGTCTGATGCAAAATAATCATAATATACAGCTAGTGTAACTCACACCCAGGGACGGACTGACAATCTGTGCGTTCTGGAAAAGTCCAGAACGGCCGTCCAACCGAGGGCAAAAAAAAAAAAAGGTCTAATAAAGCAATATGAACAGCCAACAGCAGGGGCACTAATACGATCACTTATACTACGTGTAAAAAACAACAACTGAGGAAGAAGAGTCGGCCTATAGCCACTGACAGAAAGTTATGCGCGATCCACCGAGAAGCATTTCAATTCAGCGCAGAATTCTCTATCCATAAACCCACAGATGACTAACTTATGTGATTTAAGCTTGTAAAAAGCCAGATGAAACAGCGCTGATATCCTCAACATATTGACGCAAAAAAAAAAAACAACAACAGGCGAAACATTGTTCCGAGAACAAACCAGTTAGAAGACATTTCACACCACAGCTTATGAATTAACTTTAGTAAAACAAACTTTTTTGGCAGAAATGTGCCTGTATTCATATTAAAAATACTGTTATATTAATATAGTCATGTATAAATGTATTAAAGGGTTCATGAACTGGATTGTTTTATTATTTTATAATGTTGCCTGGGGTACCCTTATAATGTTAGTATGATTTTTACATAAAAATTTTTCATAATTTATAACTAAAAGACATTTTTCCAAGCCTGATTTCAGCCTCAGATTTGAATGCTCTGTTTGAAGGGGCGTGTCTGCTGTGAGACTGCAGTGCAAACGCCCACTGCTGTGATTGGCTGCTGTGAGACTGCAGTGCAAACGCCCACTGCTGTGATTGGCTGCTGTGAGACTGCAGTGCAAACGCCCACTGCTGTGATTGGCTGCTGTGAGACTGCAGTGCAGACGCCCACTGCTGTGATTGGCTGCTGTGAGACTGCAGTGCAAACGCCCACTGCTGTGATTGGCTGCTGTGAGACTGCAGTGCAGACGCCCACTGCTGTGATTGGCTGCTGTGAGACTGCAGTGCAAACGCCCACTGCTGTGATTGGCTGCTGTGAGACTGCAGTGCAGACGCCCACTGCTGTGATTGGCTGCTGTGAGACTGCAGTGCAAACGCCCACTGCTGTGATTGGCTGCTGTGAGACTGCAGTGCAGACGCCCACTGCTGTGATTGGCTGCTGTGAGACTGCAGTGCAAACGCCCACTGCTGTGATTGGCTGCTGTGAGACTGCAGTGCAGACGCCCACTGCTGTGATTGGCTGCTGTGAGACTGCAGTGCAAACGCCCACTGCTGTGATTGGCTGACATGCTTGCATATGAAATAGCCAGTATTACATGAACTCTCTCGAAAACTTTTACTACGTTTTTACTATTACAGCTATCGAGATTAACAAAGCGTGAAAAGTATCGTTTAAAGCATTACATTTAAATCTATTCCATCACATGAAAGGTTGCAGCATGATGAGCTTTGACTGAGCAGATGACAGACAGTCTGTTGATCGCGTGAATAAAGATCTTATCATTGCAACGCAATTTTTGCACTCTCACAAATGCTTACACCAAATCACAATGCAAACACGATGTGAATACACAGTAAGAGCTTCGTTGTGTAGTGTAACAGTGTCATTATTTCATCATGAGTTTGGCAAGTGTCCAGATAAGCTCTCGCGGCTCGCGCTGTGCTGTTTGATTGACAGCATGGGCGATTTGATCGTTCTTTGATCACTTTCTGTATATAATTTAATAACAGTTTAAAAAAGATTCTTATCATAATACTACGAGAAATGATGTGAAGTTGATCGTTTAGTCACTGATGCATAAACAGTATTGAACGATTTTAAGAGAAAGATATCTGAACTTGAATAATTACACATCAGAAATCACTGATCGCAGATCAGGCATTAGAGTACACATGGTTACTTACATGTTGCTGGCAGATCCGTGTCGGGAAATTGTGATTGACTGATTTAAAGGGTAACTAAACCCTAAACCAACTTTTTTTAGTTAATGATCTGTAAGAATGGGGCTTTATTAGTGCTGTTCATTGATTCGAGTAACTTTTTTGACATTTGGGTATAAAGTGTTTTAATTCTACAATATATGGTGTAAAAACGTCTGAGTGCTGCCCTCTTCAGGTTGAACGGTGGCTACTGCAGTTGAATTTTCCTATTGGATGTTTGCGGTACTACGTGACGTAAGCAAGTTCCAGCTCACCACGCCCTCCCTTGGTATGAGCTAGCGTAGATTTATCTGTATTTAGTACAGTGGGCAGGAGGGTACGTAGGTGTAGTGTTGCTGGTTGCAACAGCACTGCTGGACTGCATAGCTTTCCAGCAGACTTGGAAATTAGGCGCCAGTGGTTGCATGCACTTGGCCTGGAAGACCGAGTGTGAAACCTGCATTTTACGCGGGATTGCTTCTCCAACGCAATAGAGGTGGACATGGGCTTCTCCACACAGCTCGCGCTGAAAAGCGACGCAGTGCCAAACGCTGCTCCTCCTGAATGGACTCCACCACCGCAGCGGCGTCTTGATGTGAGTGATCATATATATTTTAATCACAATTTCACGAGTTCACATCTACATATAATTAGTACAATAAGTTTATGCGTATTTGGCGTGCTGTCCGGGGGGAGGGCTCCGAGCTCGGAGTTAGGCCCGAACCCAGAGTACTCCCCCCAGTTGGTAAGTGTAGATGGAACTGTAAGTGAGGAGATGGGGTGGAGGAGGGATGCTGACAAACTTTCAATGAACAGAGATAGGTCTGCTGTGAATTTATACTCTGTCATTGAGTTGATTACTGATTAATCTCCAGCTGTGCATAATTTGGTTAATTATCTGAACCTGCTCCTCCCGAACTTTGTTAATAAAACATCATTTATGGTTAGGCTAAAGTTAATCCTCTGGGGTCGACAAACGCGTCGGCGCATTTTGCTGGATTTTTTCACATAGCGGCAAAATATGAAAATGCCTATAGAGCAGGGGAGCCCAACCTTTTTTGAACAAAGATCTACTTTTAGATTTATCAGTGTGCCGAGATCTACCACTCCAAACAGAAAGCCAGTCGCTACTCACAGCGCATCTGCAGATTTAATATGCTCAAAACAAACAGAAAAGTAGCTCTAATCCATATATAATAAATCTGTTGTGAATCAGAAGGCAGAGACAGATCCATTTGCAACAATTTATTAAACAGAAACTCCAGGCAAAGGTCAATATCTGCATCGATGGACAGTTTCAGGGATCAAACAGAGGTGAGTCGAGAACCAGGCTTTGGGTCAGTAGGCAGGCAGCAGAACAATCAGAATCCAGAAACAGGCTTTGGGTCAGTAGGCAGGCAGCAGAACAATCAGAATCCAGAAACAGGCTTTGGGTCAGTAGGCAGGCAGCAGAACAATCAGAATCCAGAAACAGGCTTTGGGTCAGTAGGCAGGCAGCAGAACAATCAGAATCCAGAAACAGGCTTTGGGTCAGTAGGCAGGCAGCAGAACAATCAGAATCCAGAGACAGGCTTTGGGTCAGTAGGCAGGCAGCAGAACAATCAGAATCCAGAGACAGGCTTTGGGTCAGTAGGCAGGCAGCAGAACAATCAGAATCCAAAAACAGGCTTTGGGTCAGTAGGCAGGGAGCAGAACAATCAGAATCCAGAAACAGGCTTTGGGTCAGTAGGCAGGCAGCAGAACAATCAGAATCCAGAACCAGGCTTTGGGTCAGTAGGCAGGCAGCAGAAAAATCAGAATCCAGAGACAGGCTTTGGGTCAGTAGGCAGGCAGCAGAACAATCAGAATCCAGAAACAGGCTTTGGGTCAGTAGGCAGGCAGCAGAACAATCAGAATCCAGAGACAGGCTTTGGGTCAGTAGGCAGGCAGCAGAACAATCAGAATCCAGAAACAGGCTGTGGGTCAGTAGGCAGGCAGCAGAACAATCAGAATCCAGAAACAGGCTGTGGGTCAGTAGGCAGGCAGCAGAACAACCAGAATCCAGAAACAGGCTGTGGGTCAGTAGGCAGGCAGCAGAACAATCAGAATCCAGAGACAGGCTTTGGGTCAGTAGGCAGGCAGCAGAACAATCAGAATCCAGAAACAGGCTTTGGGTCAGTAGGCAGGCAGCAGAACAATCAGAATCCAGAACCAGGCTTTGGGTCAGTAGGCAGGCAGCAGAACAATCAGAATCCAGAACCAGGCTTTGGGTCAGTAGGCAGGCAGCAGAACAATCAGAATCCAGAGACAGGCTTTGGGTCAGTAGGCAGGCAGCAGAACAATCAGAATCCAGAGACAGGCTTTGGGTCAGTAGGCAGGCAGCAGAACAATCAGAATCCAGAGACAGGCTTTGGGTCAGTAGGCAGGCAGCAGAACAATCAGAATCCAGAAACAGGCTTTGGGTCAGTAGGCAGGCAGCAGAACAATCAGAATCCAGAGACAGGCTTTGGGTCAGTAGGCAGGCAGCAGAACAATCAGAATCCAGAACCAGGCTTTGGGTCAGTAGGCAGGCAGCAGAACAATCAGAATCCAGAGACAGGCTTTGGGTCAGTAGGCAGGCAGCAGAACAATCAGAATCCAGAGACAGGCTTTGGGTCAGTAGGCAGGCAGCAGAACAATCAGAATCCAGAACCAGGCTTTGGGTCAGTAGGCAGGCAGCAGAACAATCAGAATCCAGAGACAGGCTTTGGGTCAGTAGGCAGGCAGCAGAACAATCAGAATCCAGAGACAGGCTTTGGGTCAGTAGGCAGGCAGCAGAACAATCAGAATCCAGAGACAGGCTTTGGGTCAGTAGGCAGGCAGCAGAACAATCAGAATCCAGAACCAGGCTTTGGGTCAGTAGGCAGGCAGCAGAACAATCAGAATCCAGAGACAGGCTTTGGGTCAGTAGGCAGGCAGCAGAACAATCAGAATCCAGAACCAGGCTTTGGGTCAGTAGGCAGGCAGCAGAACAATCAGAATCCAGAGACAGGCTTTGGGTCAGTAGGCAGGCAGCAGAACAATCAGAATCCAGAACCAGGCTTTGGGTCAGTAGGCAGGCAGCAGAACAATCAGAATCCAGAGACAGGCTTTGGGTCAGTAGGCAGGCAGCAGAACAATCAGAATCCAGAACCAGGCTCAATTGGTAGTCTGCAGACAATCAGAGAGAGTTAGAGATAGCAAGGGTCAGAGACACGGGCAGGCAAGGATAACCAGAAACGCTCAGACATGCATGATAACAAAAACATATAATAAAGTTATTTCTCTACCTTAGTGGGACCTCTGGCACTGGGAGGAGGCAGCTAGTTTCTCGTAGTCAGGGCAGTAAGAGCTGGTTGCAAGCCTTAAGCAGGCCAGAAGGTGGTCATCAGTCATTGTAGATGTGTACTTTGACTTGATGATTTTCATGTGAGAGAAAGCACACTCACACAAGTAGGTTGATCCGAAAAGTGCTGTGAAGTTGAAAGCACATTTTCTAAGGTTGTGATACTTTTGTTCAGTCAGTAAGTTCCAGAACTCTCCATTCATGTCATATGTTGCCCTGGATTTGATCTCAATGTCATTTTGCAGTGTGAGAATCTCATTCTCAACAGCAGTGTTATCTAAGTGGAACAGTGATACAATTTTGGAGGCAATACTATCCACATCAATACTTGGACCAAATGGAAAACACAGATAGCTGGCAACAGGCTCAATGGATCCAAAATCTGTAAAGCGCCTCTCAAATTCTAACAAGATGCTCTGAACTTGCTCCTCAAAATGTGCACTGTCAAGCTGCACGAAGTCTTTGCCCTGACGCTGAAGTTCTGCCTGCATGTGAGGAAAGTTACGTAGGTCATAGCGTTGCAGCCTATTTGAAAGCAGTTGTAGCTTGCTTTTAAATGTGTTTACTGCACTGATCATGTTGATTACATGTTTGTCTTAACCCTGCAGCTCTAAATTAAAATCATTCAGCAGGTCAGTGAGATCTGTCAGGAACGCTAAATCCAATAGCCACTGGTAGTCCTCTAGCTGGGCATATTCTGCATGTTTCGAAAGCTTCAGAAAATCTTTGATTTCAGGCAACAACTCTGAGAATCTCGCTAAAAATGTACCTCTACTCAGCCATCTAACATCTGTGTGCAGCAACAGGTCTGTGTGTTCTGCACCGGTCTCCTCCAAATGAGCACGGAATAACCTTCTCTGTAGACTCCTGGCCCGAACGGAACACACAATCTTCATTGCAACATCCATCACTTCTTTCATGTTTAAAATCTTACTACATAATGCCTGCTGGTGGATTATACAGTGGTAATTAAGGAAGTCCGGGAAATATTCACTCTGTTTGCACAATGCAATGAATCCGCTGGTACGGCCCACCTAGGGTGACCAGACGTCCCGAAAAATTCGGGACAGTCCCGAAATCTAAGCCGTTGTCCCGAATCCCGAATTGTCCCGAAAATTATACTAAAGCAAATTCTTGAGTAGTTATTGTCTGATAAAACATTAAAAACTGTCCGTGGAGGTTGAATCGTCCTGCAGTCAGCCCCCGCCGGCTGCTCATTGGCTGCAGCCGTGAGGACAGTGAATGTGCAGGCATCCAGTCGTAAAGGAGTGATTGATTGGTCGCGGCACTGTTTGCAAAACAAGTAATAAAAACTCAGTGAGTGTTTTAGCGCAATTTTCTCACGTCATGGGATCACAACACTAAGAGATAGTAAATGAAAGAGAAAATAAGTTGCTCGAGAATATAACTTTCTCTAGAAATTCAAATGAACTTTCTGAAATCAAATCAGCAATGGATAATAAAAAAGGCACAATCACTTGACTAGTTGAACATCATTTTTTTTATTAGCTCATTATTTTTTTACATCTTGTGTTCACTCAATATCCTCGATTTTCTCTGTATCAGCTTCCTTTTCTGCTTTGTCCTCTTCAGATTCTTCCTTCTTTTCTGCTTGACTATTGGCTTGTGACTTTGTAAACTCTTCTTCTGCTTTCGAGATATTTGCCCAAACATCCTCTGAAAGCCACGAGTCATCGTAGAAATCAGATATGCCTGATGAGGAAGCCGTTGGTGTGGATGTCACCATCTTTTGTCGCTTTGCTGAACGTTCTTCCATTTATTTTGCAACAACCTCTTGTCGTTTTCTCATATATTCTTGCTCCTTCTCCAAATCTTGATCGATACCTTCATTGATTTCTTGCCGTAATTCAGTGGAATTAATTGTGCTCATGACTCTTGTGAATACCTTCCTTACGTATTTCTGTGGAACAATAGTTTTATAGGTGAAAAGGCAATATTTTTCTTATTTCCCTTCATTTAAAGTTTTAATTAATTTTTGAAGCATAAAGGAAATATTTTTGATCAATTCTTTTTTTCTAATATTATTGTAAATTTTAGAAGCTATCGATTGCAATTTGTTTCAACTCAATAGCTATTATGGTTGCCGAGAAATTTGCAAAAAACGGATTTTTTTCTGGAATTTCCAGGAAATCCAAAATCTTTTCCAGGATTTTTTTTGTGCGTTCCCGAGATTAGACCTTCCTTAACATAATGCCGAAAACCCGAAGTCTCTAGGTGGTCTGGTTGAGGAGTAGATAGAAGTGCAAGATTGGTGCGGACAGACAGAACAGAACAGAAATCATGAGTTGTTAATCGCAATTTTGTCCGGTGGAAAATTGCGCTAAAAATACTTAGGCCTAATGTCTGATGTTGGGTTACACAAAGCAAATCATCTACACAATTATTTAGTTTTCATATTTAATGACCGACAATTTCGTCATAGTAATAATTTTGGCATAAGGTTTATTTAGAGTTAGGCTAGCCTGAAATGTCTGATTTACAACAGTCTTTTTTTCTTTTTTTTTTGTCACAATGACATTTGAGTTCATGATTTTAATTTTGTTTTTTTTGTGGCAGACTAAAGATTAATGACAGACTGTTGATCTTTGAATAAAAATATGTTTGGTTCAGGTTTGAAAATTCATTTTATTATAGGCTATGTAGTCTAATATCATAGTAGGACTACCCCAAAACCTCCCCAAACAACACTGTTTGGTTTATTCCAACCAAAATTCAACGACTGCCGAATGTTGGAGCCTGACGTCAAACAAACACTGGATTTAGACGTCAACCCGACTTTCATTTTCAACCAAAATCCAACGTCTGACCGACGCTGTAGTCTATATCCTGTGCCTGCTGGGATCAACATCATGACATCTTGACGTCAAATAAATGTTGAATTGACATCAAATGCCAACAAAGCATGACATCAAAATAACATCAAAATGACATCAGCAGAGGTCAAAATCTTGACATCAAATTGACATCAACACTTTGACGTCAATATGACTTTCAATTTTTACCTATTTCTTGACGTAATTTTGACATCAATGTTTGATGTCATATTGATGTTAAATTGGCATCAAATGCCCACTGGGTTGTCATGACAACGCCATGGCCTATAGGCTATTTCTGTTTCCTACGGTATATTACTGTTTTAATGGAAAATGGTATGATATTGTCAGAATTTGGCCTTTTTTTACAGCAAAGGCTAACAGTGTGCTGTCAAGTTATTAACGAGATCCATACAAGTAATAATAACTCTTAGAATACAGATATAGACCTAGTGCAGCTCGTAAACAAATCACACGCGGCTGTGTTGATGGCTGGGCTGCTGTTAGTTACAGCGTTCAGGAACCGTTAAGCAGAACTAAATTAATATTGTTATTACTGGTAAAGTTACCGGGTAGGCTACCGGACATTTTCTCACCAGTTCCCAACTCCCAACATCTGTGCAACTGTCATTGTACTGTAGCCTATGTCAGCGTTGCATTATCTCATCTCATCTCACCAACAGTTTAATACTTAACTCACACATTCAAACGTAGTCAGAGACGGGCCTAGGGTGACCACCCGTCCCGCGTAGCGCGTGCGCGCACAGCGTTTGAAGCCCAATTCACGCGTCACGCAAATTGAGACCGTGTCACGCATAATCTATATGCTTGCTCAAAAAAAAGTTGGTCGCTCTATATACTCGAGCCCCAAGCAGACAAACGAACATTACTTGACATTTCAGCACGCTATTGTTGCCACACAAACCCCTCAGTTGAACTGCTTGTTGTCAACTTTTTCGTTGTTGTCATGACAGCGCACGCACGCGCATACCAGACACATTGGGAAGGAACTTTTAGATGCGCGCTTTCCAATTCGAAAAATTCGAGAAAGAGACTGTCTGAGAGGCAACGCCATCATCAATTAAAAAGAGAAGGTGTGAGTACAAGAAACAAGAATGGGGAAATGAATATTTGTGGCTGAAAGGTGTTGAGGGGGATACCGAGAGGGCTTTTTGTGACCTTTGCGAAACGTCCTTCTCAATCGGACATGGAGGGAGGGGAATACGAGGTCAATCGTATTTTTTTTTAAAATACTTTTTTTTTAATTGTTCCTGTGGTGTTGAGCAACTACAATTCCTGTTAATCCTATACATTTATATTATAATTTATTAATTTATTTAAAGTAAATAAATTGTAATGAAAAATAAATAAAATTAAATAGTAAATCTTAAGTGGAAGTACATCTGTCAATTCATTGAATGTTCAAAATATTATGAGTCTTTATTTAGAAAAAAAACACACATTGGTTGGCCTATTCATGAGCATACATCAAAAATTACACGTTTAGGAGAATAGGGCATTATTAATACTATGCAAGGTGGTATGTGCTAGAAATGGGTAAACCACTATCAGTGAGTCTGCCAGTGGGGCACCGCCGCGCCAGGCAGTGTCCCACATTGTCCCTCAGAAACATACCCATTGTCCCCCCTTGGGCTTATTAGCAGGTGGTCACCCTAGACGGGCCTCATCTTTCTCTCCGATCACATATACGTTCTGAAACACTCAAACTGCGCTGCTTTCACCGATGCTTTCTTTACTCCAGTAATGTGCCGCCACATTTTTAGCTAAAATCCAACGAAATGGCTGACTTCGTTTAAATGTCAAAGAACAACAGATGCAAAAAAAAAGAAAAAAAATTTGCAAAGACCCGTCCCCTTTAGTTACTGTTGCTATGTCCGACAAGCTACACCGCGCTCACGCCAAACCGTGATCTCACACAATGAAAAACACATCGCGCAGCAGAGTGGACACTGACAGCACACTGACAGACAAGACAGTGGTTACTTTTGATATTAAACAAAGTCTCAACGTTAAAATTTTGTCATTTTTAAAGAAATTTAGACAATACCGTTTTGTGGCTCTGTAATGTGTCTTGACAGATCGCTGTGGTGCCTCAGTTAAAGCTGCTCGTGAACCGATCATCTCTTCCTTCTAGTTAATTTATAGCATCAAATAAACATGAATGAACATAAGAAGGAATGTAGTTTTAACTGCGGAAAGATGTCAGTAGGCTTACTCAGTACACTCCGTTTTTTCAAGTTCAAATCCTCCAACGTTGAACTCTCCTGACTGCTTTGTCGGACAAAAAAGGTGAATTCGGCGGATTATGATTGGCCAGATAGCCTGTCAATCAAACTCACCGCGAAGGGTCGATTCTCATTGGCTACCTGCCAATGTGGCAGGTAGATTGACAGTGTTACCCGCCAATTGCAGAATTCACCCGCATTTGGCGTGTGGTCGGGTGTTAATTTCAGGCCCTGGTTGTGCATAACGCTAGAACGACGTCTAGGATACTTTTCCTCACGTCAATGATGAAAAAGGATTATTTACCTTGTAAATAATACGGCCACTGTAGGAGTTAAAACTCCCTCAGGAATAGGAGGGGCTGGAAAGTAATATTCAGTTGGTAGTCATATACAATTTTACCACTAGATGGGAGAAAATCTTACACAGTGTAGCTTTAAAAAAGAGAAAAAAATGTTGAGGTACTTACAATAGAACTGAATGGGGCTAATGTTGGAGGATTTAAAGGCATAAATGTGAATCTTGTTATTTCATAAAACCATTTTCAATCAGCATTTTGTTCAAATATGTGCATTATTTGAGCTTTAAAGGTGTTTAAATCATTATTTGAACGGCTGGTTTAGTGTGTTGTGTTTATGGTGTGGCTGAATTCAAACAAAAGAATAAGGATAAAATAATTTTTTGATGATCATTTTCTTTCATTTTAAATTGTACTCAAAACACTGTAAAATTACAAATAATATCTGTAAAATAAAAATTCAGCTGTTATTTTAGGTATTATGATATTAATGACACATTCCAGTAATTCACATTTTTTGTACAGAAAATTGATTGTATTTTTCATACAGTATTTTTTCTGTTTTCTTAAATTACATAAAAAAATTATGTAAAATTACAAATATAATCTGTAATTAAACAGTAACAAAACAGTTAAATGATAAAATGGTCAAATGACTGTCAGCTCCCCAAAAAACTGTAAAACATCCTAAATTAAATAAACTGGAAAACACTGTTATTTTACAGGTATTTCCTGAATAATCACGATCCTATACCTTCATTGTAAAAAAAAAAAAAAACCCTATTGAGATTAAAATCTCTATTGAGATCAGAGGAGTGAGGTTTACTCGCACAGTGACTACTAGCTGGCCTCCGTTACATGTGGTGTGGGGGAAACCGCAGTACCCCGGAAGAAACCCATGCTGACACGGGAGAACATGCAAACTGAAAGGACTCCTGCTGTGAGGCAACAGAGCTGACCAATGAGCCCCTGTGCCACCCGGATTCATGGATAAGGACTGTTTATTTCTCTGAATCTCCTGTGTCATGCGCTTACTTGTGACAAAGTCTGATTCATTTCCGCAAGCCGGTTCATTCGGACAGCTGGTTTAAAAAAACCATTCGTCTGTTCCATACGTCATCAAGCAATGATGGCACTACGCCATCCTCGGTAATCCTCTGCAAACTTCGACAGTGGGGTCTTTTTGAGTGGGACATGCTTTAGCTTGTGTGTTTTGCGTCATTAACCTGGAACTAAAGTTCAATTCAGTTTGATTAATGAACCAGCTCGACTTGTTACTTCCTACCGGCTCAAAATAACAATTCGTTCAAGAACCGAACATAACTAGCGCTTTCTACAGCCACACCCAACAATTATGTTACTAACTACAATTGTTGTCATGTAATTTGGATTCAGTAACCGACTATAGTTTGTAAGTAATCTATCCAGCACTGATTTACTGACACACACACACACAGAAAAAAGTTTTTTTCGTTTTGGATATTTCTTGATAAGTGACATGACCTTTTGACTCAAGGATCCATGGATTCATGTTGTTTATGTTAAATTATGCCCCTACCATCTGTATGTAAGAACAGAAATAGAAGTGCTTTGGTGGAGCGAGTGACGGGTGATACTATATGTTTCTCCTGTAGATCCTCCAGTGAAACCTGTGATCTTCATCAGTCCATCTGGTGTAATAGTGGAGGGAGATTCAGTGACTCTGAACTGCATCAGTGTCTCAAACCCTCCTGCAGAAATCAGCTGGATTAAAGGAGGAACGCTTGTAGGATCTGGAAGAATCTACAGCATCTCAAAGATCAGCTCTGATGACAGTGGAGAATACAAGTGCAAGTCCATCAATGAACATGGACAGAAATACTCAGATGCTGTGACTTTAAACGTCATGTGTGAGTTTTTTTTTATTATAAAAAAACAAGATGCTGTAGAACATCCCAGCATGTTTATAATGATTTTCATCAATAATTAGTTGCACAATTGTTTTTAATGATCCTTGTAACAATGTTTGGTGATTGTTATTAGACCCACCCAGGAGTGTCTCAGTGTTGATAAGTGGATCTGGTGTAATAGTGGAGGGAGATTCAGTGACTCTGAACTGCATCAGTGACTCAAACCCTCCTGCTCTGAGCTTCAGCTGGTTTAAGGAGAATGAAACCTCAGCTGTTGGATCTGGACAGAGTTTCAGTGCACTACAGAGTGGACGCTTCTACTGCCAGGCTCACAATCAACATGGATCTCAGAGATCAGACGCTGTAACTGTCACAGGTGAAGCTTTTATTTTATAAAGGGTTCAAGACAGTTAGTGTCATTCTTAGTTTGTAGATTTAATCATGATATTCTCCCTCTTTCAGTTCGCCGTGGTGCTGGTTGGCTCGTCTGGCTAGTGATCACAGTGGCATGTGCAATATTCACTATCATGATCACCATCATACTGTATACAATGTAAATAAATATGTATCAACAAGAAGTAATATAATTTGCTTTTAGACTAATGCAAAGGTACATTTGAATATTACATTAACAATGAAATGGCTTGTTTCCGTTTCTTTTTTACAGTCAGAAGAAAAGGATAAACTGCAGATCTGCAATACAGGAGTATGTGGTGAGATGGCCAAAACCACAGAATGATACTAATAAATCAATAACAGCTTCTTTGTACGTGTAGAACACATATATTGTCACATACTGCTCTGAGACACGAAGCTTGAGGATCCAAATGTAGTTTATTTGAACAGAGGGTAATCCAAAGACGTAATCCATAAAACAGGCAAGAGGTCAAAAAAGACCAGTCCAGTTGGAGAGTAACCAGTCCAAACAATAACAGGGTCACAGGGACACAGGGGTCACAGGGTCACAAGGGTCACAGGGTCACAGGGGTCACAGTGGTCACAGGGGACACAGGATCTCAAGGTCACAGGGACACAGGGGTCACAGGGGACACAAGGTCACAGGGGTCACAGGGGACACAGGGTCACAGGATGTCAGGGTCACAGGGGTCACAGGGGACACAGGGTCACAGGGACACAGGGTCACAAGGGTCACAGGGGTCACAGTGGTCACAGGGGACACAGGATCTCAGGGTCACAGGGACACAGGGGACACAGGGTCACAGGGGTCACAGGGGACACAGGGTCACAGGATGTCAGGGTCACAGGGGACACAGGGGACACAGGGTCACAGGGGTAACAGGGTCACAGGGTCACAGGGGACACAGGGTCTCAGGGTCACAGGGGTAACAGGGTCACAGGGGACACAGGGTCTCGGGGTCACAGGGGTAACAGTGTCACAGGGGACACAGGGGTCACAGGGGACACAGGGGTAACAGTGTCACAGGGGACACAGGGGTAACAGTGTCACAGGGGACACAGGGTCACGGGGGAACAGGGTCACAGGGGACACAGGGTCACAGTGGTCACAGGGGACACAGGATCTCAGGGTCACAGGGTCACAAGGGTCACAGGGGTCACAGTGGTCACAGGGGACACAGGATCTCAGGGTCACAGGGGACACAGGGTCACAGGATGTCAGGGTCACAGGAGGGTCACAGGGGACACAGGATCTCAGGGTCACAGGGACACAGGGTCACAAGGGTCACAGTGGTCACAGGGGACACAGGATCTCAGGGTCACAGGGACACAGGGGTCACAGGGACACAGGGTCACAGGGGACACAGGGTCACAGGATGTCAGGGTCACAGGGGTCACAGGGGACACAGGGGTCACAGGGGACACGGTCACAGGGATAACAGGGTCACAGGGGACACAGGGTCTCAGGGTCACAGGGGTAACAGGGTCACAGGGGACACAGGGTCTTGGGGTAACAGGGTCACAGGGGACACAGGGTCTCAGGGTCACAGGGGTAACAGGGTCACAGGGGACACAGGGTCTCGGGGTCACAGGGTAACAGGGTCACAGGGGACACAGGGGACACAGGGGTCACGGGGACACAGGAGTAACAGGGTCACAGGGGTAACAGTGTCACAGGGGTAACAGGGTCACAGGGGTAACAGTGTCACAGGGGACACAGGGTCTCAGGGTCACAGGGGTCACAGGGGTCACAGGGTCACAGGGGTAACAGGGTCACGGGGACACAGGGCCTCAGGGTCACAGGGGTCACAGGGTCACAGGGGTCACAGGGGACACAGGGGACACAGGCAAAAAGGAACCTCCAAGGACAGGCAGAGATCAAAACCAAGAACACAGGAATAACAGACAGAATGCTCAGAATTGCAGTACAAACACTAAACAAGACTTTGCAGAGAATGAATGTGAAAACCAGGCTATTATAGGGTGAGTTAAACAAGGTAATGAGACAGAGGTGAATGTGATAATGGATGAGAGTCTGATCTAAGGATTATGGGGAATGTTGTGGATATATATACACACACTCAAGATTTGTACATGGTTTTATGAGTAGAGACTGTGGAGTGATTACACTTTTGATTGTCATGACAGCGATTTAAAATATTTATATTTTATTAAATATAAAAAAAATTTTTAAATGGTGATAATCATTTTTCTCTGATTTCACTTCTCTCTGTTTCCCTGTAGAACGATCCCAGAACTGATCCCAGAACTGATCCCAGTACTGATCCCAGTGAAGGTTCATATACAGGTCTTGACCTCGAGTCCAGATCACCTGACCTCTACAACACACTCCCAGTAAGAGGAATATCAAAAACTACGTGTAAAAGAGCTGCATTCAAAAGTCAAATAATCAATAATCAATGTGTTTTTCCCATAGACTGTCCATCCCAGACCTGCTGTTCACCAGTCAGGCTCTTCTGAATATGAGAATCTGTCCGTAAGTTTCTCAAGTCTTCTCAATTTCATACATTTTTACAAAAAAAATGTCTTCAGTAGTCAATCAACTAGTCAATAGATACTAATCAGTCTTTTCTTTTGTTACAAGATGGATTATACAAGTCGTTTCACTTACAGAAATATATATTTTTTCTGAGATTATTTGTACCATTTGTAGTGTTGATTTATGTAAATGTGTGTCTTATTTCTGTTGTAGCCACAGCGTGACGCCACAGTAAGATGAAGCACAAGCTAAACTTTACTCAACTTTTGTCTCATCGCTGGACAGATCCACATCACAACTACTGATGAAAAATGAAACGCATCTTCAGAGTTTCCATTCTGCAGAAAGTAATGGATTATATTCATGTGACATAATTAAACAGTCAAAGTGTAATTAATTAACAAGATTAGAGTTGTTTCTGTAATATTTTATACATTTTATCTGTGTATTAATCACCATTGTAGTTTTAGAAGTGAAATATATGTATGCAATTTATTCTGTATTAATCTGTGACCTTCATATATAAAGTATGTATGTTACTAACTAACTGTATAACCAAGTAGAATAGAGTGTTGTATAAGAAAAGACACTGTAGCTTGTTTTGTAAAAGTCTTTTATTGGTGAATCTGATTTATTAAGAAAGAGACAATGCAAATTGTTTTGTAAAAGTCTTTTATTTGTGAATCTGGTTTATTAAGAACAGACAATGCAACTTGTTTGGTAAAAGCCTTTATTGTGAAATTGTTTTATTAAGAAAGACAATGGAGACGATTTTGTAAAGGTCTTTATTATTGAACTGTTGTATTTAGAGAGACATTGTATCTTGTTATTGTAATAATCTTTATTGTAATAATGCATGCAATAATGTACTCATGTTTAAGTATTTAATCAATAGATAGAAGTAACATTAAGTAGTGAAAAGCATGTAACTTAGCAAAGTAGAAATGGCAAGCATTACCCGTTTGATGAGGAGCATGAGACGCAGGAGAAAGGCAGAGGGTCCAGAGCAGCAAACAAAGGAGAACAAAGGAAAGAGCTTTATATATGGAGTTATAAGGGGGTTTCCAGAACGGAGGACAGTTCAACACTTCGGATTGGACAGATTGTCTGTAAAGGACTGAATCTGTGCGGAGGGCGTGTGGACTATAAAAAAGTATTGTAAAGAATGTCAAAGTTAGACGCTGTTTCACCAAGGACGGCCTCTCCGGTGTTAGATGCCTTGCCATTGCGCCTCATGAAGATGAAAGCTTGTAAATTATTTAGTTTTGATTTGCTTTTATTTTTATTTTATATATTAGTACCTTTTATGTAAACTAGTTAACCTGTATTTAATAAAAAATACATTTAATTGAAATTAAGAAGCTCGCCTGCCTTAAGTCTCTGTTTTACCAAATATTGAGCTGAACTAAACCACGGAGCAGTCTTTCAACTGAATTGTAAGTATGGAAATTTATATACTTATTGTTTAGAATGAATTCGACTGACTTTACCTAACCTGAGAATAAACAAAATAAGGTAGAAGGTGTCTATATTTAAGACCCAATATAGTTTTTGATTCTCTCAAAAATTTGACTAGTGTAGTTTCATGGTACAAATCAAACTGTGATGGCACGGGGCCTCAAAACATTGATTTTGGAAATTGCATACATTGTGATCCATACATGTGCCACTGTGGTGATTACCTGGTGCATGAATGGCCAAAACGTCTCCAGTTGAGTCCGCAGCTTATGCCAGCGGAGAGTGAAGACTGTTGTGCATTGTTCAGAGCAACTACAGGGCCACAGTGCAGCAAATCACCAGCAACACGT
This sequence comes from Rutilus rutilus, assembly GCA_021464565.1. Classification (NCBI taxonomy): domain Eukaryota; kingdom Metazoa; phylum Chordata; class Actinopteri; order Cypriniformes; family Leuciscidae; genus Rutilus; species Rutilus rutilus. Next base: position 709,080 of record JAJAQA010000001.1, on the reverse strand, counting down.
TAAATGTGCCCATTTCATGCTAGTGATTTGTTGCACTGTGGCCCTGCGGTCCCTGTGAAAAATGCACAACAGTCTCCCCTCTGACAATAATGCACTGCGGACATAAAACAAGTCTGTGTACCACTTTAAATGCATACTCTATATAGTGGCACATGAACAACCCATAAAGCCCCATGCCATCTCTGTTTGTCCGTTATTAACCCTCTGGGGACCAAGCTGTTTTTGGGGCCCTTGAGATGTTCTGACATGCTCTGACATTTGTGCTTTTTTCAGTTATTTATAAACATGTTAATGGCAAAGGTGTAAATTCACTCTATATAGCACAAACAGGCCTACCATAATATGCGAGCAACATGTATGTAGATGTTTGTATTTTTAAGAGAATAATGTTTATGCGTGGTTATTTAAAAAAATAAAAATGAAAGTTGCTGAAATAAGACCACAAAACTCATGCAAAATATGTGCCCACAAGACTTTTGACTAATGGATGTTGTCTCTTCGAGTTCTAGCTTCAAAATTATGTGAAAATAGTCTTGCTTTATCGTTCACAAAAAAAAATACATTGATTTAAATGGTGTAAAACAGGTTTTGCTTGGAAAGCCAATATGCGAGGGGGAGGAGTAGTTTACACCTTAGATTACAATGTCCCACCCACTCTGCATAATGACTCTGCATAATTAGCCATTCATTCAGGTGTGACACTGACTGAGCCACAATGCAAGGACAAAATATATATTTTGAAGAAGACTTATATTGACCATTTAAGATTTTGCTTACATCTATCTTGTAAATATGTTTTGCTATTTTATTAAAAAGGTTACAATTACAACAATAATTACAATTTCAGCAATATTTCTGCAAAAAAGTACTCTTTCTTTGTAAAAAAAAAAAAAAAAGATTATAGGCCTACATTTTATCATATGTAGCCTATTCATTAGTTTGAATATAGCCAACATTGGAACATCTTAGTCTATGACTTTATTTTTGACAAAATAGTATTTTATATATATATATATATATATATATATATATATATATATATATATATATATATATATATATATATATGAGCAGAAAAGCTTATTTGATGTGACAGTCTATTCTAAAAACTGTACCCAAATCTAGTCAACAAAATGTTGTCTTTCATACTTCGCCTGACTGTAACGTTGTTTTTATGAAATATTAGGGCATAGCCTATAAATGTTAATTTGCAGTTTAATACGTTGCTTATACAAATTTTATTTCAACATATTTCAGTCGATTTTTACTCATCTCAGTAGGCTATAGAAAAGCAGTTTATTCTTTCACACACAGACGCGCTGTAACGGCCACCTAATGTTATAGTGTTCATGACATGAATGTTGTCTATGCCTTTAAGATGACATGTTATTGTATGCGCGCTGTTCAAGTGAGCGCGTGCGCAGTGAGAGAAGAGTTGCTCGTGAGATAAGAGAGATGACCGCTCTACCGACTGCTCCTTTAATTTACTGTGTTTACTTTATACTCTTATTTGTAGCGTGTTTTCAGAGTGTTTTCCCTGTTAATATTCGCTCCATGACATGTATGAGAAGAGTGCATTTAACTGAGAGGAATTATATAAAGACGAGTCGTGGAACTACCCTCCGTGTGCGCTGTCTTTTCTATCCATCCTGGGCAGACTTAAAACTCTGACAGCGTTACAAATTGGCGCCCGAACAACTGGATTCACCGGTCATCTTTTTCTTTATCCACAAGGAGGTTCGAATTTTTTTTTTTTTTTTTTTTGGAAGAGGATTTCGTTGCTGGAGTTTTTCCATTGCTGTGACTAGCTTGCTAACTATGGACACCATGCGGTCGGTGCGTGACTGATTTTCAGGTGATGTTGTTTTTTTATGTTGGTTTTGGCTGATTTCCAATACTATTTTCGTGGATCGCCCGAATATTGACTGTTTTCATATAGTATATAAACGGTTGGAGGAATTTTTATTTTTATTTTTTTCTCAACGTTTTTCCTTATGGAATGTGGATCAGAACTGAACTATATTGAAAGAAACAAAAACAAAAGTATCTTTTGGGTTGATCGGACAGTCATTAACGGATGACAAAAAGGGAACATTGAAGTGAAGACTGTGTGAAACACTTCTGGGACATACTTGTTTTTGTTTATTTTTTGGTGTGCATATCTGTTCGTTTCAAACCAGCACAGTGCGGAATAGATTGCATTTGGAAAGGACACTTGGTTGAGTACATTTTTGTTGAGACTACATTTTCGTGCGAATCACTAATTTTTTCATGTTTTTTTTTTTTCTGTGGGTAGTAACATTGCTGTGTTATACTGTTGTAAAACATTTTTTTTTTTTTGCAGTTAAAGGGGAAAATCAAGGCAGACCTTGTTTTTTCTTAGACTTATTTTACATAAATAGTGCTGTTTTCCTTGTGGGTGTGGAAAAGTAACATTTCACTTTTCAGATTTCAGTTAGTACGGCTTTTGACTCACATATTTGTGTAAATTTACTGTATTTTGATTTATTATTTGCACTAATTAATTGATTGTGATTTCATACATAATGGCTACTCACCCTGACTTTCAGTCTGACTTTACTGACTGGCCTGCAGATGAAGACTCTTTTCTACAACAGGGAGCGTCACAGCATACTGTTGAAGATTTACAGTCTCAGAACAAGCTGTTACAAGCAGAAGTGGCAGTGCTGCAGCGGTGCCTTCGCGAATCGATTGACCTACAAAAGGACATGATGGACCGTTTAACACGTCAAGAGTGTACCGTGCCTGTTACCCCACATCCAGCTCCCAGAGCCAGCTCAACTCCTTACAGTTTGGGGCGAGCTAAGTCAACAGCTCAAAGGTCAGTGCCAGTCAATGTAACTTATAGTACTGCACCTACATTTTCTCAGCCACTCACTGTGGATATGAGTGCCACAACAAATGCACTTACTGCTATGCTTAACCAATCACGGCTCGAGCCACCCGTGTTTGCTGCAGATGGTTCCCTGAATCCTGAGGAATGGCTTCAGTCTCTCAATGTGTATAGGACCTCCCTGGATCTCTCAGATGTCCAAATTCTCCTTGAGCTCCCACGTTTTCTGTCAAAAGAGCCAAGAAAATGGTTTGTTGCACTAAGCACACATTTGACCAGTTGGAATCAGTTCTGTGAGTTCTTTAGGACAGTCTTTCTGCCTTCGGACAATCAGGAACGTGTCCTGAGGGGCATTTTGGACCGTATGCAGATGCCGGATGAGCCACTGCCGACCTTTGTCGCTCATATGTTGGGTGAGTTTCGTAAGCTAAGGTCCCCTCCACCTCAACTAGAGCAAATAGACTTGATAAGGAAGCATGTGCTTGAGAAATATAGAGTCGCTCTTTATGGCACACCCATACCATCAGTCATGGACCTTCTTTTGCGGGCTCACGAGCTTCATGCAGTCCTTGGTCCAAGTTTTGAGTGTCCTCCACAGAGACAAGCTAGCAGTACGCCTAAAAGGGATGTTCACTGTTTTAAGTGCTCCTTGCCAGGATTCACCACTCGTACTTGTCCAAATTGTAGTCTAGGAGAAAGACCGCGTTTGTCTCCAATGGAGCCCCCAGAACCCCAGAGAGATACAGTCAATAGAGTGTCGGACGTTGGACGGATGGATGGCTCTAACCAAGCCATGGGTGAAGGAAACGTGGCCTCAGACTTTGCCCAGAGGGGAAACTTCAGAGGAGGGAGGATGTTCAGACGAGGCAATCCTCCCTCCAGAAGATAGATGTGCCTCGCTTACCTGATGATTCCGTAAATGATCAACCTGAGCTGTGTCATGTGGAGGATATTGCTTCCACGTCCTATTGGAATACCCCGTTCAGAGTGAAGGTTAATCTTTATGGACAAGTTTTTGATGCAACTCTTGACACTGGTGCTTCTCTCTCTGCGGTGCACTCAACGGTTGTCCAGACTATTCCTGGGGGGAACGTACGAGTAAAACCGTGGTCTGCACCTCCAGTTCAGCTTGCGGATGGAGCATCCTGTTGCCCGCTGGGCGTCATTTGGTTGTCTTTGGGTTTCTTGGGCCAGCGTTTCTATCACCGCTTTGCTGTTGTCCATAATCTGTCTTCTCCCGTTATCTTGGGTATGGATTTTATGTTGAGATCTTCAGTTTCGATTCATGTTCCGTCCAGGACGGTAGTGCTCGGCGATGAACCGGTGCCCCTTGAGGAGTTAGAGGGTGCTGACTTAAAGATACCTAGTCCTGATCCTGATTTGTCCTGCCTGGATTTCAATTCTTCTGCCCTGTCTGAGAAGGTTGGAGAATCATCGCTGGAAAACGAGCAGCAACACAAATTGACTGAAATGCTCAAGACCTTCAGCGGGTTGTTTGATGGACATTTAGGACGCACCTCTCTAGTGGAGCACGAAATTGTTACAGCTGATGCAAAACCGGTTCACCTTGCCCCGTACCGCACGTCTCCTGCTAAAAAGGAACTCATTGAGTCTCAAATCAAAGACATGTTGAGAGAAGGAATAATTGAACCTGCCTCTGGTCCTTGGGCTGCCCCAGTTGTAATTGTACCAAAACATTCAGGAGAGCCGAGGTTCTGTGTCGATTATCGTGCACTAAATAAGCTCACTGTTAAAGACTCTTATCCTCTACCGAGGATTGATGAATCTCTTGACTTCCTGGCTAGAGGGACTTTCATTTCCACCATTGACTTGGCCAGAGGCTACTGGCAGGTGGCAGTGGCAGAGAACTCCAAGCCAAGGACTGCTTTCATTTCCCACTGTGGGTTATTTCAGTTTCGGGTCTTACCTTTTGGATTGTGCAATGCGCCCGCCACATTTCAAAGGCTCATGAACACAGTCCTTGCGGGTCTCATCTATAAGTCGTGTGCCGTCTACTTAGATGATATTGTGGTGGCGTCGCCTACTTTCGAGCAGCACCTTGTGGACCTGAGAGAGGTTCTCACCAGGCTGGAATCTGCTGGACTGTCTATTAAGTTGGCAAAATGCCAGTTCTGCAGGAGCGAACTCACCTTTCTGGGTTACAAAATCACCCCAAATGGTATCATGCCAAATGAGGAAAAAGTGAGAGCAGTGACTGATTTTCATACCCCAGCTAATGTGAAACAAGTCCGACAGTTTCTGGGAATGACCAGCTATTATAGGCGTTTCATCCAGGATTATGCCCGACATGCGGAGCCACTCTTTGCGTTGACCAGGACGGATGTTCCCTTTGTATGGTCAAATGAATGTCAGACGGCCATGGATTATCTCAAGGAAAAGCTGACTTCCGCACCTATTTTGACATTCCCGGACTTCTCTCTTCCTTTCTCTATCCATGCGGATGCATGCGACAGTGGACTTGGCGCCGCACTCATGCAGAAGGACAAAAATTGCAGAGATGTTGTGGTGGCCTATGCAAGTCGTGCCCTCCATAAGTCTGAAAAACCCTATTCTACTCCGGAAAAGGAGTGCTTAGCGGTCATCTGGGCCCTCGAACACTTCAGGCCTTATATCGAGGGTCTGCATGTGACTATTTTTTCAGACCACAGCAGTTTACGATGGCTTATGTCGCGCCCAAACCTCTCTGGCCGGCTGGCTAGGTGGTCTCTCAGATTGCAGGATTTCGACTTTGACATTGTCCATAAGCCGGGGACAAGTAACAGTGTCCCTGATGCACTTTCCCGTAACCCTGTTCCTTCTGGCAGTGTACCTTTGGGACTTCTCCCTGATTATGCCATTATTGGGGGACTGGACCTGCGTGCTTTACCCCCTGTAATGTTTTCAGATCGGGAGCACATTAGGCAGCTGCAGCTCAACGACCCAGAGACTGGAAAGCTTCTGCGGATGTTGGAGGCTCAGGGTGTGAATAGCACTGAGGAGTTGTCTCAGTATGAGATCCAGGATGGACTCCTGTACTTTGTGGATGACAAAGTGGCTTGTAATCTCCACCCTATGAAGCGCCTTAAACTGTATACACCTACGGCTATGAAAAGGAGTTTGATGGAATATTACCATGATCACCCGATGGCTGGTCACTTGGGCATGACGAAGACTATAGCGCGGCTGAAACTTCGATTTTACTGGCCAAAAATGTCGTCTGACGCTAAGAAGTATGTTGCCTCCTGTACTGTCTGCCAGTTCACAAAACCAAGCCAGAGGAAACCTGCTGGGTTCATGGTTCCCATCCGCCCTCAAAGACCTTGGGAATATACTGGAGTGGACTTTGTGGGTCCTTTACCGCGCACACCCTGTGGTAATGCTTACATTCTGGTCTTTGTGGACTATTTTTCAAAGTGGGTGGAGGTTAGTGCAGTACGGGAAGCGACCGCCCAAGTTGCTGCCAGCAAGTTGCTTAGCGAGGTGTTTGCACGACATGGGGTGCCTCATTACCTGATCTCGGACAGAGGGTCACCATTTGTGAGTGAACTATTCAGGCATGTTCTTACCACACTGGGGTCGGAACACAGACTTACAACTGCGTATCACCCCCAGACGAATGCAACGGAGAGGGTGAATCGGACGTTGAAGACTGCCATCCGTGCTTACGTCGGTAACAAACACACTGCTTGGGATCGTTACCTGCCCCAAATTTGTTTTGCTTTGAGGACTGCACCACACGAGAGCACTGGCCAAAGCCCATCCATGTTGCTGTATGGACGAGAATTGAATACCCCTCTTGACCTCATCACTCAGCCGAATAGTGATGGTGGGGATGAACCTGGTATCCCATACCCGGAAAGCTTGGAGTCATCGATCAGAGAAGCACATGATCATGCTAGGTCCGTTTTGGATGAGAACCATGACAAAAGAAAGAAGTACTACGACAAGAGACGTCGGCTTGTGTCTTACTCTGTAAATGAATTAGTCAGAATTAAGACTCATCCCCGTTCGGATGCACTGGCGAACTTCACGGCTAAGCTAGCACCTCTATATGCTGGCCCTTACCAAATTGCACAGAAACTGTCGGAAGTGAACTACAGACTCATAGACGCGAGTACAGGGGCGGACGCTGGTGTATTTCATGTCGTAAATCTGCTTCCTTTTCGTACCTGGGAACCGCTTGAGTCAGAGACTGAGCCCACAGGGGTTTCTGTTGTAGAAACATCAGCTGTCAGTTCTTTGCTTGATGAAGTGCCGGAGGAAACAGAGGATACTGCCGGTGCTACTGCCGTGAACCTACCAGACTTGGGAATCAACGTTGACTATAGTCTCCCTGTGACGTCCAGTGCTCATGATGTGTCAGGAAATGTGGACAGTGTTGATGAGTTGCCTGACTTACAGGTTGACGTTGGGTCTAGAAACGATGACTTGACTGTTAGTGATACTGTTCCTGACAGATACCATTATGACTTGAGACCTCGACGCGCACCAAGAATCACCTCAGACTGGTCGAGTAATAGGTGGACGAATGTGTACCACACAGACAGACTGGACCTTAAATAGTGTTTAGATTACGTCAATGTGTGTTCATTTGCTTGGTTTGTCACTGTGAAAGGTAAAAGTTTTAAATTTGAGAAAAGGGAAAATTAGGAATTAGTATTAATACTTAGTCTGTTGACATGCTTGTTACAATGTTGTACACAAAAAAAAGAAACAGTGTAAAAAAGGATGTCCTATATTCTGTTTTTGTTTGGTTACACGCTGTTTTTTCATTTGTTTGGAAAATGCTGCTGCAGACAATGTATTTTGGTCCATCTGTACTGTCATGTATGCCAGTGTGTACCTTAATAATACCTTCTCCAGTATGGTTCTGTTGTTTTGACAACTTTTCATGTATGAGGTTGTTTAAAGTGATGCTGTACTCAGTTGTGCACGGCTGAGGGCAGCCTTTACCTTCCTGGGGGGGATCTGTAACGGCCACCTAATGTTATAGTGTTCATGACATGAATGTTGTCTATGCCTTTAAGATGACATGTTATTGTATGCGCGCTGTTCAAGTGAGCGCGTGCGCAGTGAGAGAAGAGTTGCTCGTGAGATAAGAGAGATGACCGCTCTACCGACTGCTCCTTTAATTTACTGTGTTTACTTTATACTCTTATTTGTAGCGTGTTTTCAGAGTGTTTTCCCTGTTAATATTCGCTCCATGACATGTATGAGAAGAGTGCATTTAACTGAGAGGAATTATATAAAGACGAGTCGTGGAACTACCCTCCGTGTGCGCTGTCTTTTCTATCCATCCTGGGCAGACTTAAAACTCTGACAGCGTTACAGCGCGATTCATATTTAGGCTAAACAGTCTTTACAAATATGTACCCTTCATTCAACTCACAGAAACGCGATTCATATTTAGGCTAAACAGTCTTTACAAATATGTACCCTTCATTCATCTCACAGAAACGCGATTCATATTATAGAAACGCGATTCATCTTTTTGTTTACATAGGCCTAACGTTATTCCATAACGTTATTCCACATTAACACTTGAGAAAGGATAACTTAGCCTACCTCACTCCTCAGCGGGATCTGCTCCTCATATCAGCACGGAAACTTTTCTCCATACGGTAGGATATATTATGCCTCTTTGTTTACAGCTGATGTGGGGGCGTTTCACAGACTGAAATGGTTCTCAGAATTTGCGTTTGAATAGCACGCGCTCTCCGGGGCGTGGTCAAATTACTTTTGAATGGCTCGTAATGAGCTCGACTGGAGTCGCTCTCTTTTTATACAGATTACAGAAGCTGATAATATTTGTTTTTTATATAAATTACTTCATTTAAAAGCTGCGATCTCAAGCTTTATGCCCGTGGGTCTGTTTGCCTGTTTGACTGAATTTTCGCGGAGTTATAGATCATTTTCGAACGCGTTTCAAATGGGAGTTTACTGACAGAGAGAAGGCAGAAATAGCATCATGTTAATTTTTCTTTATTTGTCAAAAAGCAAAACACTTTATTTTTATTGTGAGTATACAGAAAAAAAATAGAAACTGAATAGGATCGATTGATGTATTACACGAAAATGAAAGATCAAAATTAACAGAGCATTTTGTGTTTATTTTTCATTGCTAAAAAAAAAAACGAGCAAAACGCGCGGGCGCGTTTTTGGTCCCCAGAGGGTTAAACTTCAATAAATCTGCAGCTTGAGAATAGGCAATTTTGCCAAAAAAATTACAGCTGCATGAAAAGTGTTCATCCTGTAACCTGTGGACATTGGTTTATCTTCTAGGTGACAGTAGCTGTGAAACTTAGTTTTATGACCATGACTGGCATTATAGTTTTGATGTTCCATGGCAAAAAATGCCAGCAAGTTTTATGGAAAAGTTGCAAAATGGCGAAAGGCCAAGTTGCTCTGAGAGAAGACAGTTAGTCCGCATTGTTGCTTCTGAGATCCTGGAAGTCAGCAAATGTCCAGAAAAAAAAACGTGTCAGAAATAGCCCGACAAATGGTGATTGCATACCCAAAGTCTTTCAGAGATGAGATTAATTCCCAGGTTGTAGGAAGTGGATATGATTCTCTCCTCAAACAACTGGTGTGTAGAATTGACCATTTTAAAAGAGCAAAAGCTATGAGTACACCACTTTGTGGTACTCTAGAAGTATCAACAAAGAAACGAAAATTGTTATATGGTTGTATAAATTCTGATCCACAACTGCTAGTTGGAGAAACATCCGAATTGCAGCAGGAAAAGAAAGAGAAGTTGCTAGTAATGTTTCAAAATAATGAAAGTGATGTAAAGACAATCTTTGACTTAATGACTTCTACTTACACCTCTCAAAGAAACAACATCCAATCTGGAAAGGAAACCAAAGATTTACTTGATGAGTGGCCATATCTTTTTCAGCCAGCAGGAATGAAAGCACACTTTAAAGAGCTCCCTGGCATTGACATAAACAACAGCTTTGAAGAATCTGCTTCCAGTAAGTTCAGAAGAATATTGGACTACTTTCAATTTCGGTGCACAGAAAGAGCAAGCAGAGCAGGGAGAATCCTCACAAAGTATAGAGCTGGAGGGGATCATGTTTGTGGGGCAGTGATGTTGCTGCTAACCCATTTCAAAAATGACCAAGACCACTTTCTTGTGATGGTAGAAGACACCTCTGTTCCAAGTGATATATGCTCAGAACAGCTTCCAGCAACACCATGTATAGTAGTGTGTGGTGGGTATTATTTACTATGATCTTGCAACACAATAATTCCTGGTTTCGGGTGACCAGAACTCACATTCTGTTAAATATTATGTCTTACTGATTTTGTGTTTGTTCAAAGGAGAGAACCCACTGACAGCCAGTGTGTACATGGTAGCAGTAGACCAGATGATTGTAAATGACCATCTCTTGAGTTTTACAGAAGCCCTGTATCTGATGTTCTCTCTTTACTATATAGTGAACAGCAGTTACCCTGTAGAACGTCTCGGTTACGTATGTAACCCTCGTTCCCTGAGTAGGGAACGGAGACGTTACGTCGGATGACGACGATTGGGGTTTCGCTTAGAAGCCTATCACCTTCGAGTATATAAAACGAGCCAATGGCAATGAAATGCCATGGGTCTGCGGAATTTGCATAGCGTATCTCCGCCCACCGCAGGGGGTATATAAGGAGTACGCTGGCAACATGCAGATATGTCTTCGCTGAGGAGTCGAAACTGGACCCAGGCGTTTTTCAGCGATACAGCGGAAGTGGCAGGAAGACGTAACGTCTCCGTTCCCTACTCAGGGAATGAGGGTTACATACGTAACCGAGACGTTCCCTTTCGTGGTCACTCCGAGTTACGTCGGATGACGACGATTGGGGTTCCAGTCTAATCACGCCACCTCGGCTGTCATCCAGTGCCCTGCGTAAGTCTGAGCTCCCTGTTGTGAAACTAGCACGAACGAAGGAGTCCTACTTAACACAGGAATACCAAGGTACACTGGGAAGCATATCTCAGGAGAAATATGCAATTATGCCCAACCATTAAGGGGGGGACTTGAGAGACACATATGACCCAGAGGGATGCATATGGAGTATCACTGAGGTGTCCAGCCGCAGGTGGAATATTTAAACCCCAGGGGTGGCAAGGTGGCTTGCCAAGGGAAAGACACCCGCTCAAAAGAGACTTACAGTGGAAATACACATGTGGGGGTCGCCCAGAGGGGGGACCATGCACATGGAGGCACCTAGTCAAGCGCAAAAGCTGCGTTATGGCAGATTGGCAGAACTCAGGCGCTGACGTCACCGGTGCTGGAGGAAACTCAGAGCTTATCAGACTCACCTGAGAAGAAAATCGCACGTATCCCGTCCGTGGAGAGGAATGGCGAGCAAGCGAAGACACCTGAGCAGAATCTAGTACCGGCTGGTTGAAGCGAGTACATGAGAAGAAACTGGCTCTACTCGGAGATTATAGAATCTCGCGAATGTGTTGGGTGTCGCCCAGCCTGCAGCTCTACAAATGTCTGTTAGCGAGGCGCCATGCGCTAGAGCCCAAGAGGAAGCCACACTACGAGTGGAGTGGGCTTTCACACCAAGGGGGCATTGACGACCTTGCTGCTGGTATGCCAAAGCAATGGTATCCACTATCCAGTGAGATAACCTTTGCTTTGAGAGAGCCTTTTCCTTCAGCTTCCCACCATAACAGACAAAGAGCTGGTCTGAGGTCCTGAAACACTGCGTTCTGTCTACGTAAGCACGAAGGGCGCGTACTGGACAGAGCAGTGCCAAGGCTGGGTCTGCCTCCTCCAAGGGCAGCGCTTGCAGGTTCACTACCTGGTCTCGAAAGGGTGTGGTAGGAACCTTGGGTACATATCCAGGCCGGGGTCTCAGGATCACGTGAGAATTAGCCGGTCCGAATTCCAGGCACGCTTCGTCAACCGAAAATGCCTGCAGGTCCCCTACCCTCTTGATGGAGGCCAATGCAACCAGGAGCGCTGTCTTCATAGACAGGAACTTAAGCTCTACTGATTGCAAAGGCTCAAATGGAGCACTCTGCAGGGCAGTTAGAACCACTGAGAGGTCCCAAGAGGGTACGAGGGGAGGACGAGGAGGATTCAGTCTCCTCGCTCCCCTCAGGAACCTGATGATCAGGTCGTGCTTTCCCAGAGACTTACCATCAACTGCGTCGTGATGTGCGGCAATGGCGGCAACATACACTTTCAGGGTGGAGGGAGACAGCCTTCGCTCCAACCCTTCTTGCAGGAAGGAAAGCACGACACTGATCGGGCACATTTCGTGGGTTCTTGATGTTTAGAAGAACACCAGTTGACGAAGAGGTTCCACTTCAACGCATAGGCATGTCTCGTGGACGATGCTCTAGCGGAAGTGATGGTAGCCACCACCGCAGGTGGTAGGGTACTCAAACCTGCCTCGTCCCGTCCAGGAGCCACACGTGGAGGTTCCAAAGATCGGGACGAGGGTGCCAAAGGGTGCCCCGTCCCTGAGAAAGGAGGTCCTTCCTCAGAGGAATTGGCCAGGGAGGTGCTGTCGCGAGGAGTACTAGTTCGGAGAACCAGGTCCGGTTGTGCCAATATGGGGCAACCAAAATGACCTGCTCCTCGTCCTCCCTGATTTTGCGCAAGGTCTGCGCAAGAAGGCTCACTGGGGGAAACGCATACTTGCGTAGGCCCAGCGGCCAGCTGTGCGCCAGTGCATCCGTGCCGAGCGTGCCCTCGGTCAGGGAATAATACAGGTCGCAATGGGACGAGTCGTGGGAGGCAAACAGGTCTACCTGTGCGTCGCCGAACTGATCCCAAATCAGCTGGACCGACTGGGGATGGAGTCGCCATTCTCCAGCGAGAGGCCGAACTCGAGACAGCTCGTCGGCCGCCTGGTTCAGGTGTCCCGGGATATAAATGGCTCGAAGCGACCTCAGATGCTTCTGACTCCATATGAGGAGGTGGCGAGCGAGTTGCAACATACGGCGGGAGCGTAGACCACCCTGGTGGTTGATGTACGCTACTGTCGCGGTATTGTCTGAACGGACTAGTACGTGCTGACCCTTGAGCAGCGCATGGAAGCGGTGCAGGGGGAGACGTACATCCAGCAACTCGAGGCAATTGACGTGCCAAAGGCGCTGGGGTCCTGTCCAGGAGCCCGCGGCAGCATGTCCATTGCACATGGCGCCCCAGCCCATGGTGGAGGCATCTGTTGACACAACAACATGCCGGGAAACTCGTTCTAGGGGCACTCCGGCCCGTAGAAACTTGAGGTTCGACCACGGGGTGAAGGTCTGACGGCAGGCTGGAGTCACTGGGACTCTGAGCGTGCCGTGTTGCCATGCCCACCTCGGGACTCGATCGCGAAGCCAAAGCTGAAGCGGTCTCATATGAAGCAATCCCAGCGGCGTTACTGCGGCTGCGGATGCCATATGCCCCAGGAGCCTCTGAAAAAGTTTCAGTGGAACCGCACTCTTGCCCTCGAACTGACGAAGACAAGTCAGCAGTGACTGCGCGACCGAGTCGATCTCCATACCGAGAAAAGAGATCCTCTGCACGGGGCAAAGTTTGCTCTTCTCCCAGTTGACCCGAAAGCCCAGACGAGCTAGGTGCTGGAGCACTAGGTCCCTGTGTTCGCAAACCTGGTCTCGAGAGTGAGCTAGGATCAGCCAGTCGTCGAGATAATTCAGGATGCGAACCCCGTGTTCCCGAAGGGGAACAAGGGCTGCCTCGACGACCTTCGTAAAGACGCGAGGAGACAGGGCTAGCCCGAAAGGGAGAACCGCGAACTGGTATGCCTGCCCCTCGAAAGCAAACCGTAGAAACGGTCTGTGTCGAGGTAAGATGGAGACATGGAAGTAGGCGTCCTTCAGGTCGATCGCTGCAAACCAATCCTGCGGCCGCACACACTGGAGGATGTGTTTGGCCGTTGGCATCTTGAACGGCAGCCAGTGAAGGGAGCGGTTCAAGACGCGCAGGTCGAGGATTGGCCGTAACCCACCGGACTTCTTGGGTACAATGAAGTAAGGGCTGTAGAAGCCGGACTTCATCTCGGCTGGAGGGACAATCTCGATCGCACCCTTCGCCAGTAGGGTGGCGACCTCCGCTCTCATGACAGGGGCATTGCCACCGACCATAGTGAAGCGGACTCCCCTGAGGCGGGGAGGAGATATCGCGAACTGAATCGCGTAGCCGAATCTGATGGTTTTCGCGACCCAGCGGGACAGTCTGGGAAGCTCTAGCCAGGCCTCCAGAAAGTGCACCAATGGGGTCATACGAACCACAGACGTACCGTCGGTGGGGCAGCGAGGCGGAATGACCGGCACCGGCGAGGGTGGCATAGCGGCCCTGTGCGGGGGCACGGTCATTAACCGCGTCCTGCCAGAGGAGGGCGCGCGTCCCACGGGGGCGTGCTCTGGCAGGGGTCTGGCGACAGAGGGGGATGAGAGGAGCGTGGCCCGTGGGCGGCGCGTGCTGTCATCCCGCACCTCTGGGACAGAGGAGGGCGGCAGTGGCGGGACCCGAGGGTGGCGCGCACTGCGGCCCTCGGACTCTGTCGGCTCAGGGGGATTCAATTCTGTCTCTATAGAACAAGAGATTCTCCCCCGGCCCTCCACCGGGGGAAGGAGTGGCCCTGCTACCAGCTCCTGGGACAGAATTAAAGCCAATCCTGAGCAGCCCATCTCAGGAGCGCCGCTTGGCCTGGCGTTTAGCGGGCAGCGGGGCTGGAGAGGGCTGTGGCACCTTCCTGCGGCTTCCTCCACAACGCGGCCCAGATAAGGCTGCTGCTGGGGCCGTGCGGGAGGGGCGGGAGCCGTGGGAGGGCGCCCTCGGCGGCGAGCAGGCTGAGGATTCTGTGCCGACGGCTGAGCAGCGGAGTGTCGGGGCAGAATGTGCTGAATCGCCTCAGTCTGCTTCTGGGCAGTCGAGAACTGCTGGGCAAAGTCCTCGACCGCACCGCCGAAAAGGCCGGCCTGGGATATGGGAGTGTCGAGCAGACGAGTCCACTCTGGCTCGCACATATCGGCCAGGTTCAGCCAGAGATGTCGCTCCTGGACCACAGCTGTGGACATCACCAAACCCAGGGAGCGCGCGGTCACCTTCGTCGCTCGGAGAGCGAGGTCGGTGGCGGCGCACAGCTCATCAAAGAGCCCTGGGTCTGTCCTGCCCTCGTGCATGTCACGGAGCATCTGGGCCTGGTAGACCTGCAAGATGGCCATGGCATGCAGCTGCCTGTCCCGCCGCTCTGTAAGATTTCGCCACCATGGTAGACGAGAATCTACAGGCTTTGGACGGGTGCTTAGGATCACCACGCGATGAAGCGCCTGCCGGACACAGCTGCATCGCGACAGAACGTTCGACCGGGGGAATCCCAGTGTACCCACAAGCATCAGCCTCATCGAGGGGAGGAAAGGCGGAGAAAGCCGACGAACGATCACGGGAAGACATGGGGGCCTTCCAGGGCCGCGTGACTTCCTCATGCACTTCCGGGAAGAATGGTATTGGGTTTGGGCGGCGACGAGTGTCAGCGGCCGCTCCCAAAAACCAATCATCCAGCCGCGAGCGCACTGGATCGGGTGGCGGGGACCACTCGAGCCCAATGGCCGCGGCTGCCCGGGAAAGCATGGCAGTCAGCTCGGGATCAGACTCGGGCAATGCTGGCACGCCCGAGGGCGACAACACAGCCGAATCCTCACTTCCCGAGGACTCATGCCCACCTTGTGATGCAGTGATCGCCATTGCATCCTCTGCTGGAGCTCCAAACGAAACGCGCGGGGCCTCCGTAGAGGGACCAGCGGTCTCAGTTTGAACACTCGCGGGTACCGATGCTGAAGAGGGGCGTGTGGACCGTGGACGTATCGACGGTGTGTCCCACACAGTCACCCTCAGGTCACCCCGGCCACCAGCCGAAGTACTAGCTCTCGGGGAGTCAGTAGATCGGGGTGTGGGTAGGGGGACTCTCGCTCTGGTGAGCTCATTGAGTCTCGACCGCAGCATGGAGATGGTCATGTTCCCGCAATGAGAACATGAGTCATCCACAAACGCTGCTTTAGCGTGATCAACGCCCAAACACGCTAAGCAGAGATCGTGCCCATCAGGAGAAAATACATCGCGACCACAACCAGAAGTGCACGGGCGAGAAAGAAACATGCAATGCTCTTTTTGTGAGAGCAAAACTCCGCGGATGTTGAAGCGAACAGGGAGAAATCACACTAACTGTCAGATCACTGACTAGATCAGCAGGGAAGTGTGCACTCGCTGAAATCGCCGTCACACCAACACCGGAGAGCTCGCTCGTCTCGAAGGAATGAGAAGAAATAACTCAGGATTTTGGCTTGCGTGGAGTGGAGAAGTTCTCGGCTCCGAAGCGAAAACATATCTGCATGTTGCCAGCGTACTCCTTATATACCCCCTGCGGTGGGCGGAGATACGCTATGCAAATTCCGCAGACCCATGGCATTTCATTGCCATTGGCTCGTTTTATATACTCGAAGGTGATAGGCTTCTAAGCGAAACCCCAATCGTCGTCATCCGACGTAACTCGGAGTGACCACGAAAGGGAACTGGGAGCCACACTAGAATTCTTGCAAAGGTAATTCATAGACTGCATTCCTTTGGTTAAGAAGCATACAACAATTATTTAAGGATATTGTTTGTGTTGTGTTTTAAAGGTGCATCTTTAGGATAAATCCTCATAAAGGTACCAAGGTGGAAAAGAGAGAGAAAAAGAGAGCGTACTCTGTCAACCCCAGAGTATTGAGTCTGACGTCAAAAATTGCTGCATTTGACTGGGGAGAGTAACAGGTATAAAAGCTCTGTTGTCTTGTATAGTAGTGGTAGACTTCATCTTCTGTGTTTATCATTCATCGATGATAAAGTGCACCAAAGGACAATAATTTGTATAATTAACTCAAATAAATGTGATGTAATTGTCTGTGACCAAAACTGGGAGTATTTGGTTAAGGCTTGTTGCTGTTTCTGTTCTTATTTTGGTTTGGGTTTTAATTATAACTGTTTGTGTACCCACAGATGTGGTCTTTCAGAAGATTGACATTTCGCTGAAGAACAGGACAGACCGACTTTTTGTACTTCAGTGCAGCGCTTTGTTCCTTAAATCATTTTTATTACCTTGTGATGTTATAAACTTCAAAATTATCAGAATCCAGGCCCAGTGTTTTTGTTTCTTTTAAATTGAACACATTTGTGTTCTGAAACATGCTTTATCCATTTTCCCCATGTGCCATGTTCAGGATGATCAGAATCCAGGTTGACTTTTTTTTTTTTTTTTTATTGAACAAATTTGTGTTCTAAAACATGACTTTTGCTGGGAAGTGTTTTTCCATTGTTTGATCTTGAAGGTTTGCTATATAATAAAAATCTGAAGTTGTTTACAGCAATACTCTGGCTTCCATAATTTATTGTATAACATTTTACAAAAATTTGTGTTTCAAGAGTATTTGTAATAAAAAAAAATTTTGCATTACTTCTGTCACACAGTATACAAAGATGTCCCTGTACATTTGGTTTAAATGGGGGTGCACGCCGAGGAAGTTTGAGAACCACTGGCTTATAGATTTGGCTTTTTTGTGATAAAAAAAAAGCCATTTATTTGCAATGAAAATTTAGAAAATGTTTGAAAAGTGGAAATAAAGTGCTTTATTAAGAGAAGAGTGTTTATTAAAAATAAAGTATTTATTGGGTAGGCTTGGGGGTCGGTGTAGAAGGGCTTTTATTCTCACAACAATGTAGCATCCTATTAACAATTTTAATAAATATAATCATTTGCACTCTATGATAATTATTGGATCCTGTTAATCTACAAAAATACTAAGGTGCAACTATCTGCCAATATAGATAGCATCTAATTAGTATTTACACTTACTGCAAATTTGATAATTATATTAATTAAATGAAAATTATTTGCATCTAATGTAAATAGCATTACGTAAAAATGCTGATATTGTCACTTAGTGAAAATAAAAATATATCTGTATTTTTCTTAGTGTAAATAGCATCTACAGGTGGTTATTTCGGATTTTGATATGGAAATCATGACAATTAGCTTACCTTAACAATAAATGGTTTTCCAGAAGTGGTGTAACAAGTGGGTTGGACAGGAGTGTGTGTTTGGATGAAGATACCAATAAGTGACACGCTTACTCGAAATGTGACCTCTTTAACCCATCCCAGTGACTGGTGAACACACACACCCGCAACACGCGGGTGCAACAACACGCAACAATTTTAATAAACAGTCGCAACACGCCGGCCGTGAGACTCGAACCGGCAACTCTTGGGTTACAAGCCCGACTCTCTAACCACTAAGCTACAACTGCCCCCACAGTAATAAAATGCTCTAACAGCCACAAGAGAAAACTGATGCCTTTCACCACTAACCACAGCGGCAAAAAACAAAAAAGAATATGATTTTATAAACAACACAGTCCAGCGCTAGATCGCTTTTTTAACAAACGAACGATATGTATGACATGCATAAAAACAATAGTAGGCAAAACACTGACTATAAATCAAGGAAACAACATAGTACATTGTGTCGGATCACCAATGAAGTTTAGAAAAGATGCGCAATTTAACCTAATGTCTTCAGTGGCACAGGCACTAGTGTGGAACCCTCGTTTATTTGATGCTTGTTTCAAAGTCCTTGGTTCGAAGCTGTATTTTATACCTTTTGGTATCACAAATCACATCGAAGAGGCATTTATTTTCAACAAAAATGAAGTAGAAATAAAGTGTCTAACGAGTGTTTAATAAAACACTTTATAGCCTACTATTATTGCATCCTGTTAATGTACACAATTACTGAGATGCAAACAGAATCTGCCAAAATATAGAATATAGAATCTAATTACTATTTACACTTATTGCAAACTATCGCGACATTTACATGATGTAAATAGAATATATACAGTATATATAGGCTATAGGCCTATAAGCTATGTTACAAAAAAGGTGTAGGTTTCAAACTTTAGGTGACTAAAAAAATCACTAAAATGACACTAAAATACATAGTAAATGACTCAAAAATAGGCATGAATCCAAAATACATAACACTTCATTTCAATTTTTTAAACTGATTTTTATTCATTAATAACACAAGGACAAAAAAAAAAAAAATCATATAACAACTCAATAGAGAAAAATAAATTACAGTTTATTAAAAATTAGTAATAGTCTAATTGACTTAAATTTGTTAAGTTAGACTTGAATAGTCAAAATATTTCCCATATTTGTCTATGATATTAACTGAAAATTATAATCCACTCTAAACAAGTCTCATCAAAGCGGTTTCCCCATCATACGATAAAGCTTTGCATTAACCAACTCTTAAATATTCAGTGTTACAGAAAATAATCTTCATGACAGAAATTCACAAATATAGCCTATTCATTTGAGAACAGAAACGCATCACGCTTGTTTGTAAAAAGGTTGTGAATTAGTATTTAATACGGTGACTGAAAAGTCACGTGACAAAAGAACAAAGGACTCAAACCCGAAGACTCGAGAGATGAACTAATCATTTCTCTTTCCGGTACTGACCGCATAGCCTCTATCAAAGAGTATAGAAGCCCAAGAGGCGAACCTCAATAGAACGCTCCATAGCAACAGTTGCCCCCATGACGTGACGGCGCGGCCGCCATTATGGACTGAAAACTGAAGGAAAACGCCGAAAAATAATGGGAGTCAATGGCACTGAACCAACTTAACATAACAAAAACTTAACATAACTTAATTTTTTCTGGCCGTCATATCTAAATATGAAAACAATTTAAAATACATTAATGAGGATGACCGACGTTTAATGACAGACAATGTTACGTTTATGTGTTGGTTATGCATGGCCTAATTAGGAAAATAGTATTTTGGGACAAAATATTAGGCTACTATAGAAGTACTATAAGACTACTATAGAAATACTATAGCGGCTCTAGGATATTATAGAGCTAGTACAGAACATAACAGACTTCTGTGATGTTCTGTAATACCTCTATAATATTTTAAAGCTGCTATAGTATTTCTATAGTAGTCTTATCGTACTTCTATAGTAGCCTATGTCCCAAATTACTATAGTATTCCTATAAGATTACTTTATTTTGTCCCAAAATACTATAAGATTCCTATAGTACTTTTTCGTAAGGGTACGTCCCCCACCGAATCGGCTTCATTAGCCTACCACTTACGGTTTGCAAAGATACAATTATAAAATTACTGCAAACCTTTAATCTATCAATATTTATGTTCTATTATGCATTTTCCTTGTTATATGAATAACAGAAATTCATGAAATAATATGCAGACACACAGTAATAAGATATTTATTCAAATGTTGATTTTGAAATTAGTGAACATCACCATATATATGATTTGGAAAAATAAATACAATTATAAATGAACATTTCTAAAGACAGTTAATCTTTTACACAGAATATCACAAAAATATTAACAACTTGTTTTTTCAACATCTTCAGTGAAAGTGCACACAGTGAACGTTTCAATGGCAAGAACAAAAACAATCTGTGAATGTCCTATTACAGGCGGAAAGGGACAAAAAAGATGTGCAATCTAGCAAGTGCACACATGAACTATAAACACCTACTAAAATGGATTTTGCCATTGACTGGCGCTAACAATTTCAGCAGCTTTCAGTCCATAATGGCGGACGCGCCTCCGCAGCGCCATCTACAGACTGTTACCCATAACACAACAGAGTTTCGCCTCTTGGGCTTCTATACTCTTTGATATGGGTCAGTGACGTGACTCGTTAGTGACTCGTCTGTGTCTGACTCTGATCTGTCTGCTGGGCCGGAAACAGAAACAATTAGCTCATCTTTCGAGTCTCGAGTTCGGGTTCGACAGGGTCCGAGTCTTTCGTTCTTCCTGTCTGTCCCATAGAGGCAAAAGCATAGATATATACACTAGATGTCGCCTTGTATACGGCAGTTCATTGGAACGAATGCGTCAATAGAGCCGCCATCTTGGAACAGGGGAGCCCCATCAAAAGTGATGAGTGATATAAAAAATGTTTGAAAATGCTTTAAGTGTTTTCTAATACAATCTGTGAGTGCATATAGTTATGTTTAAATGTTTGCAAGATTATATTTGTTCTGTTGTGAAGTGTGTGCCATGCGCTGCTAGCTTTGCTAGCTCTGTACACAGACTCTAGTGTGTTAATCAAGCACATGGTGACTAGCATGTATGTGTTGTCTATATCCAAATAATTGAAACAGCATTTTGGTCATTAGAAACTGTTTATTTGAATGAGTTACTGATGATTGTTTTGGCTTTGTTTTTGCAAGGCCGGGTTTTGTTCTTGTGTTTTATTTTTCTCTTTTGTGAGTGTCTGAAAAATTGCTGCTGTGATCCTGAATCCTGTCCTGGCTGTGAACTCTTATCCCGGGTTTGGACTGGCGAGCCATCCCATCGTTTCGTACCTGGAAACAGAGGAAAAGGAGTTGTGAGAAAAGGAGTTTTCTGATTGGGTAGGACAGAACTGCATACATTGAGTTTTTCAAGTTTTCCAGGATTTCCCTGAAGACAAAATTCAGTCCGAGTTTTGAGCTGCTTCTCTTCCTGGGATTGCTAGTGAATCCTCTTCTACAATGTGGAATTCTGGGTCAAACTCATTGTCTTTGTCACCACATTTGAGCCTTACTTTACCCTTTGTCTCCATCGTGTGGCCAGAATATGTAACTAACGTGCAGTTTGACTTCTTCAGAGGTGTTTTCTTGTTAGAAGTTTTCTCCAAGTCTTTAAAGGACCACACGTTCCTCTCTGCTCCTGTGTCTAGCTTAAAGGTAAGTGTGCAGTTGTTTATTCTGAATTCTTGAGTCCATTTCTTGTTTTCACTTTCCATGGTAGAGACTGTATTCATTTGTGTCAGCCATTTGCTAGCTGTTTGCTCACTTCGTTCAATTTCGATGGTACGTATAAACAATTCAGCATCTTCTTGTTGTTCAATCTCATGGACTTTTTTCTACAGTCTTCTAGGTTTGCCTTTTTGTTGTGGTGTTTTGCACATGCGGCTAAAACGGTTCCTCCGCGAGCGCTCATTACACATTTTGCCATAAGCCGGACACTTCTTTGGCTCATGTACGTCACCACACCTCGTGCACTCTTCCTTCTCTTTCCCTGTGTGCTTGACATTCGCCTGTCTGACAGTGGACTTTGTTCTCGTGATGTTGTTCACAGCCTCTTCTGCTTCTTCATGCAGCACTTTCATAATATGGCTTTGAGTTATTTCATTGGCACGACAGATATCCACTGCCTTTGCTAGGGTCAAACCCGTTTCCCTGAGAAGCCTAGCTCTCACGGTGTCATTGTTAACACCACAGACAATGCGACCTTTACTCAAGTCATCAGCTAATCGTCTTTACTCAAGTCATCAGCTAATCGTCCACATTCACAGTCTTTCGCCTTATTCTTCAAGTGAGTCACGTATGCATCAATGGTTTGGTTCATGGTTTTCCTCTGACTCCATGTGATGTTTGTGGACTGTGTATTTTAATAATTCACTGAGACACCAGATTAATGCCACTAACTGTTTTACTCAACTTTTTTATTCACTATTACTTCATTTACAAAGTACAGATTACTTAATGTTTTAAAATGGGATATAAAACTTCAGATTAAATATCATTTTTTATTAAAATTAAAGGTTCAGAATGAAGGATGAAAATAGACTAAGGATCTAAAGTTAAAAGTGAAGAAAATTGACATTGATAATTTGGCATTTCATAAAAACACAAAACAAACAACAAAATAACAGCTAACTAGAATGATTTACAATGTTAGATTTGAAGCAATGTTTACAGGAAACTATAACATCCTGCTTTGTGGCATCAACATATTTTTACATATTATTAGACAAAAATAGACAAAATTTTTCTCTTCATGGACTGAACTGCGTTAACTTTTGAACAACTTTTCTACTCAGTAATTTTTTTGTAATTTGAAAACAAGACATTGAGCTTGAAATTGAGAAACTGAGGTTGAATTTCAGAAATTAATATTGGAAAATTTTGACTGTGTTTCTGTGTTTATCATTTATTCTAAATACTGTGTGTTACTGTTATATTTTTGTTTTTATTTTGTTTTTCTTTCATTCTTTCAATTTCAAAAGATACAATTCATGCAAAAGAACAAACACACAGAAAAACACACTTACCTTTTCATTAATTAGCTGCAGTCCAGTGGTCTGAGTGGTTAATTGGTTTTATTCTTTTCTTACGATCCTCTTTGCTAATTTTTGCTTCAGTGAGTCGATCCAAATCTTCTGATTCTGGTCCATAGTTTTGCTTTTATAGCGAGCTAGTAACTGAGACGAGTGCTACCCGCCGTGTGCTACATTTATCATTTACTTACACTTTAGATCTGATGAACCACTGACAACTCCTGAACAACTGGTGTGGAAATAATGCAATACTTCATTTAGAAATGATAAATTCATCAGTAATAAAGTATGAAAATACAATTATTAAACACTATAGATATGCTTATTAAATCAAGAACAAAGCATTTATAGCTGTATTTATAAACTGCTTATTAATGTCTATTAATGCTTTATAAATGATGAATTAACTGTTTACTAATGCTCAGCTAATGATTAATAGCGTGCAGTTATTATAAACGTTACCTGTGTTTCTTAGTGATTCAAAACCTAGACAGCATTAAAAGACAAAGAAAATTGCATATCAATTTCTCAAGTGGTTTTGTTTTCCTTTATTCTCTCTTTGTAGTGTGTGACGGGTGGCTTTTATTTAGCTTTCTGGGATGATTAAATATATTTCTGTGGCAGGAATATACCTGTCTGGCGCCCGAATATTACTGATTGATTGTTTGAATAGATATATATGTTTCTGGAGGCTTTGTGACTGAGAATCAACATAAGACTGAGGGCGGCTGTATCTCGAAGCATCACTGTAGTCTAGCGGTTAGGACTCCGCCTTATCACATGGGTGGCCGGGCTTGAATTTGTCTCAGAAAAGTTTTTTGTTTGTTTAAATTGTATTGTTGGGCGGCCATTACACTGTCCAGTCCATATTAATCACTTTCACCCTCTTTTATCCAGTCTAAATAACTCCATCATTCCCCTCTGTTCAACAGAAGCACTGCCCACTTACAACATTATGAATATTTTGGCGCTGTCAGACTCCTGAGGATTTGTTCTGCATGATATCAGCATTGACCAGCAGGTGTCGCTGTGTGCATTCCAAACCTGGAGAAATCAACCACTTTTACACACATCAGGCTGGAAAGCTTTAAAGCTTCATGAAGCTTCATCTCACCATCACTACCTTCAGGTTCACTCAGCTCAACAGTTATACGCTATATTAGCAATAATGATTATTTTGGGAGTCATGGATGAGCTTTGATTGGTGGTTCCCATCATGCACTGCAACATTAGGCTTTATGTTTATTTCACCAGTGATGGTTGGTTGGTCAGATGAGAGGAAGTTAATAACCACAGGAGGAGCTGATGATGTTTAAAGGAGGAGCTGTAACTATATATAATGAAGAGGAAGACTGACAGAAACAGAAAATGGCTGATAAGTGTGATCTGTGTCTGCTGGGACTGATCATTCTCTCTTCACTTCTCACAGGTAAAGAAATCTGTATTTTCTCTAAAGACATTTAGTGGAATTAGTCTGGAAAGAGTTCATTTGAACATGCTCAGTTTATTCTTGCACACATTCACGTTGTGATCTCAGAGTTGTGTATTGATACACACAGATCATACTGTATTATTCCTGATACTGGACATAGTGTCACTCAAACATCTGATGATGAAGAATTATCTTCATATTAAGAGTGTGTCAGTGATTTGAACAGCTCTCTGATAAAGACTAATAGTTTATTCTGGAGAGTGTGTTGTTTGCTTTAAGTCAGGAAAAATACTATGATTTAAAACTTCTGCTTTTTATGCTGGTGTGTTTTATGTTTCATTTATTAATATATATCATAATGATCACTGAGATATACTGTGTTTCAGGAACCAGTGGAGTGACTAATGTGTTCATCAGTTCTGGTGAAAATGTCTCTCTGTCCTGTAATAAAGCTCTTTCTGACTGCAAATCAACTACATGGACCTACATTAACTTATTCATACATTCAGGGGGAGTTGAACTGATTACTGGAGGGATAAAGAATAAAGACTCAAAGAGACATGAGAGACTGAGTCTGGAGTCTGACTGCTCTCTGAACATCAAGAACGTCACAGGAGAAGATTATGGATTATACAGATGCAGACAATATCTGAATGACAGACGACGACCTGATGCTTATGTTTCTCTGCATGTTCTTCATGGTAAGTTTATGATTATGTGGTCAATTTAAAAAGGGCAGATTCTCCCTTTAAACTCAGATGATGATTGAAGAGTCTGTGATTTGTGTCTTGTGTTCAGTTTCAGTGTCTCCATCATCATCATCATCTTCATCCTCACAGACTGAGATCAGTCCAGGCCGCTCTGTGACTCTCTCCTGTCAGTTGTATTCATATGATGGACGCTCCTGTGATGATTGGGTCCGTTATGAGGGAGTTGAGCTGTTGTGGGTGAATCAGGCTGGTGTTGATCTGAAGACACACTCCAGATATCAGATATTATCATCATCAGATCAAGATCTCTGTATCCTCACTCTGACTACAACACTCCTGAATGAAGATGACAACAGAGAGTGGAGATGTCAGCTTACTCGCAGAGATCAACTGGAGACCTCAGTCAGATTCACTGTCAAGTATTCAGGTGAGAAAACACTATTTTCTGACAGATTTGTGAAAACTTCCACAGATTGGCTCGACTCTTTCTGATGGCTTCATACGTTCTGGAGTTGTAAAATATTAGTGGTCAAAGTCATAAACAATCCTTATAATCCCCAATATTGGCCTCCTACATGGGTCATACATGATATATTGCATAAATCAGACGAGTGTATTAAAGCCTAGTATGACCCATGTAGGAGGTCGGCTTTAGGAATTATAAGGCTTATGTCCTTCATTCAAGCTGAAGGTTTATTTGCAGAAGCTCAACTGTGTTTCACTCTCATATAAACCAGGAATAGATTATACAGTAACACAGTAATACAGTAATACAGTACAGTCTCTTCTCAACTACTGCCACTGTAAACTGTGATGATGAACACAAACTGCAGGTCATGATCGATATGAACATATGATGTTAATGTCCTACAGATGATGCGTCTGAACATTCATCTTCTGCAGCTCCAGTCGCTTCACCAACACTGACTCCAGTCAGAAGCTCAAACTCTGAGAAGACATCAAGCCGAACTACAGCAGCAGATCCTACTCTGGAATATCTGTGTATTGACGGCATCTAAAACATACAACGCTTCATGTATGAAAACATTCAAATGCACAAATATTGATGAATCAATATTTCAATATAAAAAAAAAACTGGTACTGCGTTAGATTAAACTGGAAAGGCTCATCGTACTTGCATATTATTGTCCTATTGATAGTTTAACTGCTTCTGTTGTTGTCGCTTTGGATAAAAGCGTCTGTAATGTATGTAAATGTAATGCGAGAGACTGATGTGTGACAGTGGTCATGTGATCATGAACCGTGTGTCAATGTTTCTGCAAACGTATAAATGCTAGTGTGCTAGAGTCTCACTTAACATATCTATATCTATGAATGAATAAAGCATCAATTAGATTTATCTTTGGTCAATGGCGATAGTCATTCTCCTCCTGACAGCTTGAGAGTGAAGTAAGAAGATAATAGATGACAGACTCGTGCACATATTCATCATTTCTGTGATGTGAAGCTCCAGTATTATGTGATGATGATGAAATAGTGACACCATAAAGTTAAGAATTTTTTTTGTGTGCAAATAACAGCCAAGATTTATTTTCATTTATATGGTTTTATGGATATATTTGCCTACAGTGTTGAAAGTCATTCTCTTGCGCTTCATATGTAAACTGCTTTAAATATAATATTAATACAGTAATGGACAGACTCAGACTGTATAATCTCTCTCTGTTCTGTGTGATGGAGCTGATTTGAGGATTCTTGGATCTTGTCTGTTCATTCCTGTTTTTAGCATCTTTTTTCATTTTGAATGATTGCTATAATTTTCTTAAGGCTGCCTCACTTGATGGCCCATTAGCACATGGGGGAGCGTCTATGTCACACCCCTGGTCTGAATCTCATTAATATTGATGACCCATTACCACTCCCACGCATAAACCTCTTCTGACTAAAAAACTGTTTTACAATGTTTAAATCAATGTAGTGTTTTATGTGAAAAATTAGGCAGGATGATTTTCACATAATTTTGAAGCTAGAATTCAAAGGGACAACATCCATTGTGTTCTTAAATCAGCAACTTTCATTTTAATTTTTTCCAATAACCACGCATAAACATTATTCTCTTAAAAATACAAACATCTACATACACGTTGCTCGCATATTATGGTAGCCCTGTTTGTGCTATATAGAGTGAATTTACACCTTTGCCATTAACATGTTTATAAATAACTGAAAAAAGCACAAATGTCAGAGCATGTCAGAACATCTCAAGGACCCCAAAAACAGCTTGGTCCCCAGAGGGTTAATAAACCTCTGCAGTTGTGTTTAATAAGTCTCCTTTCCTGAGATGTTTGTTAGTGTGGCATAATGAGCTGAAAGCCCATTTGTCCGCATTCTAAGTTATGTGACGTCATTAATCTGCGCGTGTATTTAGGCTCCTTGCGCGTCTTCTGTGAACGCTCGCCTGTTTGTTTCATGCTGCACGCTGCTGTGACCGCTCCCAGCATGTTATTTGGGAACCCTCGCCTATTTGCTGCATGCTGTACGCTGCTGTGACTGCTACTAGCGCGCCTTTTGTGGACTCTCGTCTGGTTGCTTCTCGCTGCACGCGGCTGTGACCGTTTCAGGCGGACAACAATTTCCCGATTCGTTTCATTATAAACGTGGTTCTGGCTTCATTTGGATGGCTGTTGTGCAGGCGTCTGTGGACTTCAGGTGCGGGTATGACAGGTTTTAATTTATTGTTGATGCCTTGTTAAAGTGTAGCAACTGGTTAGAAGGCAACTCTCCTGCATTTGTTTTGTTAGTTCGTGACTTGGTGTGAATGACGACTGTATTAAACTATTGAGGGGATGTCCTTTTGGGTGCCTGGCTTCGCGGCTACGGTAGGTCATCATCTGATTTCTCCTTTTAAAATTTATGTGTATATATAGATTGCCTTAACCATTTGTGTGAATTTCAGGAGAGCTACAGTTTGTGCAGTGTCATCGCTGTTTTGTCATAGGCCATTTTGAGACTGCTGTGATACGATGTTTTGATCCTGCTGTGCTTTGTTACATCTTCATATTTTCTGCTCACACACAGTTCCTTAGTGGATATTTTGCCCATATTAAGATCTCAAATTATTGATTTTTTTTGTCTTTGTTTTGATATTTTACTTTGCAGAAGAAGTAATTTAGGGTTTTCATAAGTGTGGGTTTTCTTTCTTTTGTATAATTTTTCATGTCTTAAATTGTCTTTTTTTGGGAAAGATAATATTTGTGAATTTATTTATTTTGTGTATTGCTTATTCATTTAAAATGTTGATTTGTGTGTAAAACAAATGTATTTGTTTTTTTGTTGACTTTGGTAAAAAGACTGTTGAATTTGTTTATTTTCATTTTCTTTATTTGATTTGACCTATTAAGGTTGAATGCCAAGGTCTGTTGGTGGATGCGTCTTTGCCATCCACCTGTTAGCTTGTATAACCTTTTTTTTCTAAAATACTTTCTTCTTTGTGTGGTGTGGAGTGTTCTTTTTCAGGAACTGCGGCCTTTTTGGCTTAGGAAATTGATCGTTTCCCTCCTATCCTTGGTGGTGGTGTCTACAACGTGTGCCGTGACTGATCATTTCACTGGGGCTCTTTGTGCTGTGAGAGTGAGTGTGTAGTGTATGAGGGGAACATGCATATCTTTTGCAAGGCCGCAGCTTCCTTTTTGTGAACATTGTATTTGACTGTTTGAGGCTTGTCTTATGGGTTTTTTTATTATAAATTATAATAAACTTTTTGTAACTTTGTATAAATACCTGTGTCTCCATGCTTTTGTCTTTAGTGGGGAACCTGTGCGCGGATAATATTCTCTGGGCGAAATTCCCAGGGTGGCGTAGTCTAAACTAGAACATATAACATATATAGTGTCCTTTGTCCTCGTGTTGCCACATTAGGAATATGTTAATTCCCCTTCATGAGCTGGTAATGTATCTGTAAGTCCACTGAAGCGAGTTGTAGTTGAGAAGCCGCTTCAATAACCGAGAGCTAGATATTGGGTCTTAAACACCTCACGACACCCTGAAGGAGCCACTGAGAGGTCAGACTTGAAGCACTGTTCCTGAGATGCTCTTCTTGGTGGTTAACTGTAAGCAGCAGACAGATCCAGCAAGAGGAGAACTGAGGATTCGGAGGCTCCTCTTGCCAGTCTCAGAGCTTCAATAACCGAGAGCAGGGCCGTCTCAGTTTAGTGGCGCTTCTGAAGCCAGACTGGTTGTTGTCCAGGAGGATGTTCTGTGTGAGAAATGTAGATAGTTGGTGGAAAACGACTCGTTCAAGTGTTTTAGCAAAGTGGTCCAGAAGTTCAGGGAGGCGGAAGTTAAATCAGTGGTGCTTGAGAAATACATCCCAGATCTTCCAGAGCATTTGTAGTGTTGATAAAGGAGTCTGGATCTGATATATTTCTCAAGCCTGGAGAGAGTAAAGCAGAACGTTATAATCCATGTGTAGAAACTCCCTGAAGACAGTTAATATCTGCTTTACAGACGCTCATGTGCAAATGTGTGTTATTTTACCAAGCTGATGCTAATAATTACTTTACAATACTCTTAAAATCTGTTTTATAATTCAGGAAACTGCTAAAATAAGGAAGGGAGACTAACAGTAATGCTCTCATGTGCAAAAGAATATCTTATAAACTGTGTTCAGAGCAGATGTGTGTTGAGATACGCATGTAAAGCAACACTTCACTGTGGCATCGTGTCTCTATACAGCAACTCTAGCAGGATTTAATCACTCAGTTGATCAGAACAGAGGAAGTTAATAACCACAGGAGGAGCTGATGATGTTTAAAGGAGGAGCTGTAACTATATATAATGAAGAGGAAGACTGACAGAAACAGAAGATGTCTGATAAGTGTGATCTGTGTCTGCTGGGACTGATCATTCTCTCTTCACTTCTCTCTGTCAAGGTTCTCCTCTGACCGTTCTGTCAGTCGTGCCAGTCTAATCTGTCTATTTTAGTGGTGTTTTGTTCTTCCCGCTGTTCCAGAGGATCCTTGCTATTGTTTAGTATATTTCCCCCCTTAGTTTTCTCTGCTTATTCTGGAGCAGTGTAGCTGTTATCTGATTGGCTTGAGTAAGCGGTGGGTGGAGTCCACTTATCTGTGGCTTTTTCTGCATGTTGACGCTAGAAGTGTTTCACAATCCACAGATGCGTGCAGCGATTTACAAATGCACAGATAGCGGTTCACAAATAAATGCCAGGCAGAGTTGTGTTCGTGACAAAACACATTTTTTCACATAATTTTTTTATTCATTTGTAAATCTCATTTTATTTACTTGTGAGTTTTATACATTTTTGTGAAACTCTTACATTTATTTGTGGATCTTAATCTATTTATTTGTGATTTTGATCATTTTTTTTGTGAATCTCAATCTATTTATTTGGAATAATGCATCAATCCTAACCCCATACTCTTGCTTTGGGACTTTTTTATTTAAATTTAAAATGTCACATATAGGCAATACTGTCAAAAGTACATAATGGACATTTCCATCATGCATATGAAGTGACAAAGCCATATGAGAAACTGCAATGTAATGCACAGTTTGTGAAGAAACTTTAGTTGCGACATGAAGCAGAACTGTATTGATCTGACAGCAGCATCACAAACCGTAAGAGAATAACTTCATAATGCTTTGTCTGTAAATGATGGTTATATATGAATGACAAAACATGCAATGACATTAACCAGTCATAACAGGGACCGTTTCACTGTCAAGCCTTAAGGGACACGCCACTAACACCAGTCATTTCAGACAGGGTTCAGAATGAAGGATGAAGATAATCATTATTGCTAATATAGCGTATAACTGTTGAGCTGAGTGAACCTGAAGGTAGTGATGGTGAGATGATGCTGGGTGAATGACAGAAAAGGATTTAAAATGTGAAGAAGAAAAAAACTGGCAAGAAGTTCCAAATGTAGGACTTTCTATACTCATTAGAGTGTTGTGTATATGATGCAATGACATGTACACATTTCAAGAATGTAATTAACCTTTTTTTTTTTTCATGAAAATGTCATTCCTGGGTAACGTAATGAATTTTTACAATAAATTGAGCGTCAGCGTCAGTTCTGGCAGGCCAGGTAGTCAAGACGCTGCTAATGCTGTTTGCTAAGAACACTGTCCCGTCAGCTGATCTGCTCTAGCTGAGCTGCATTAGCTCGTTAACTCCCATCGCTGCTCAATGGCCAAAGCTCAAACAAGGCGCCCTATTTAAAGCACATTCAGTTTGCTCATACATGCTTGCTGCTCGCTTCTGCTGATCTGTACGCTGGTAAAAAGCTGTTTAATTCCTTCATCTAGCTTGTTTCTCAGAAGATGGCTTAGTCATCTCTTCATAGCGCTTACACTGCAGACTGTCAAAACAGTTCAAAGTCAGATAATTCTAGGTAACAGCATGTTTTAGCTATTGCAGTCTTGAATAGTCATTTCAGTAATTAATTAATAATTTTTACCATAATATAAATTGCTAAATTAGGGTGGCTCAGACGACACCGTTCGAGACACTCAATTTCTGTTTTGGGGGGAATAGCTCATCTAGTCAAAATAATGTGAGCGCCCTTATGCTGCTGCATCCCCTCATGCTGATAATGCTGTCTCTATATGCCGCTGCTATCTCCTCATACTGCTGCTGTCCCCTGACTTCTGCTAACTCATGAATGGTCAGGGGACTCATCTGATCAGAACATACTGCTGCTGCTGTCCCCTGATTCTGCTAACTCATGGGTGGCCAGGACTCATCTGATTATAACATATTGCAAATTATCCGTATATTCGTAGATTACTAAGCATATAAATTGTTAAAATAAAATCATCCTCTGTATCTCAGAGGATTGCCAGGTGTGGTTTTGTTTGGGGGGATATTTTAGCTCTCCCAGTCCTAAACTGTGTGAGCGTTCCCTAATGCTGCTGCTGCTGCTGTCCTCTGACTCTCTGCTATTTCATGGTGCTCATGAAAGGTCAGAGGACTCCCTGAACAGAGCCATACCGCCAAATTTCAATTCAGGAACATCAACTTGTTTGCAATCTATTCTATAAAATTCTTTATTTTTATTGTCTGTGTGTTCTTGACTTAATGGACCTGACAGAATTACATTTCTACCGTTGTTGGCATATACAAATGTACTGATCTCCATAATTGGAGCTCAACAAACAATAAGTGCTCGGAAAACTACATTTTAATCACAATTAATATAATCAATTTGGGATTTCATATAGACATGGGCTTATTTTTGGCTGCTGATAACTCAAAGTTTAGAACCACATGAAAAAGAAAAGCTGGAAAATGTTTAAAAATGATTTCCAAAAAAGTAAATAAGACTTGTTGTTTCATTAACTCAACATTCACTGTCAAGGACCACGCCACAACTATGAAGAATTGCTTTTAGACCACCAGTCCTGTTCACACTAAAAGCACCAGACGGGTATCTGGCAATTGACTTGGATGAGCCAATGCGGACTTGAGCTTGACGGAGATCGTTAAGATTATTACGGATATACTGTATAAGCGGTACGCTTCGGATGACCAGCGACCTAGGACTCTGATTGTCTCATCCGAGATGCCCATGCTGGCGGCCGTGGTGGCTGCTCCGATCCGGAAGGAATGTATGGAGTAATGTTCAGGAGATATGCCAGAGGCGCTGAGAATATTTTGGAAGTGTTTGTTAAACCAGAATTTTTAATTCTCTGTGAGGAAGAGTGGTTCTTGGGGAGATGAATGGTTGGCATATCTGGAAACAACGTATTCCGAAAGTGGCTCATAAGGACTGAGGAAGGAGTTGAGGTGAAAAATGTAGATTGGAAATGACTCTCCGAATTGGTCGGTTTTACTTCTCTTTAGGGTATATACTGTAACAGAAAATCTGACGTATGAGCAGTGATGTCTGAGAAGCTGGGATGAATGGCTGGAATGAAGGCTGAAGTCGACGGGGTAAATTCCGAGCATCTCAGGAAGCCGAAGAATGTGAGAAAGAACATGCATTCTAATGTTTGCAAGCGAGGCCATTGAGGATAGCTTCTCGTGAAGCGTATAAAAGGTCTTTAGTTGAAGATGGTGGCTGAAAACGGTGGGACTGGCGTGGGATGGATGTCTGCCTCTGGAGCCAAGATTCTGAATTTCTGAAATGAGTCAGCTATGCTATTGTGGTATCCTGGAACGTGTGCTGCTTGGATGATAAACTGGCATTGCGCCGATATTAGTGTCAGTCTGCGGACTAATTGCATAATAGCCGGAGAACGGGATCTGCCTTTATTTATGATTTCAACTACTGCTGAGTTGTCTGAGTGGATGAGTATGGAATGTCTGGACCATTCATGCCCCCAAAGAATGGCCGCTATGATGACGGGATACATTTCGTAAAGTGCGGATGAGGGAAGGTCTGGCTGCTGAATTAGACAGCTGAACTCTGGTGGCCATTCAGAAGCGGCCACTGTAGTAGCCGCCGAATCCGGTGGAGGGCACTGCATCTGTGTACAGCTGAATGTCTTCTGGCTGTGTGACGTAGTCGTTATAAAAGAAGGATATGCCATTGCTGCCAGAGCCGCATTTCATCCAAGGTGACTTTGTCGTGTAGAGAGGGGATTGTTGCTGCTTTTGATAGTAGGTTGGAAAGGAAAGATTTTCCCTGGGGAATAATTCTGATGGCATAGTTAAGATGGCCAAGGAGGGCTAGCAGCTGTTGCTTTGTGCACCTGTCTGCTAGAAGATAGTTCGATAGGAGCAATGAAATGTGTTGTATTTTCTCGGGAGGTAGAGATGCTTGGAAGGAGATGGAGTCTAGGGTGATGCCTAAAAACTCGATGGAGGTGCATGGCCCTAAGGTCTTTTCTTTTGAAAGAGGTACGCCTAGTTCGGAAAACACTTTAACGAGGGTAGAAAGTCCTGAGTGTGGAGGTGTGGATGTAGGTGTGATGATGAGGAAGTCGTCAAGGAGGTGGAGGACGTAGGGAAGCCTGTGGTTATTGATGAGAATCCAACATAAAGCCTCAGAGAGGGAGTCAAAGATTTTGGGGCTGCTTCTGCAGCCGAAAGTGAGGCGCACTGAAAAATAATAAGCTCCTTTCCAGAATATTCCGAAGAAATGGCAGAATTCTGGGTGAATGTGCATGACTTTGAATGCACTGGTGATGTCTGCTTTTGAGAGCCATGCTCCATGGCCTGCCTTGCGGATGAGAGTGATGGCTTGATCGATAGAAGCGTATTTCATGGAGAAGTCTGGGGCTGGAATGATGTTATTGATGCTGGGAATGTGTGTGCCATGGGGGGAGGACAGGTCGATGATTGGGGTGGGAGGGGAAAAGGGGATAGATTAGTTGGATAAAAGGAAGGAATAGGAGGGGGTTGATAAGGTCCGCTGAGAGGTAGAAGTTCTGGGTTTGCTGTGTGAGGGACTTGATTTGGGTTAGTTTGTAGGGAAGAATCAGAAACAACGGGAGCCGTGTGGCTGTTAATGCCAGAAGGAAGGGTAGAGGAAGGGATGATGGGATGAAGGGATGAATGTGAATGAGGATTTGGAGCTATTTGTGAGTCTAAGTATGCGAAGAAAGATGTCATGAAATGGGATAAGTCTGAGGTAGAAGGGGTCGATGTTGAAGATGGTAGTACTTGGTCTCCACTAGGTGGTGCAGATACTGCTGGCTGAGGCCGTTGTGGAGGCAGTGTGGTGACGTCGTGAGTGACGATGAGAGGATCGCGTGTGAATGCCGGAAGCGTTGGAGGCTCTGAATTTAAAGTTGAAGAGTTAGTGGATGCTGTGTAAAGCTGGAATAATCTTGATTTATTGTCAGATCGGCTGAAGTGGATACCTTTATCCTTAAGAGCTCGCTGAAGGCGAGCCACGGCCCAATTCTTAATGTTGGTCTCAGGTCTGGGAGACGTAGCATAAGTGCGCCGAGAATGGTTGCGGTTTGATGAATGATGGAACGGTTGACGAGGAGAGCGATCGCGCCGGCTTTCCTGCCTGTGGCGATTGTTGATGCTGTAGCGATCGTTGATGGTAGTTCTCATTTGCAAAGGAGAATGATCTTGAAGTCGAGTCGGGGTTGGAGAAATCTTCGATGATGAACTATGATGTGAATGCCCGCGGGGCTGAGGATTTCCATGGCAGAACGCAGCCGGTGTGAATTTTGGCTGCTTAGGTATTGTTGTGAAGACCTTCATTGTGACTGAGGAGCGATTCCGAATAAATCGTCTTCGGAGTCGGAGGGGTTGATCTGCAGCTCGGGATCCATGTCGAGAAACTGAGACGAACGGTGCAGTGAAGGTGGGTTCAGTGTATTTATACATACGGGGAACGAGCTGATTAGTTGAGGCGTGGCCTTGCTCCCCAACCTCAGTTAACTACATAAAACAGAATTGTGTAATCTAACACACAAATATGGGTTAAATTAATTGCCCGTGTCACTGTTAGACGGAAGGACATTCTGCAATATTTTCAGGATTACCATAAAAAACATCCTCAGTATAATTTTTCTTTCCAACACTCAAACTTGAAACAAAGTAAGAGACACTGACAAGTTTTTAATGATTTAAAAATCTGTAAAAAGTTACAGTAAATCTGTAAAATTATAATGCTTCATAAACAATGGCCAAGGGTATAGAGCTGGTAAGTCCCGCCCCTTCCGTAAAACCCCGCTGGACCTCAAAGTTGAAAAACCGTCAATGCAAGTGAATGGGAGAAAATAATTATTTTCTGGTCCCGTTTGAATTGTGCCATGAATGTGAACATATGTTGTCTGTGAATTTTTTATATAATCTTTCATGTTACGAGTTTGACAGTATATGGTATGATTCTTCGGCTAGCAGTTGTGGAAGAGACATAACGAGAAAGACTACATGTCGCCTATGTGACGTCACCCCATAAAGTTGACTTACCCGTGGTTTTCGCCAACCTCAACGATTTTGTCCTCTCCCTGAAAGAAGGCGGTGAAGTGCACCAAAGACACAGTCATGTTTAGCGGGATCCGTGAGCTAGAGCCGTGTGCTAGTGGTGGTGACGTTTCAAACGCGTCGAAAGCAGCGAAGAGTTGTAGTCCACAAAGTGCTCTCACACAAAGTCTAACCGTATCAAACTTCTACCCGCTAAACTGTAGCATTCTTTACACGAAAAGTTCTATAAAAAATTCAAAGACAACATATGTTCACATTCATGGCAAAATTCAAACGGGACCAGAAAATAATTATTTTCTCCCATTCACTTGCATTGACGGTTTTTCAACTTTGAGGTCCAGGGGGATTAGCGGAAGGGGCGGGACTTACCAGCTCTATAGTCCAACACATTATACAGCTAAAACACTTAGCCTTATTGCAAATGAGCCAAGTCAAGTCACCTTAATTTATATAGCGCTTTTTACAATATAGATTGTTTCAAAGCAGCTTTACAGTGATAATAGGAGATTACAGTAACAGAGATTGTTTAGGCTTTACTGCAGCTCTAGAATAAAGTTATTGTCCAGCTAAAGTTAGTTTGATTGATTCACTTCTGTTGCAGAGATCATTAGTTATTAACTTAGGGGCCGCTAACACACACCGTTCTCACAGAAAACTCTTAAGTTCTTTCTGCACAAACTTCAAAAAAGCTTCCAGAGCATTTGTAGTGTTGATAAAGGAGTCTGGATCTGATATATTTCTCAAGGCTGGAGAGAGTAAAGCAGAACGTTATAATCCATGTGTAGAAACTCCCTGAAGACAGTTAATATCTGCTTTACAGACGCTCATGTGCAAATGCAGCTTTATTTTACCAA
Source organism: Rutilus rutilus (assembly GCA_021464565.1). NCBI lineage: Eukaryota > Metazoa > Chordata > Actinopteri > Cypriniformes > Leuciscidae > Rutilus > Rutilus rutilus. The sequence goes on along the minus strand of JAJAQA010000001.1, from coordinate 672,199 downwards.
GCTGATGCTAATAATTACTTTACAATACTTTTAAAATCTGTTTTATAATTCAGGAAACTGCTTAAATAAGGAAGGGAGACTAACAGTAATGCTCTCGTGTGCAAAAGAATATCTTATAAACTGTGTTCAGAGCAGATGTGTGTTGCGATAGTGCGGTTCACAATACTCATGTAAAGCAACACTTCACTGTGGCATCGTGTCTCTATACAGCAACTCTAGCAGGATTTAATCACTCAGTTGATCAGAACAGAGGAAGTTAATAACCACAGGAGGAGCTGATGATGTTTAAAGGAGGAGCTGTAACTATATATAATGAAGAGGAAGACTGACAGACACAGATGATGTCTGATAAGTGTGATCTGTGTCTGCTGGGACTGATCATTCTCTCTTCACTTCTCACTGTCAAGGTTCTCCTCTGACCGTTCTGTCAGTCGTGTCAGTCTAATCTGTCTATTTTAGTGGTGTTTTGTTCTTCCCGCTGTTCCAGAGGATCCTTGCTATTGTTTAGTATATTTTCCCCCTTAGTTTTCTCTGCTTATTCTGGAGCAATGTAGCTGTTATCTGATTGGCTTGAGTAAGCGGTGGGTGGAGTCCACTTATCTGTGGCTTTTTCTGCATGTTGACGCTAGAAGTGTTTCACAATCCACAGATGCGTGCAGCGATTTACAGATGCACAGATAGCGCTTCACAGATAAATGCCAGGCAGAGTTGTGTTTGTGACAAAACACATTTTTTTCATTTTTTTATTCATTTGTAAATCTCATTTTATTTACTTGTGAGTTTTATACATTTTTGTGAAACTCTTATATTTATTTGTGGATCTTAATCTATTTATTTGTGAATTTGATCATTTGTTTGTGAATCTCTTTACATTTGTTTGTGAATCTCAATCTATTTATTTGGAATAATGCAACAATCCTAACTCTATACTTTTACTTTGGGAGTTTTAGGATATTGGAAATTTCAGTGAAACTTAAGGTGTGTGAAAACCCTGTACACGTCCATACACTTGAGATGCACAGAGATGATCAGATACAGGACATTTCTGATTACATACACTAGATGTGTTCAGAGATTTCCAGTATACCAGCAATTGCTGATGTTGTAATGTTTAAATCCTGGTAAGCATGAGGCCAAGAAAGTTCTCAATTCTTATAGATTTATTAAAATCTTAAAGCAATCCAACAGTGCCAGATGTTACATAATGGTCAGCATGTACAACACACTTCAACTCTTACTCTACACCTTTTATAGGTGACAACATGTGGACTACAGCGCCATCTCCTGACTAATACACAAACACTACATTCCCCCATTACTTAAAGGATTAGGTCACATCAAAATGAAAATGTCCTGATAATTTACTCACCCCAATGCCATCCAAGATGTTCATGTCTTTCTTTCTTCAGTGGAAAAGAAATCAAGTTTTTTTCCGGAAAACATTTCAGGATTTTTCTCCACACAATGGACTTCAACGGTCACCAAATTGTTGAAGTCCAAATCAATGCAGTTTCAAAGGGCTCTGAAGTGCTTCAAAGGGCTCTGCACGACCCCAGCTGAGCAATAGGGTCTTATCTAGCGACTAGGCCAGTGTTGCTATATTCATAGACGCACACATTCCAGTCTTACACACACACACTGCACACATTGCCGCATATTTAACAAGTGTGGATTTCTTTCTTGTTTATTTTTCTTTCTTTTTCTTTCTTACGCTTTTAAAGTTGAATTGTGCTTCGGTAACACTTTATAATAACTGAAGAAAAAAAATGAAGTATTGCATTATTTACAAACTGGTTATTGAGGAGGTGTTGTCAGTGGTTCATAAGATCACTTAGAAAGTGTAAGTAAACGATTAATAAACTATTTAAATGTACATTCATACATCTTAAATATGTCTATGTTCTGTATCACTGTGTTGTGTTTGTTTCCTTTTTCTGTTTAGAAGATAACTGTAAAATCTCCTTTGTAAAAGCTTTACAAGGCAGAACTAGTCCTCACTTTAGATGAGCTCACAAACACAGTTAACTGACCACTACTAAATGCTTTATAACTACCTGAATTAACCATTAATTATTGACACACTAAGTAACTATTACAATATGTCTGAATAATAAGATGTATGAATGTACATTTAAATAGTTGATTTATGTAACCCAGGTCATTAACTCGGGTCACTAATATTAATAGTTAGTATTAATTTATTTATATCGCTATAAAACTAATAGTAAGAAAAGAACATGAAGTAATTTTTATTTTATTTTATTATAAAAGAAAAGGTTCCTGAACTGATTCCTGATTGGTGAGGTGAAAGGTTAGCCCCGCCCCCTTTTGGAGAGTTCCAGAAGATCGCGCACAAGCAGAAATGTAGAGAGCGAGCTTGAAGCTTTGAAACAGCCGTTATTCACCTGTCTTCGTGCTGCAAAAAGGTAAGGATAACTCAAAGTAATGTATATTATAGGTATTGCTTTCATTAATTAGTGGCCCTACTAGGCCCATCCTCCTGGTTTTGTTCCAGTAATGTGCCTAATGTGGACGGGTAAAGATAATTTTAGCAGGGGTCATTTAGATGAGAAACAGGGAGAGATCCTGGCTAAAAGTATTTAGTTTTGGGGACTGTGTTTTGTTAATGCTAACTTTAGTCACGTGTGCAAGTATCCCACGATACATGTTCGGGAATTGCGGTGCTCGTTCCGGATGATAATTAACGGTACGTTAAACAAGACTACACTTTAAAACTTTTTTTGTTGCCTTATATTTATTTTGTTTGCCAGGACACAAAAAGTATTTTCTGTAAACGCAACATAAATGCACAAAATAAGTCTTTATTATCGCGCGATTGTGAGGAACAGATTCAGTCAGAGACCGTTAACCTCAAATCCTGCTTAAATTCACACATATATTTGCATAAATTGGAATATTAGCGCCTAAAGAAGCTGTAAGACCACAGATCTATGTATAGATCAGTATTTACAACACATTTCGTATAACAGAAAAGTTCATTCTTCTCTTTAGCTGGGACATTCTACCAGAAACGTACATTATCTGTCCTTGAATTGTTACAGTGAATAAAAAAGTATTTCATCCAAAAATTTCTAAAACTGGCTCATAGTTGATTTCTGTGAGTTGTTCTGTAAAGGAATATGTCATTCATTAGGTTCTCAGATATTTTTTTTTCTTTATTAAAAACACTTTTGAAAATTTCAAATCATGTCCATGCCCTTGTCCTCAGCCAAATTGGAGCTACAGCTTTCATAGTTTTGTTATGCTACAAACTGTTATTTAGAAAAAAAAACTCATCAATAACAAGTTTAAACTGTTATCATTCACATCAACTGATCAAAAACATGAAATTATATATAAATTCTACAAATAAATTCTATTTTACAACTGTCCCCATGATTTGGTCAGTCCTGTCACGTTTACATAAAACTCTACATAAAATGTGTGAAATACGCCTTTAAGGGTATCACTCAGAGGAAGTGACATCATTTGACCCAGGTGAAGCTTACATTGATCAAGGCTGAATTCTGTCATTGAATTGTATGATTTTAAGCTTGTTTTTGAATGGTTTTTTTTGGAAGACAAGCTAAAGGGTCAGGCCCTGTCACGGTAAAACTTTCCAGAAAATAATGAAAATGTTTTAAATCCAAAACATGTCTAAAAAGGTTATTGAAATTCCTTGCTTGCATGTTAACAGTTTTTATGCTAGCATGCTAGCAGGCTGAGTAATGGCAGTTTAAAATGGCCGACCGTCAGGCCCTGTCACATCAGGCCCTGTCACATTCCTGTGTGACACGGCCTTACAAATTAATGTTATTGTTCTTTTTTATTACATTTATTGCATATGTTATGTATTTAACGCATGCAATAGTAAAATGAAGGCCAAGGTGCTTGAGTTTTATACAACTGTGGCCATGGAAGTGATTTAAACACCTGAATTCAATTATTTGGAGGGCTGTCCCAATACTTTTGGCAATATTGTGTATATGTCCTTGGCTGAATTTTACCAAAGTCTAATATTACTTTAACATTAAAATTATAATAATAATTTAAAAAAGAAATGCCAATCAAAACTTAAATAAAGAACACAAAACATAACTTTTTCTGCATCATCAAAATCCATAAAGTCAGTCCTGTCACAGTACCGTCAGTCCTGTCACGCCATGGTCAGTCCTGTCACACAGGAAATATGACAAAAGTGTACTATTTGAGGAAATATTAATTAATTAATCTCTTTAACTGTGTAGATGAAGGTGGGGGTATATATCCACTACTATGTTTTTATAAAAATCTCCTATGTAAAGGTAGTTATTTTACAACTATATGAGTGTCTGGTGGGTATTCTGTGATTTTGTGTACTGCAGCTGACCGAAAAGTTACTTATATTTCTTAAAGGAATTATAAAACCATGTTAGATACAATCAGGGACATGTGATCAATAAGAAAATGCTATTTGTATCAAAGAAATTCATTATCTTACATCTATCTATCTATCTATCTATCTATCTATCTATCTATCTATCTATCTATCTATCTATCTATCTATCTATCTATCTATCTATTAGGGCAGCACGATTATGACAAAAATCATAATTGACCCAGAGCAGAGACCGTGGTGTGTGTGCCAGCTCTCCCAGTACAGCTCCAGTTCACCCAGTACACTCCCAGTACAGCTCCAGTACGCTCAGGGTAAGCTGGATTATTCTTGATCACTGCCATCTAACAGTCACACACACTAGTGGCCATTGTCAGCTACTAATGCTACTGTGGTCCTGTCAGTAATCTGGGACTTGTCAGAGCCCAGTGAGTTCTGGGACAGACTTTAGTTTCCATTTCCACTTAATGAAGAATCAGCAATGATGTACAATTACACTAGCTGTGTCCTTTCCAGTGGGTACATGTGCTGGAGTGTGTGTTAGTCACTGGTGGCCACTGGGCTCAGCTCTTGATTCAGGGTTCAGGGTTTCCTGAAATTCGCATGTTTTTTCAGGAAGATCACGATTAAATTATTTTTGTTTATTATTTTTTGTATATTGGTAGTGCTATAAGCCGTACAGCAAACATCATCTCTCAAATGTAGGTGTGACCTAGAAACATGTACGTAACCTTCATAGCGAACACTATGCGAGTCCCACTTGTTAACACGGATGTGTTTGCTTGCACGAACTATATGCATTTTGCAATATACATTTTTACAGCATTTATTAATATTTTAGCAACACAATTGTACCATGATCATTCATGTTAGCTCATAGTGTAGATAAAATGAAAAACAAAAAATTAAACTCAATTGAAAAAATGTATTAGTAAATTTTGAAATGAACAAACTAGCAATGAGCAATAGCTCTACAACATTTATTACCCTTAGTTAATGATGGGATCTTATTGTACAGTGTTTCCATTTCATAAATCCAGTTATTAGTAGGAACAAACATATACTATGGTAGTCAATGGGGACCGAGATCTGTTTAGTTACAAACATTCTTCCAAATATCTTCCTTTGTGTTCAGCAGAACAAAGAAACTCATACAGGTTTGAAACAACTTGAGGGAGAGTAAATGATGACAGAATTTTCATTTTTGGGTGAACTATCCCTTTAACCCTAACCCATTTCTATTTACGATTGACATTGACAGCTTGTACACTAATATTGACACCCCCACCGGCCTAAAAGCAGTAAAAACATCATGTCTAAATACCCTGATCCCCTCAGACCGGACGAGCACCTGTTGAAACTCTTAGAACTCAGTTTGACCCAAAACGACTTTGAGTTTGATTCTAAACTCTACTTACAGGTGAAGGGCACAGCTATGGGGAAGAAGTTTGACCCCTCGTATGCGGACATGTTCATGGCAGACCGGGAGCAAACGGCTCTTGCAGCTTCTGCCCTGAAACCGTTCGCATATTTCAGGCTCTTGGAGGACATCTGGGGCGTCTGGACCCACTCGGAGGACGAGTTCCTCACCTTTATCGCCCACCTGAACTCACATCAGGAATCCATTAGGGTCAAATACAGTATGGACAGGTCAGAGGTCAACTTTCTGCATGTGGTCTCGTACAAGGGACCCAAATTTGAAGAAGCAGGATAGTTAGACTTCGTTGTAAGTACTTCATACAAACCAAATGGGTGATGAGCAGATTTAATAAACGAATCTTTAAAATCCCTCGACCTCTGACCCACGAGACCGTTACCTGTATCTGGCCTTCTGTGTGAGATGCCGCAGACAATACGTGTGTCAGATGAAGAATGAGCTGAGGGTCAGAGCCTATCAGCACGCACAGCATTGATAAGCGACGACATCTAGTTCAGCATTTCCTGACCCACGGTCTGTCCTCATTCAGGGTCATGTGGTTTATCCCGCCGCCTCATCTGCCCTATTCAGAGGGACACAGCCCATCAGTCCACAGTCAAGGTAAATAAAACGCCCCAATAGCCTATCACTTATTGTGGGTATCCTAGATCTGCACTGAAAGAAATAGCCATCTCGCAGCATGCACTCGATGGGACATGAGCAGCTACAGTAGTCAGTGGAGGAGTGACAGCAGGTGCTTTATCCTGCTAGTCTTTATGTAGTTATGTGTTATATTTACTGCTGTGTAGTCAATCAATCCTCTGTAACTTTCTTTGTTGTTGTTGCGTGTCTGTTGAGATCGGCCGCACTTGTAGGCCTATTACATCGTAATACCCGTATGCTGCAAAAAACACTCACGCACACATTACATGTCGATAAAGACACGACTGAATCAAATTATTACGCTTTTTCATCTCGATGGGGTTGTGTTGATATTTGTATTGATTTTTTCAAAGACCAATATTGCTTTAGTTCTGTTGTTCTCCTAGCGCTAGTTGCAAACATGTTAGCCTAGCTGTAATCACAAACTTTATTATTATTATTATTATTATTATTTTCTCCCCTAGCTCATTTTGAAGTGCATGTTTGTCCCCAGCATGTTGTTAATGATCTACACATATACCGTTCCCACAAGATATTTTCAGTTATATTTCTAATTTCTGTTCCAGGTTCATCAGGACAAGACAAAAGATGAGCAGCTCTGAAGAAAATGACCTGGACCTTTCTATCGAGGAGGTGATCATAACTAGAATAAACTGTTTTGAGGAATTTGCTGTTGCTCAGATTTCAGATCTGCCACAAAAACAGAAAAACCTTGAAGAGTCGATGAACAACAAGATGCCCAGTGACACGGCTGCAGTAGAAATCAAGATCTATTTATTAGATAAGCAAAATGATGCAAGATATTTAGTCTTGTTAATTGTTGTTAATCACAGTTATTCACAACATCTGCTTATTTTTCTAAAAATCTAACAATCCAAGTGTTTTTTGGGGCATCTCACTGAATGATGTGTGTTTCTGTAACTTAGCACACCATGGGTTAGGTGGAGTTATCAGATATTTAAGAGCAGTGAATCACCTTTCTGCAGGACATGGGCTTTCTGGGCGCCTTTTGATGACGTCACAGACTGTCTCATGACCATCTGATTTCAGAAAGGCTTCTTGATCACTGAACAAAATCCTCTGGTTATTTAAAAAGATGCCAAGAAAACAAAGATCTTTTTTTTTTATTTTTTTTTTTTAGGGTTAGGGTTAGAGTTAGGGTAGGGAGGTAAAAACGACTTTCACCCTCATTAGTAACCATCCTCATTAGCATATATGGCATCTGATTGGCCGAAGCTTAACTGTCCATATATCTGCAATGGTGTGTTTTATCTGAACGAAACTTGGAAAATTTGTAAAATTCACTAATGCACATAATGGTTTGCCACATGGGTTTCAACGTGGTAAGTAAATTAATGCTGCAATGTTTGAATGTTTTTTGTGTTTTTTTTTTGTTTTTTTGGTAAAAAATATATTTTTTTAATTTTAAAAAGGCGAATTAATAACTAAATATAATTTAACTAAATAAATAGTTATTTTTTTTTAACCTTTAATTTAAACATAAAGTTGCATTCAGCAATCGGGACTTTTATTTTGAAAAAGAAAAACCCGGGTCTCTGTCGGGAGATAACGTTAGTAGTTAAACACGGGAGCGGGCTTATCATTTAGTTAATCAAAACATAAACAAACGAATTTGAAAGTGGACAATCAACTGACAATCAACTGTTCAAAGTTGATTTGTGTGGATGATTGGAAAGGTTAGTGTTTGTTTGTGTGTAATTTGGATGTGCACTGCAGTATTCTGAATAAGCTAGGCTACTTGTCCATTTATGTTGTATGTGTGTTTTAATGTCACAAATGACTTGTTTTCTTTTCTTTTGGATATTTAATACTGTATTTTGAACAATATAGGTGTTGTTGGCCCGAGACCCCTGCGCGTGGGATGATCAGCATTATCTCTGTGTGCTGCTTCCAGACAGAGGCTGTCAGGTGGCGATGCTGAAGGAGCTTCTTCGCCTGGGTTTTCTGGTCCATAACCAGCCCAACATGGACTCCACACCTCACCCCTAACCCTGCCGTCAGCATCAGTGACCCCTCACCCCTAACCCTGCCGTCAGCGTCAGTGACCCCTCACCCCTAACCCTGCCGTCAGCGTCAGTGACCCCTCACCCCTAACCCTGCCGTCAGCATCAGTGACCCCTCACCCCTAACCCTGCCGTCAGCATCAGTGACCCCTCACCCCTAACCCTGCCGTCAGCATCAGTGACCCCTCACCCCTAACCCTGCCGTCAGCATCAGTGACCCCTCACCCCTAACCCTGCCGTCAGCGTCAGTGACCCCTCACCCCTAACCCTGCCGTCAGCGTCAGTGACCCCTCACCCCTAACCCTGCCGTCAGCGTCAGTGACCCCTCACCCCTAACCCTGCCGTCAGCGTCAGTGACCCCTCACCCCTAACCCTGCCGTCAGCGTCAGTGACCCCTCACCCCTAACCCTGCCGTCAGCGTCAGTGACCCCTCACCCCTAACCCTGCCGTCAGCATCAGTGACCCCTCACCCCTAACCCGGCCGTCAGCATCAGTGACCCCTCACCCCTAACCCTGCCGTCAGCGTCAGTGACCCCTCACCCCTAACCCTGCCGTCAGCGTCAGTGACCCCTCACCCCTAACCCTGCCGTCAGCATCAGTGACCCCTCACCCCTAACCCTGCCGTCAGCATCAGTGACCCCTCACCCCTAACCCTGCCGTCAGCGTCAGTGACCCCTCACCCCTAACCCTGCCGTCAGCGTCAGTGACCCCTCACCCCTAACCCTGCCGTCAGCGTCAGTGACCCCTCACCCCTAACCCTGCCGTCAGCGTCAGTGACCCCTCACCCCTAACCCTGCCGTCAGCATCAGTGACCCCTCACCCCTAACCCTGCCGTCAGCGTCAGTGACCCCTCACCCCTAACCCTGCCGTCAGCATCAGTGACCCCTCACCCCTAACCCTGCCGTCAGCGTCAGTGACCCCTCACCCCTAACACCTGCCGTCAGTGACCCTTCACCCCTAACCCTGCCGTCAGTGACCCCTCACCCCTAACCCTGCCGTCAGTGACCCCTCACACCTGCCGTTAGTGACCCCTCACCCCTGACCCTGCCGTCAGTGACCCCTCACCCCTGACCCTGCCGTCAGTGACCCCTCACCCCTAACCCTGCCGTCAGTGACCCCTCACCCTGCCGTCAGTGACCCCTCACCCCTAACCCTGCCGTCAGTGACCCCTCATTAATCACACCGGGGACATGTTAAACCCTATCTCTTATCACCCTACAGCATCTACTCCACTAGAGCCTTCCCCACTGTAACCCCGGTCCGCTCAGCCCTCTAGATCACCCCGACCGTCTGAATCATACAGAATGTATAAGATTGTTGTTTATTCATAGTTGTTTCTAGAGCAGTTTATTTTTTTATTTTACATATTTTTTACATATACAAATGTTTTAAAATGTTCAGAATTATGTTTATTTTTATTTTATTATCCTGTTTGATGATGTGCACACTTTCTTTCTGTTAGAGCTAATAAAGTTTACAATGTCACTACACAACATCTGCATGTTATTAAAGCAGGAAGTTCGACTCCAAATAAAACATTTAACAAACTGGGGGAAAAAATCTTTATAACAATGTTAGGGCATAATGTTCCAACAATATTATCACTAAAAACGTGTTTTTAAAGTAGATTATTGTATGTTTTAGGAGAACATTCTGGAGAGGCTTTAAGACTGTTGTGGTAGACGATGCTCTAAACATATCATCACTAAACATTTTAACAAGGATATAATCAAACAGCTTTAGAATATCTCTTAGAGAACGTTACCCTCATAGGAGACCATTCTGGGAACCACAGTAACACTTACCACATAACTCTATAATACTGTTAGAGGATAATGTTCTAAACATGTTACGTCTAAATATGTAAGGAATATCATCACAAAACATGAATGTTATCCTAACTTTCAAAAGAACAAATATAAAATGTACAAGAGAAAACTGTATAAGAACGTTAGGAAATAATGTTCAAACAATATTATTACTAAACATTTTTATAATGTTTTTGTTATTCTATCTTTTAAAAGAACATTCTGGGAATAAAAATAAAACTTGATTTATTGTGATTTCTATAATTAATTCACAATCTGAAGAACATTTTTAGGTTTTCATGAGACTTTTCCTGCTTCATGCTTCAGTGCAACATAAAATGAACTCAACTTTGACTAAAATGATTTTTAAACAGTGATTTTGTAGTGTTTAATATTAATTCAAAAGCAAAGCGTGAAAAAACGTTCCTCCTCCCGAAGCCTTTCTGTGCTCCTAATATACATTTCTTTTTCACTATAAATTACATTTGCAGGTGATTTTATGGTGCTGGGAAAACGAGGCGCTCCGTGAAAATGGCCTCTTCATATGCTTAAGTTTTAGTATAACTTTTATAGTATAGTTCATTATTATGGATATAATCGTAAATCTGATAATGACCAGTTATGTTTGTTGGTTGGAGGAAAGGCTTATACACTGGTTATCCACATTTCCTGATTCTTATTTAATAATAGGGAGTGATTCTGATGTTGTTTTGAATGAATTTTTCTGAGTGCAAGTGGAAGAAGAGAATATTATGGAAGTAAAATAATGATAAACACAAAAGCTTGTTGAATTGCAGTAACTGAAAAAATAAAAATACATTGCATTAACCGTGCTTGCATTTTAATGCATTGTGGGTAACACTCGTCTAACAGTTACTAGATCACTAGAAGCAACAACTTCTAATCTTTATTAAACATCACTGGACAACATGAAAACAAGTTAACACTCAGTTTCAGTGTTCATCCAAACACTCAGTGGTAAAAACACAGCATAACTGTGGATAAAATACTCCTATACTTCAGTCACATGTAAACACAGTCCTATATAAACAACAAGGTGTGTTAAGAAACAATGTGATACCACAAGTGTTGAACACACACACACACACAACATGTGTCATCTTTAACACATCTCTTTGTAAAGTGTATAATCTGTCCGGCCTGACTCTGGATATAGTGGCTATATTGATAGACTGTTTAATAGTTGACATTATTTAATCAGTAATTAGTATCCAGATATTTACATTAAATTAGTTGAGTTAGCACAATTAGTTAATGAACTAATAAAATAAAGTTTAAATTATTTCTATATAGCATCACTATATAAAACTTATAGGATTATATAAAATATATTTTAAAAAGGGCCTCATTGATTAGTTTTGTCTGATTGGGCGCTGCTGCTATTCGCTTCAGCTTTCTGAATGTAGAAGTGTGATAAAGACATGATAGGCCATACCAGTGTTATGTGGATAAAGGCATATTGTGTACATGACTACACATGTCCTTATAAGGCCAAGAGAATATGCCGTTTTAATGACTTAACATCTCGTTATTATGACATAATTGAGTGGAAGAATGAATATGTATGTGGCAGCAATGCGTCACAGTAAAACAGTATAATACGGTTATTTGCATTTGTCTTTATAAAGTCAGTGTTTACACTCTGCCATAGCCTATCCTTATTACAACCTGCTTTATTATTGTAGGGGTTATTTTCCTCAGACATGGCGTGAGTGTTTTCCAGATGGGTCTGGAAGAGATGAGGGGCGTAACAGGAAGATGTCCAGACCACACACAAGCACACAACCATAGACAGTAAAATAAAGCACACAGCATGTCAGAAGCAGATGCTGTTGGCAAGATGGCAGCTCGTGTAGAGACAGCAGGAAGAATATTTCCCTGAGATAACCGTTTAAACTGAACATGTTTGCTGGAAGTCGTGTTCCTCAGACTTGCTCAGATTGTTTGAGCTACTGCTGTTTGCCAGTCGTGTTCCTCAGGTCTGTTGCACAGCACATTGTCTCTGGAACAACTACAACTATGAGTTTCCTCTGTGGTTTTGATGCGGGGGTTTTGAGTGACGATTCTACATTTGTCCTTTTGTGTGGGCCTAAGTTATGATTCAGGTCAAGGTTCTAGCGCTAAAATTATCTTAATCATCATAATATAACGTTCATTTCTACACTAGACTAATGCTTTCTGTTTCAGGCAATACGTGTTTCTTTTAGTTTCTGAGTGTTCTTGCTGATGTGGCACACCACTACTAGACTGAATGCTGAGGAATCACTGCTACCAGAACATTTCATATTAAAAACAGAGAAATCTGAACATGTTTTACACATGAACCTTTCTCTTCTCTATCATCAGGTGTGGTAAACAGAGGAGCACAGAAGGACCTGCAGAACTCCCGATCTGATCTCCTGCTGCCTTCACTGTGAAAGATACTGGGGATGTGGACAACGAGGAAAACTGCAGGAGACTGCAGCAGGGACTGGGTTATGCGGCTGGAGGCACGATCTGATCTTCTGTAGACAATATTAGTGCCAGAACATATAGATCGGGTTCGCATAAACCCTCATTGTGTTGCCCTTCAGTTAAAATATGGTTTCTTGCAATACATTATCAGTACGCTGGCACTAATGCAGACTGCAGCTTGCATTACTGTATACAGACAGACATTTAGAAGATGTCATCTCAGAGGTGTGTGTTCTGCTAAGAGTCAGTTTAACTCGAGTGTGTTCAGTTTATGTTAAACTCGTGCGAGAGCGATTCTAACACACACAGAACTGTTCTCTAATCGCTCTCGCGGCTCTTCGATGTCATACACCAATGCTCTCGCGCAGTAGCGGAGATAGTGTGTGTGCGGCCGCCCCAGACACCGCTGATCTCGCCTCACTGGACAGGAGCGGGGCCCTCGACAGCTGACACACTGCACTGGCCCTGGCAAAGTAACATATTGCAGATTATTAGCTGAAAAAAGCGGATTACTGCATTAGCTAACGTTGAGATAATCCAGCTCTTGTTAGTCAGGCGTGAGGTGCGAATGTATAAGGTAGAGAATAATTACGAAAATGGAGAGAAAATATAAATCGGGCGCATTAAAAAGAAAAGAACAAGAAGAACGAGATATTAGGAAAAGTGTGGTAGCATCGTGTGCTCCTCTCACACCGTACTTATCATCATCATCATCATCCACAACTCAACACTGTTAGATTCATTTGTTCTGGAGGATCGTTAACAACAAAATGGTAAGAAAAAAAAATCGTCTTTAAAAATGTATATTTTAGTTATGAATAAGTCACTCAGTCAGAATGTTGTAAATCAGTTGTTTTTCTCAAAGTTTTCATCCCAGTTAAGTTCTCATGTCGCACCTGTAGCCGACCTGTGGAGTTGTAAACTAACGTTGTGTTCAATATATATAATAGTGCCATGTCAGTTATATAATGTGGCACTGATTGAGCGCACGTGGCCTGTTCAGCACCATCACTGTCCATCAGGTGTCGCTGTCCGCGGTGCTGAAACACTTTCACTTGCCTGGCAAACTGTTCGTCAATACAAACTTGTCAAAAAATGTGGCTTTTCTTGTTTTTTTTTATTAAACATATAAGTGACACATTATTACATATGCATTCATCAGATATTTTACGTTTTCTTTAACGGTTTTAATTTTAAAATGACTCGGTAGCAGATGAAGAATGAATGATGGAGCTCCGCTGTACTGAGAGTCTAGCCCCGCCCCTGCTCTCGCCCTGAAGTCTCTCCGGCTGCAGACTCGGACTCTAGTGGTGCTTTCAGCCTGACGACAGCAGGAAATAAGGAGGGAGCAAATAACACGCTGACAGATTCTGTTGCTTTTTGGGTTGATTTACGCCTTGTTTTATGAAAATGTTTTAAAGTGAAATTGTATAGATTAGTTCTGTGTTCTGCTTGTGAAGTGTAGCATCAGAGTTTCACCTTTTCAACACGTACAAGGTCGAGCTCATCGCATCGCTCACTAGGACTTCGATCAAGACTGCAACAAGGTTGGGATTGACAATTGAGGGAGTCTATTAATTTGCAGTTTTGCATTATTACGTATGGAGTTGTGGGGATAATATTGTAGTGACGCATCGAAATAAAAACGCTTAGAAACGAAACCGAAACTAAACACACAATGGAGCGAAAATGGAAACAAAAAAGAAAACATTTAAAAATTGACTTTGTTTGAAATAAAACACTGTTGTTTCAGAGAAGCACGTGATCAACGATAAACGATGCCTCACTGCGCTTGGGTCTCAAGAGGTCCTAGCTTCAGTATGAAGGTAAATCAGTAGCAAAACTCGAGAGCACGTAAATGTGAATTTGAGAACTTGTACAATAAATATTTGTACTTGTACATGAACATTTACACTCACAGCTCCAATGTGAAAACCTGTAAAATAAAAATCTGAAGTTGAATGTTGAAATTTGCACTCGCAAACAATAGTCACAAACCTGTATTCTGAATTTTAAGCTGCAGACAAGTAGACACAAATGTGTAAAATGCCATTCACAGAAATACAACGACAGACACAAACTTGTAATATATATTTTGCGTTTAATCTTACGTTCACATTCGCGGTACTTCCTCAATTAGGCACTTACAACTTCTCAAATCTGTCACTGCAATTTCAAATTTCGCGCCTTGACTTTTGCTACTCTTTTCGCGATATATTAGGTGCAAAACTAACTTGTGCACTTGAAACTGAGAGGCGGTGAGAGAGAAAGGGGGGCGGGAGGAGGGGGGGTCAAAGGAGTCGTTTTATTGGTTGGCAGCTAGCCAATGAAATGAGACTTCGATGATGTCACGAAACCCGTGTGCACTGAAACGCTAACATGGCTTAATGATTAGACTGATATTAAAAGAAATAAACGATATTATCAAACTCAGTAAACACAATGCTTATAATGCATACTACAGAAAAGCAGATGAGCACAGAATATGACGAAAGAAAGCAAATGTGTGTTCAGTGCAAATAAACTTGCTGCCTGTGTTTTATTAATAATTTAACGAATTATGTGTTTTTTTTGTTTTTTTATTTATTTTATAACTGTTGGTCCATTAAGCCTTATTAAGCGTTTTCTTGGTTTTCATACTACAGAAAAGCAGATGAGCACAGAATATGAACACAACGCGTTTAATTGAGACAGTGGTAAAGACCAAACTCAGGAAACACCATACAAATAAAGCAAAGCAATTGAGCTCTGAATATGGATGCAACGAGTTTAATTGTACGTTTTACTCCCACAGAAAACCAAGAAAACGCTTAAGGCTTAATGGACCAACAGTTATAAAAACAAAACAAAACAAAAAAACACATAATTCGTTAAATTATTAATAAAACACAGGCAGCAAGTTTATTTGCACTGAACACACATTTGCTTTCTTTCGTCATATTCTGTGCTCATCTGCTTTTCTGTAGTATGCATTATAAGCATTGTGTTTACTGAGTTTGATAATATCGTTTATTTCTTTTAATATCAGTCTAATGCATTAAGCCATGTTAACGTTTCAGTGCACACGGGTTTCGTGACATCATCGAAGTCCCATTTCATTGGCTAGCTGCCAACCAATAAAACGACTCCTTTGACCCCCCCTCCTCCCGCCCCCCTTTCTCTCTCACCGCCTCTCAGTTTCAAGTGCACAAGTTAGTTTTGCACCTAATATATCGCGAAAAGAGTAGCAAAAGTCAAGGCGCGAAATTTGAAATTGCAGTGACAGATTTGAGAAGTTGTAAGTGCCTAATTGAGGAAGTACCGCGAATGTGAACGTAAGATTAAATGCAAAATATATATTACAAGTTTGTGTCTGTCGTTGTATTTCTGTGAATGGCATTTTACACATTTGTGTCTACTTGTCTGCAGCTTCAAATTCAGAATACAGGTTTGTGACTATTGTTTGCGAGTGCAAATTTCAACATTCAACTTCAGATTTTTATTTTACAGGTTTTCACATTGGAGCTGTGAGTGTAAATGTTCATGTACAAGTACAAATATTTATTGTACAAGTTCTCAAATTCACATTTACGTGCTCTCGAGTTTTGCTACTGATTTACCTTCATACTTCAGCCTCCTGCACGATGATCAGATCCATCCAAATGAGCCATTAAAGAAGGACCTCTTACCAGACTAAATAGCTTGTAACAATTTTTTTTTTTTTTTTTTTTTTGACATCTGATAAGATTTCATTTCTTGATGCTGTTATTATTTTTGCATATTATTTTTCCCTTGAATGTGTATGTTAAGTTGTTTACAGATCATATTGTATTGTAGCTTTAGGATTAAAATTACAGAGACAATTACTTGATTCATTTTTTCTTCCACTCAACAGCAAATATGACCTGAATGAAATAAAATGGCTTAATTTTAAAATGTTCTATATACAGACCCTTTCCAAAAATTAGAATATCACAGAAAAGTTTATTTATTTCCATAATTCCATTCAAAACATTAAACTTCCATAGATTATAGATTCAGGGCCCACAACTTAAAGGTGGTATCAGTGATTTCAGGCCCAAATTTTTTTTGATCACATTCATCTAGTCTTTCCTAACGATCCGCTAGCTGCCGCCCCATAAGCATGCTGTCAAAAAACTCCGTCTCTGTAGGCAGCCTAGGCTCTGAGATCTGCACACAAAAACAACTGGTTTCACCAACCACTCAAAACCAAAACAAATAGTGTTCCAACCAATCACAGGCAGGGGGAGGGTGTAGTGAGGTTTAGTGCTCGTGCACGGCTCCACGCAAAGTCAGAGCTGAAGAAGAAGCTGGCTCAAAACCTGAAAAAGTTATGGTATGAAGTGTCTATGTTTATTAAGGAAAAGGTACTCTCTAATTTAGTTTTGCATTTTGAAAATGTAATTTTTGGATATTCAAAGTATGATAACAGTGTGATTAAGGAGGCTTTTGTAATTAATCTGTTAATTTTATTAGTCAAATTTCACATCCATAAGTGTAAGTTTTCTAACAAAAAGCCCCTTTTCTCAGTATTCCTTAAAGAATTAAGAAAAGTACTTTTCTACTATTCATTCTAGTACTAATGGAAAAGCTGTTAAGACGGTTAATTTGTGTACTGTCTTCAAAATCTGTGATTGATACAAAGGTCTTGTATTCTTGTGATTTATTATTATGTATTTAGATTTTTTTGTTTGTTTGTGTGTGTGTGTGTGTGTGTGTGTTTTCTTTGCTCCCCTGGCTCTAAATTTGTATGTTGTATTGTTTTGTTGTTTAAAAAACAAAAAAACAGCAACAAAGTTGAGCATACATGTCATTTAAGACCAGCGCATGATAACCCAGAGATCGGTACTGCACATGCGTCTATGACGTCGCCAAAACACACCATCATCCAGTACTTATTGGATCTGATCCAGCTATGTCATCGTGCTACAGATCTCTCAGGTCTGCGCTCCTGGCTGCTGTATTGGATCTGATCCAGCTACCTCATCAGCTCCTGGCTGCTGTATTGGACCTGCCACAAGATGGCGCTGTCTGTAACACTCTTGATGCTTCTTTACCCGAAACGACCAGAGAAAAGCTTCAATGATTCAAGAGGCTTCACTTCTTCATTCCTAATTAACAGACTTGAACATTTACAACAGCAAGAGTTCCAGCAGCAATCAGTTAGAATAAAGGACTCTTTTTAAACACAATAAAACAAAGTTACAGCATCATTTAGACACACACAGACATCACAACAGCTCATGAATCTCAACAAAGGTGACAAAAAAGTCCATTCAGCTGCATCATTTATTCAGTTTTGTACTATGGTGGTACCCAGCATGCATTGCGACATGAAACTTTTGATTGCCACAACTGTTGATATTCATATGCTGATTGTTGATGTCTGTGTGTGTTTAAGCTATGCAAGAGTTCAACATTTTTTATGCTTTGTGTGATTTTAATATCCTCCAAAAATACATGAAATACATTCAAATATAAATATAAAATTAAAAGACAAAGGATGAGATCGGTGAATCAGTGTCTATGATGATTATGGCAACATCACAACAGCCCAAAACTCCTGTTAATTCACAATATATTCCTGTAGCCTACTGTCTCAAATACGACAAATATTACTCAGAATTCAATGTTTTTATGGTATATTGCTGTTTTTAAAAAAAAAAGAAAAAGAAAAGAAAAAAGGTATTACAGTCAGAATTTGGCTGTTTTTTTAACAGCAAGGTTTTACAGCAGTGGTTCTCAACCTTTTTTTGGGCCAGCGCCCCCTATCCAATATCCAGGTCCCGATATTGGAAATATATTTTGGAATATATGCAAATATTTAAATTGGCCCAATAAATATATTTCACACTTAACATCATATATTTTTGTTATATTTCAGAATATATTTCAATGTATTTGGAATATATGCCACATATATTTTGACACTTTTGGGGACCCATACAGAAAAAAATACATTGAAATAACAAAAATATATGATGTTAAGTGTGAAATATATTTATTGGGCCAATTAAAATATTTGCATATATTCCAAAATATATTCTGAAAATATATTTCAAATATATTTCTTTTGTGTATGGGTTGCGTCTAGTAACAGCTGGCGTACTAGATTTTCTATGGCAAGGAAGAGCAATAAATCTTCCTTTGTTTGCGTCTTATATAGTCTTGAATTCTGTTGAACTCAGGTTCTGCCTTTAAAATTGTTTTCCACTCACTTATTATAGCATAGCTCTAACAGTCTTTGATACTGATCTTCCGTACAAGCTTGAGCATTTCTGCTTCTGACATCTCATGGAGGATGGGGGACTTCCTGTTCTGTTGTTTTGTTCCAGAAACAACCGTTGCGTAGGAAATGCCATTCTGAGAAAGTCTGTTGGCAGGCTCTCTCAACACAGCATATATTGTAAAACAAATGCACTGAAAAATAAAGGACGGTCATTAAAGCGGTAATGTTTGCACTTAGGTTTTATTACGCATTTAGGAGAGTATTGCAAGAAGCTGCTTACATTAACCTTACTTTCGAAAAATAAATCAATACAATCATGATTTTTCAGGAAAAATAATTATGTTAGAATTGTAGGCCTAAAATACCTTGGTATCAGCTTGTTTTCATCAATGGTATAATTAATACAATTACAATAAATTTGGTTTGTCATGATTAATTTGTGTTCATAATCAGTAAAAAAAAATCTTCTAACAAGAATAAACACATATGATCAATTAAATTATTATTGTTTTATTCATTATTATTATATCTTGAAACAAGCAGGTCAGATGTGACGTGGAATGAATACATTACCAAAATGTGATTGCAGAATATATTTAAATTATCCATCAAATTGTCATTTTCTCCATTTACTCCGCGAATCACAACAAGCGTATCGGTGAGAACACTCGAACAGCATACAGTACACACACCCGAACTTGACTGCACATCATATTTTTGACATTATTGATACTGCTTTCAATCGTAATGCAATAGAAATGAACACAGAAAACCTGCCTAGTGCCTACAACACTGACGGTGGACTTGCGGTCAGGAGTGGAGCGGGTGCGGACCAATGGGTTTTTTTTTTTTTTTTTTTTTTGAGCGCAGCTGAGGTATTCTTTCACACGCACCATAGACGAGCGTGCACACACAATATGACATCACACTCTGCGCATATGTTTTACAACATAATTTAACATATATTAAAGTGTTTATTACAAATAAATTACTAAATGCTTAAAATGAATAAAAGTAAATGAACAAAAATTTGCGTTATATATTTAAACTCGTGAACGCCCCCCATTAACACCCCCTTTCAAAAATATTGCTTCCAACGCCCCCCGTTGTTCTCTGAATGCCCCCGTTGAGAATCACTGTTTTACAGTGTGCATAATACTATTTCCACACACAGATAATTACATATCCAGCTGTTTATATGCAAATATTGGAAGAAATAAAAACATGTATTCTGAATCAGTAAATTATTCTGTGTTCAGCAGTTAAACTGTGGCGGTGGAGATATGGATGAATTCATGGTGAGTTACAATCTTTGTTTATGAGCTTTTAAAAGCAGACAATTCAATTATTATAAAGATATATAGCTCATGCATTTTATCGCTCGTAAGTGGACACATAAAAAAAATACACATTTAACAGTTTATTTTTAAAATAGTTTTAGTTGGGGGTGTTTGCCGACCCCAGAGGCCAGAGGGTTAAATGTGTGATATAGTTAATGATTTGTTGAACATTGTGGGCACAATCAACAATATTTACTGATACATAGATGTGATAGATAAGTTATTAAGGGCAGTAAACTTCTTTCTAAGGGATTTGCACGCCGTCACAGAAACTCTCTCTGCAGTGAAGTCAGCTGTGCTTCAGATCGAAGTATTCCCATCCCTCCTTCTTTCAAACGTGAGTTTGTACTACATTATGAAGTTCTCCAGCCACATTATTTTTGTTCAGCAACATCTAATGTCACAAATAATATAACAGTTATTCAAAAGTTATTTATGTTGTTCTTTATTTATTATTATCATTGTTGAAAATGCTTATTATCAAAAACAGGTGATGGAAATAAACCGGTGGGGAAACGGTAAGCTTGTCTTTATTAATCTTTATTAGTCTTTATTATAATATTATATGTTTATTATTTATCTTTATTTTAATTATATTAATTATTAGATTAATAATTCATCTTTATTATAATTTTTTATTAATCTCTGTTAGCCAGCTAAATAACATCATCTTGTTGTCAACCTTAATGTCAACTTGCAACAACAGATAAATTAATGTAAAATGTTCAGCACAAAACTGACCTCTCACCGATCTCCAAAAGCCCTATCTGATCTCCAAACGCCCTATCCGATCTCCAAACGCCCTATCCGATCTCCAAAAGCCCTATCTGATCTCCAAACGCCCTATCCGATCTCCAAACGCCCTATCTGATCTCCAAACGGCCCATCTGATCTCCAAACGGCCCTATCTGATCTCCAAACGCCCTATCTGATCTCCAAACGGCCCTATCTGATCTCCAAACGGCCCTATCTGATCTCCAAACGCCCTATCCGATCTCCAAACGCCCTATCCGATCTCCAAACGCCCTATCCGATCTCCAAACGCCCATCTGATCTCCAAATGCCCTATCCGATCTCCAAACGCCCATCTGATCTCCAAACGCCCTATCTGATCTCCAAACGCCCTATCTGATCTCCAAACGCCCTATCTGATCACCAAACGCCCTATCTGATCACCAAACGCCCTATCCGATCTCCAAACGCCCATCTGATCTCCAAACGCCCTATCCGATCTCCAAACGCCCTATCTGATCACCAAACGCCCTATCCGATCTCCAAACGCCCATCTGATCTCCAAACGCCCTATCCGATCTCCAAACGCCCATCTGATCTCCAAACGCCCTATCTGATCTCCAAACGCCCTATCTGATCACCAAACGCCCTATCTGATCACCAAACGCCCTATCTGATCACCAAACGCCCTATCTGATCTCCAAACGCCCTATCCGATCTCCAAACGCCCTATCCGATCTCCAAACGCCCTATCCGATCTCCAAATGCCCTATCCGATCTCCAAACGCCCATCTGATCTCCAAACGCCCTATCCGATCTCCAAACGCCTTATCAGATCTCCAAACGGCCTATCTGATCTCCAAACGCCCTATCTGATCTCCAAACGCCCATCTGATCTCCAAACGCCCTATCCGATCTCCAAACGCCCTATCCGATCTCCAAACGCCCATCTGATCTCCAAACGCCCTATCCGATCTCCAAACGCCCTATCCGATCTCCAAACGGCCTATCTGATCTCCAAACGCCCATCTGATCTCCAAACGCCCTATCCGATCTCCAAACGCCCTATCCGATCTCCAAATGCCCTATCTGATCTCCAAACGCCCATCTGATCTCCAAACGCCCTATCCGATCTCCAAACGCCCTATCCGATCTCCAAACGCCCTATCTGATCTCCAAACGCCCTATCCGATCTCCAAACGCCCTATCCGATCTCCAAACGCCCTATCTGATCTCCAAACGCCCTATTCGATCTCCAAACGCCCTATCCGATCTCCAAACGCCCATCTGATCTCCAAACGCCCTATCCGATCTCCAAACGCCCTATCTGATCTCCAAACGCCCTATCCGATCTCCAAACGCCCTATCCGATCTCCAAACGCCCCATCTGATCTCCAAATGAATTCTCTCTCTCTGTAGATCACGTTATGATGCCACCCTCATTAATCCAGGTCCCCCAAGACTTTTCCAGCTGAACACAGAAAGAACACATATTTATGGGACTGATAAAAAGGTCAGACGATGGACATATGGACGAAGAGACAGAAACAAGCAGAACAAAGCCATACTGTTGGTGGGAGAAACCGGCGCTGGGAAAACCGCCATGATCAACACCATGGTGAACTACTTACCAGGAGTGAAGTTTGAGGATAAAGAGTTTTATCAAATCACAGAAGAAGAAAAACCAGAAGCTCAGTCCCAATCCCTGACATCTGAGATCACAGTTTATGAGGTGTTTGTTGAAGAAAACCCAACATCTCTGACCATCATTGACACTCCAGGATACGGAGACTCTAAAGGATTCGATAGAGAAAGAGAGATTACTGATGATCTGGGCAAGTTATTCTCAGATGAGGATTTTCACTATATTGATGCCGTGTGTTTCGTGATGAAGGCGTCTCAGAATCGACTCTCTGGAAAAGAGCGTTACATATTCCAGTCAGTTCTGACTCTGTTTGGCAAAGATATAGAGAAAAACATAGTGTTCATCATCACACACTCGGACGGAGGACCTCACACCGATGCTCTTAATGCCATTAACACAGCGCAGATCCGCTTCAGAAGAGATGAGAGGAACAAACCTGTTCACTTCTTATTCAACAACCAGAAGGAAGAACAAAGAGCACATGCTCACAGATCATCATGGGAAATGGGAGAGAAAAGCATGGAAAAGTTTTTGAAACTCCTGCTAGAAAACAACAGAAAACAAACTCTGATGAATGTAGATGTTCTGAAAGATAAGAAACAACTTGAAGCCCGTGTCTTTAATCTAAAGGGCCGTATCACTGAGAAAGAGTTAGAAATCAAAGCTGTAAAACAGAGTATTGAGGAATCTAAGAACCGTCAGGTAGTGTGTACAAAACTGACAAAGAAAAAGTACCGATTGAATACCAATGGCTATCAGGGAGCAATTACGCAACCTGCTGCAATGTGTGTGAGGAAAACTGTCATGAGTATGGTTGCTGGTGGGTCCCTTTCGATAAAGTCTCAATGTGTGATGTCATGAAAAATGACCACTGCACTGTGTGTACAGGGAGATGCCATTACAGTGACCACATCAAAGAGAGAAAAAAAATATGTGACGAAGACAACGAAAGTTAATATGTCATATGACTGGGCTGAAATAACACAAGTAGAAGAACACCTTAAGAGAGATCTGGAAGCAGAAAAGTCCACCCTGCTGCATGAAGCTTATAAGCTTATCATGATTCTGTCAGAGAACCTAATAAAACCAGACTGGTATTTTACTCCTGAACATCTGGATTTTTTCATTCCCAGACTGGAGGAGGAGGGAAAAGATAACAGGGTGCAGGACCTGAAGGTTGTGAGGAGATCTTTAGAAGAAAGGAGAAACACAGCGGATTTGCCTGATGGGGTAATCCCTGAGGGAGTGCTTACCAACCTTCTTTCCAGGAGAACCCCATTTTAACATTCAAAATCCATAACGACCCTTGCAACGCGTGCAGACAAATCTTATTTACTTACAAAATCAGTTGTTATTTTTTAATAAATGCAACAATATGGGATTAATATCCTGCCATGATTCAAAACTGAAAATAAAGTTCTGAAAGGTTGAAACTAAGTGTTCGAAAACTCAAAATCTTACAAAAATAAGATTTGCAAGCTTGCAAAATGTAAAAAAATTAAAATATCTCTGCAAACATTATGTTGTTTTTGAGATTTCCTTCTTCAGAACTGCAACATTTTTTTTACGATGTTGCGCAAATAATTTTTCAGAGTTTCAAATTAGTCACTGTTCTCCCACTGTATTAGTTTGTTTTCCAGATTTGAAACCTTATAAATGGTGATCTGAAAACTGGTGTGCGAATAGGTGAAAAAAAGTTTTGAAACTCTTGAAACAATTTTTTCAGAGCTGAGTTTACAACACCCACTTTGCGGAGATACGCACACACAGTTGCGAGCTTGTGACTCACGTGATTTGTGGCAGCGTTGTCACGCAGCTCTGCTCTGATACTCTGAAACTCAGACTGAGCGAAAATGAAGCTTCGCAACTTCGCAACTTAAAAAAAGCCTGGAGGGAGGGCCTTCTGCTCTTGGCCAATGCTTTGCTGTCTGCTGACGTACAGTCCAATCACAAGTCGTATTTACTGGAAAGGTGGGATTGACCGACTGCTCCGCCAATGACGAAATTCTCACTCTCGAAATTCTCATGCTCATTCTCCTCACACAGCGAGCGACTCAGTCATGTACATTGGCCTAATATTATAATAAAATCTAAAGTACTGTATTGGTGCAATAACTAACTTCAGTAAACTGTAAAACTAAACCTACGCTGCAAGCCTGTGTCTGCAAGAGACTGTTGCTTTCTTTGCTTAATACCAGACAGTATTCACCATGAGTTTTTCAAATCCTGGGAATCAAATACGGTTTTAATGATGATTAAAATATTAAACTGTAACATTAAACGCTGGAGATTGCATCGCGGTTTATCGTCAAACCGGTTACCGTTTCATCCCAAACCCTCAAACTAGAGAGAGCTTAGCGACCCCTAGTAAATCTATAGCAACCCCTAGTGCTCCACTGCAAACCATTATACTGTAAAATAACTGTAAACTATAACTGCAATTATACTGTAAAATACTGTAAACTATAACTGCAATTATACTGTAAAATACTGTACACTATAACTGGAATTATACTGTAAAATACTGTAATGTACTGGCAGCTGCGGTGGCCAGTAATGAACTGTAATATTAACCGCAATAGCACACGTGTGAGTAAAAGTACAGCTCATCACTGCATCATGGCTAAGGCCACACTTAATAAATATTTCATTGAATGGCTCTAGATTTCTCTTTTTCTTTTATTTTTGTATTAGAGAAATTAGAGAAATTAGTGTGAACTTTTTTTTCTTGAGCACGTCTATAAACTGAAACAAAACTCAGCGAATACTTGTCACACATTTATGAGCCATATACCTTTATAAACATTTAAGTGTGTACTTTTAAATGATCGGATTCAAACTGAAAACAAATATTCTCTGTTTAAGTAATTTGTATTGAAGACTAAAATTTACCGTTTAATGTTATGTATTTGTATTATTTTTCTTTATTCATAATTTCATAATGTATTTTGTCAAGCCAGAGTTGTATCTGTGTTCAGTGCATGAGAGACTATACATAGAATGGGTGCATGTGAAGATCATGTCACATGAGACAGGTGGATGAGCTATATTTTGTAGAGGGAGACAGAAGGGTGTGTACTGTACATGTGTTGTAACTGATGCAGATGTAAGCAACAAAGATATGTTCTTAATATGGAAGTGAATTGTGCCATATGTTTGTATGACATATACGTTCCATTTTTAAAAGCTTTAAGCTACATGTTTGTTACCTTAAAAGGAAGCTGCTCTGTAATGTATATAAGCTCTATCTTACTGTACCACCTCAGAGAAACAAAGCCATAAGCCATGAGAAACAGAGGCATATGAGAGTGAGGGTAGAGAAACTTAATGGCAGAGAAACATAAAGCCAGATAAACCATTTACATCTAGCATGATGGGATGAGAAGATTAAGAATGGGGAACGGAGAAATCTGGAATGAAGACCTCTCGTGTAGCCTTATGTTCTTATATGCCTGTTTCTCTCTGTCTGACACATGATACATAATAAATTGAATCTCTTGGCAAAGGTAACTGGTGTAGCTTCCGTGATTCAACCATAAAGGGGAAACCATGATTTTTAAATCTACAGTATAAAACCAACAAGATGTCCAGCTTCTCAAACGCTTGCTCATTACAGTTAATTTGGCCACGCCTACTCGCGCAAAAGATATTCACATGCAAATCTCCACATGGAACGCGATCGCGCTCGTTACCTCAGAAACAAAACACCAAAACACTTCACAAGTCTCTGCTTTTCGCTGAGTTTGAAAGACGCGCCGTGAGCTTACATTGGAATTACCTCAGAAGAAGAAGAACGCGATTTGAAGATAAGAAAGATGTAAGGTAAGAAATTCTTACATATTAGTTTATGTTATTGTTGCATAAATTTCACATAGCAGTTGAACTGTTGCTAGATATATGGTGAATTGAATATTATAATATTTAGACCCGTGTTTACTGTTACTGTGTTTGTGGATATCTGCTCAAATGTAGATATGTATAATGTTTTATATTTGAGCACGATCGCGTTTGAATGTATCATATTTTGGATCGCGATCGCGTTTGAAAAGCACCAAACGGCTTCATGTTTTTACTATTATCTCATTTCATATCATCATAACGAATGGAAACATTTGAAGTAACATGATAATCAATACATTTTTCTCTAGCTTAGTTGTTACTGAAATATTTTGGAAGATTTATAGGCTGCTATGGTTATTGTTATTATTATTTTATCCAGCACTGCGCATAGCCTATGCCTACAAGGCACAACAAACCTGGTGTTCATTATATTATATAGCCTATTGTTGGAAACATTTATGTGTGTGTGTGTGTGTGTGTGTGTGTGTGTGTGTGTGTGTGTGTGTGTGTGTGTGTGTGTGTGTGTATTCTGTGAATTTTAAAAAGCAATTTTAACCAGAAAAATCTAAAATTTATTCCCAAAATCGTGCAGGCCTTTCTCTTGATATCAGTATGTTCACTTTTTTTTTTTTCTTTTCTTTCAGGGCCCAGATGCCACTCCTGCTGACTTCAACATTCACATGAGTCTCTGAACATGAACATGGTAAAGTGAAAATCAAACACCTTGGAAATGAAAGGTATGTACAATGTTTTTAGGAATGGCACAAAGGTCTCTGTCTTTGGATCATTGTTTTCAATAATGTGCTTTTTTGTCATTTGTTGTGTATCTTTGGATTATGTTGTGTTGTAAATAAATCCAAACAATCAAAAAGCCATTCTTTTTTAAATCTCCTCATTCTTTGTGCAAGGTTGCTCAGAATGATAGGGCCTGATAGCTCCTAATAGGGCCATTAGGGAGTGTCTTTGTCTTTCTCAGGTGTGAAAAGCTTACATATTAATGAGCTCCTGCATAAAGCTTTTTCACACAAAACACGTCGTAAAATTTTTAAATCAATATATTGTCTTATCTGAATGAGCAGTCAGGGTGATTTTCACATAGTTTTAGAGCAAATATTCTAGGCTACGTCATACAATTTTCAAAAGTCTTGTGAAGAAATAATCAGTATGGGTTTCATGACCTTATTTCAGTGAGAATTTTTTTTTGTATTTTCACAAACCACGCATAAATGTCATTATCTCAAAACTACAAACTTTTACATACATGCTGCTGATATATTATTGTAGCAGAGTTTGTGATGAATACAGTGTAATAAGACTTTAGCCATGAAAATGTCACAAGTAACAGAAATAAGCACAAATGTCAGAGCATGTCAGAACACCTCCAGGGCCCAGAAAACACCTCAGACCCCAGAGGGTTAAGGGATTCATGATTTTTTCTGCTTATTCATTACTAAAGTGCACCCTAGTGAGGGAACAGAACCACAACAAAGAGATGGGTTTGACAATTTATTACATTTTATATTTTTGTAAGTTTATTTTCATTATTGCCTTATGGTAAACGTGATTTCATATGTTTCTTGAGTTATGTATATAAATATATATTTGTTCTGGAAAATATGCACTTGTTCTAAGTATGCCTTTAGTAGGAAGCACTTCTGTATTGTAGTCAACCACATGTGAAACCCCATATAAAGATCATTGTAACCATATATAAAGGAAGTGGTTTAGAAAGAAGAACGCTGCAATAGTTGTTGTAAAGTGGTTTATTAAGCAAATGGCATAGTAGAGTGAAACTGACCATGTATTAGAAAGAACTTTGCTACACATTGAGAAACTAATGCCAGTATTACCGTTAGACGAGGCGCAGAAGAGGACACAGAGAAGAAGAGCCTGAAGAAGGAGAATGGAGAGACGAGAGGCTTTATATAAACAGATCTTAAGGGTTCAAGACTTTGGATGGGACACACTGTCTGTAAAGGACTAATGAATAAAGGAGGGTATCTCCAAAGATGTCTAAATGTTTGATGGACTCTAAAACTCTGGAATGAGAAGATCAGGCAGACGCTGACTCTCAAGGACGGCCTCTCCGGTGTTAGACGCCTTGCTGTCGCAACTCTTGCTGTCAAAGCTTGTACACGATTTGGTTTTGACTTTTATTTTGGTTTCATGTATGTAAACTAGTTAACCTGTATTCAATAAAACTATATATAGTTGAACTTAAGAAGCTGGCCTGCCATACGTCTCTGATTTGTAGAAAGCTTGAGCTGAACTGACCCCACGGAGAAGTCTTCTGTGATCGAAATATTGTAATATGAAAATTCAGATGCTTATGATTTAGGACAGATTGGACTTACTTTACCTAACCTGTACCCTAGTGTCGCAGTCAATGAAAGGACACTTTGTTGACTCTATGAGTGTCTCCTGGAAGTCTTATGGAAGAACCCTTGCAATCAGCAGCTACACAGTCTCTGGCTGTTAAATAAAGCAACCGGCCGCACAACATCAGTGTTTCTCTGCTCATCTTCGACTGAAGCACAGGCTCCACTCTCCATTGCAATGGTGCAATGTTTTTATTTTGTTTTGTTTTGTTTTGTTTTGTTTAAAGAGTGTGTTAGTAATGTGTGCCTGTAAGCGGGTCCACAACGTGTGTACACTCTGCTTATTACACACACACTCTGCTTATTACACACACACTCTGCTTATTACACACACACTCTGCTTATTACACACACACTCTGCTTATTATACACACACTCTGCTTATTACACACACAGGGATTCTTTAAATATCCAATCAATAAAATAAGTGAGGTTTCACTAATAAACTTATCAGTGTTTAACTTGTGTGTGTGTGTGTGTGTGTGTGTGTAATTACTAACTTATTATATGAAATATGTTTCCCTTTAAATCAATATTTAAGCAGTAATATTTACACTTTAACAGGAAATAAAATGTCTTGGAATTACTTTTATCCAAAAACACTTTCACATTTAAACCAAAAAAATACTATTTTTCTTAATTAACTTAAAATATCAAAAAAGTCAGTAACCACAACTGTTTTATAAAAGAGTATAACATATTTACTTGAAAAAGTAGGTCAGAAATGAAATAGTTCTTGTCAAACTCACTTTTCAGATCACCAATGCATTCAGATTCACATTCAAAACATAAGGGCCCAAGAGCATCAAATAGCCTAATAGCTGTCTTAATGTGAAATACCCTTCAAATGATCAGATGATGCAGGCCTGAAGCTTGGCCGCTAGCTTGTTAGCAAAGTCCATGCAAATCACTAACCGCTAAATCAGCGGCTAACTTAAACTCATTTCAGTCTTCGTGTGCGGAGTAGGCCACTCACACAGACAGAATTATCATCATTAACGTTTCGTATAAGAGCCAGAAATACTCCACCGGGTAGCCCAAGACCATAGCTATTCTTACAGGCATCTTTAAAGCATTTTCACAAATATTATTACCCAACAAATATTTAACATTTGAAATGCTGTATTCAGTAAACCATGAACATTACACAATATGCATTTCTCTCATGGGGAAAAATCATAACTTCATTGCCTGGTCAAATCTTATCTGTTTTAACCTTTAATTATATTTATTAAACTATGAAATTATTTATTCAAACTTGTATATCTTATACTAATGATTATATTTCAACAGGGTTACAACGGCCAGATGGACAAATAGTGCGTTAAATAGTCAGACCTAGCATTCATTTAGTTGCTCAAATGTGAGACGCAACTAAAGACGTGTTCCTCTTCAGCCAAACTCATTTCAATCATCAGTTTCCACACTTCCAGGTGAAACACACACACGGACACACTCGGATTCTCTTGAACCACCACCGCGTTTGCGGCAGAAAACTACTGCACTGCAGCCAAAATGCTCTGTTCGACTTATCTGAGATCCTTTACTCTTCCCTGTGGATGACCTGTGACCTGCTTTCTGTAAGATCTGAATTTTTGAACTTGAATTTTTGAGATTGAATTTAAGAAAACTGAATTTGATATTCCGAATTTCTTCATCTTGAAAACTTGAATCTGTATTTTTTTAAACTGAATATTTGCAGTATACGAATTCAGAACAAAAAAAAAAAACCTATCTGTTTGAAAATACATGTCTATAAAATTCAGCCATAAAAACATTTAAATTTGTTAAATTTCAAATGTTCAATATATTCGTTTAAAAAAGATCTAATTCAGAACTATTTAAACTACCACCTAAAATTCAATTTTGTTAGATTACACTTGTAAATAATTCAAATTTACACAATTCAAATTCAAATCATTTTGTCATATTATAAGCTCCATAACCACTGGGCTCAGCTCTTGATTGGGGGTCAGGGTTTCCCGAAATTCTGCCAGATATCCCACACTTTTTCAGGAAGATCACGATTTACTTTTTCTTCATATTGGTAGTGCTATAAGCCATTGAGCAGTACAGCAAACATCATCTCTCAGATGTAGGTGTGACCTAGAAACATGTACGTAAACTTCATAGCTAACACTTTGCAAGTCCCACTTGTTAACACGGATGTGTTTGCATTTTGCAATTTACATTTTTACAGCATTTATTAATATTTTAGCAATACAATAGTCATAATGTAGATAAAATAAAAGACAAAAAATTTAACTCAATTAAAAAAAATTATTAGTAAATTTTAAAATGACCAAACTAGCAATGAGCAATAGCTCTACAACATTTATTAACCTTAGTTAATGTTACAAATGGGATCTTATTGTACAGTGTTTCTATTTCATATAAATCCAGTCATCCTTAAATATGGCAATCTTTGAATATCTACGCATTACATATCTATGCAAAGCCCAGAGCACTGACATCACATACATGTAGATTACATGTGCGGTTAGTTTCTCATTTTATTTGCTTCTGTTTTAGAGGACTTGATTATTATCTAATCAAAATAACAAAATATGTATTGCAGTGATGATAAAAAATAACTCAATTTAATGGGTTTCAGATTTGTTTAAATACTTTTCTCATTCTTGTGTTTTCCCTCTTTGCCTTTCGTTATATGTAGAGGCCTGCCACAAGACCCTCCCCACGACTACTGAACACTGTGCTGCTGATACAGATCTGCTCCTCACACAGGGACTCGGGTCAGTGCTAATCGTCTGTTCAGAAGACAAGGGTGTAAAGTATTCGCTTTTCAGCAAATTATGGGTTTCCCACATAAATTTAGGTGACTTGTGTCAATGCATTATATATAAATGAGAAACTCCACTACCGTGACAGCACTACCTTGACTAGATCAAAGATGAACGTGTATTAGCTTTAGAGGTTAGGCGGAACAACATCTTCTGGCTGAGTAAGAAAGCCGTGTTCGGTGAACTCTGACCCACTGCATTACAGTCTGAAGCTGCACATCTACAGGATATAAAGCTGACTTTAGTGACAGGCTGGTGTGAGATGCTGATGCACATTTACAAATAACGTTTTTTCATTGGACAAAACCAAAGAAAATACTCCTTTGTCAGAAAAATTACGTACATTTGCTTAAATGCTTGTTTTTAGTAGTTTGGTTCGTTTATCCTTCTTTTTGTTGTAAATATAAATAAGTTATTTGTGTATCCTGTTGTTTATGAAAGATTAAACTTGCAAAAAATATATATAAATCAGTACATTTAATAATAGGAAAATATATATTTGTTTTTCTGTATGTATTTATAACTATATTTTGTTTTACTTTATTTGTATATTTGCTTAAAGGTAGGGTAGGTAGGAATTGTCTAAAAAACTTATTTTCCAAATTTGTTTAAACTTTATTTATATATCAATACATAATTAAAATGTAAGTACTCTGAAAAAGATAGTATAAAATCGAGTGTCTGTAGACCTCTCACGACTGTTTTAAAGACAGCTCATTATTTCCATTCACTCCACCCCCTCCCTTCTGGGCTCCTTCCAAAGCCACGCCCCCAAAACACATGAACGCGCGACGCCGACCGCTGAGCTGGAAGACGAGCGGAGAGGAAGGAGCACAGTGCATGTGACATCATGTCAGAATCACATGTAATAAAAAAATCTAACTTTATCATTATGAATATAAACAAATAAGATGTATTTTAGTACTCACTATCAAGCTAGCATATTGATATTGGTAAAGTTTAAAATATATTTTATTTGATTCGCTAACGAGCTAGTTATATCTATAAGGCAAAGCAAAAAACAGGTTGCATTGATACACGTTTTTCCATTACCATCAGTTACACTGTGATGAAGATGAATTTCGTGTAAGATTCATGTTCTGCATGTAAGAGTTTCCATGATGAAAGCAGAGGAGGTCGTGCAAGAGGCCGTGCAACTAGGGTCCGAGGATATTGACACGCGTTTTATTTCTTTGTTTATCCAAAGACTTTTTGTTCATTACCTTTTCTAGTACTGTCTTCCTTTTTTTGCCTTGTTTACCCTCGCCAACTGCATATGCCGGTAATGTGAATTTTGATTGCTCTTTCTCTGCCATTGTTTTGCTATTCCTAGGTTCCGTGCCTCTTGAATTCCTCAAATCAAACGGGTGCGCGCAAGTGGGTAGATCCTGTGGCAAAAGGGTGGTTGCCATGGTTGCGAGAGAGAGTGACAGTCGCCTAAGCCAATCCTTTGTTTCGTCCCGAATGGAAATAATGAGCTGTGTTTAATGCAGATTAAACGGTCTAGAGTCACTCGATTTTTATACTTTTTTTTTCAGAGTACTAACATTTTAATTATGTATTGATATATATAGAAAGTTTAAACAAATTTGGAAAAAAGTTTTTTATAAAATTCCTACCTACCCTACCTTTAATTGTAATGCATTCATTTGTATTTATTTCCCTATGTATTTGTACATTTATTTATTTTTTCATGCATGAAAGACAACAGCATCTACTTTTTTTAAGAAATCGTAAATTATTCTGATTTTATTTCATATTATTGTCTGTGCAGGAGATAATGGAGGACCATCCATGGATGAGAGTCAGTTAATGTGTCACGAACACGCACCAGAGGAACTGCGGCCTGAGGCGCGTTAACCCTAACCTCTAACCCCTAACCCTGAGGGGCGTTAACCCTAAACTCTAACCCTGAGGGGCGTTAACTCTAACCTAATATTTGGGAATGCCAAGAATTGGCTGCAGACCGGGACAGACATCCTGGAGGATCACTATGAAAGGGCACTGCAGGAAGCTAGCCAGGCGGTCTCCCATGCCTCCAGAGTGCGCTGGAAGGAGTCTTGGGAGATCGCAATCAAGTGGACCCGTTGTGGTGTTAAGAGCCTCAGGGAGGTCACCGTTCGGCGGGCCTCAACAGTGGTCGCCCGACTCATGGCCCAAGGAGAGGGAGATGACGGGGGAGAGGGGTCAAGCCAAGCCCCGAGGAGCAGGGCCGTACCGTTTCAGGCCAGGCCACCTTTTTCTCCATCGGGGGAAGAGGTTGAAGTACGGGAGGGAGAAGAAGAGGCGCACGGGAGTAGGAGAGTGGTTGGGGAGACAGAAGTGGCCCCTGAGGGTAGCCGGAAGGCTGCGGTGAAGCGGCCCCAGCCGGTCGTGGAGAGTCAGCCGGCCAAGGGGTCTTTGGCTGTGGCATCTAAGGGGGATGGTGTCCCACAGAAGGTCTCGGACTTAGGGGAAAGTCCGGGGTACAGCTTGGAAGAGGAGCTGGAAGAGATCTGCCTCAGGGTAGAGACCCAGAAGTTGGGAAAGGCCAGGAAGGGACTGGGCCCCAGTAGGAGCAGGGCAGTTGGGGTCCTGTCAACTTTGACTCTGGTAGAGCGTCCGGGGTTGAAGGAGGTTGAGAAACCAGAACCCATGGAGGTGGAGGAGGGTTCGGACTCAGACTGGCTCTTGGAGGAGAGCCAGGCTGAACCGGTGGTCCCCCAGGAGGTTGTTAAGAAGAAGGGGCCAGAGATCCCAGATACCAAGGAAATCCCTGCACCGGTGGGGAAGAGCCGCACTGTTAGGCATGAGGTGGTTGGGGATAAATATAGATCATGGGGCCAGGCCCCGGAGAGATCTATCTTCATCGTGGGGGAATCCAATTTGAGCCGAATTCCTGCTGACCGGTTCAAAGTGGAGGCAGACAAGATCCATTGGACCCCAGCAACCAGCGCTGCCGCTCCCACCACGCGCATCACGCGCTGTGCGTAGGGCACCAAGTGCTGAGGGGGCACCAAAAATAGCCTAATGAAAAAATATATATAATGCCGATATTATTTCATTAGCCTATAGAAATATTATTAGGCACATTTTAGCCATGTATATGTAACAAAAAAGGGGGGACAAGATAATTTAATTGCTCTAGTCTAGAAAGTACCACCCCCCCGCGTTGGATGGTCCGTGCCGGTTGTTCGCGCGGGCGCCTTTGCGAAGGACGCGTTCGCGCGGACTAGTTTGACAGACAGATAGTAGGCAACTTTTTTGGAAATGGCCACTAAAAGACAGCAGGGGTCAGGATCTGAGAAAAGAAAGAAGAAACTGCGAGATGATGCCCGTGCATCACTTGCAGGTAAGTCCATGTTTAATCATTCTTAAATACAGGAAATGTGCTGCTGCTAATCGTAACGCTCCTCGAACTTGCTGACGTTAATGTTAGCAAACTATGTTATTATAACTTATAAATAGATCCAAGATGGCGGCGCGAGTACATCGCGAGGCTCGCGGTCTCTCCAGATTCTGTAATTTAGCAGTATTTTTCTTGCTCATTTCGGGTCTGTTCGTCCAGAACAGTTGTGCCTTAACATCGTACACCCAAGGTGAGCTTTTGGATATTGGTTTGCGAATTTCCGACAGTTTTATGGACAACCTTCGACTCCTTCCTGAGATCGCCAGATCACCCGAGGCTATGCACTCTGCCCGGCCGGGCGGAAGTGCTCGCAGGCGGCGGCGAGATCGTAAACAAAGGCGGGGGAAGCGCGGAGGACTAAGAGCTAAGCTAAAGCTAACACCACACCGGCTCTCTTTACCCAGCATTTTCCTTGCCAATGTACGGTCGCTGTTGAACAAAATGGAGGAGATTCGACTCAACATCACATACAGCAAGAGACTTTTGAACTGTAATGTTCTAATTTTCACGGAAACATGGTTAAACAGCGGAATACCGGACAACGCTATTGAGCTAGCGGGACGCCATACATTCCGGGCGGATAGAACATTAGATGGCTCCGGTAAGACCAGAGGTGGTGGATTGTGCATTTACATTAACAAAGCTTGGTGCACAAACTCTGCTATTGTTGGGAGACATTGTTCAGCTAACCTTGAGTTTCTCATGGTTAAATGTAGACCGTTTTATCTACCGCGGGAGTTCACTTCCACTATTATAACTGCAGCCTATATTCCCCCGGATGCTGATGCCAAGTTTGCTATGAAAGAACTTTACGCAGCCATCAGTAAACAACAGACCGTTCACCCGGAAGCTGCGTTTATTGTTGCGGGTGATTTTAATCATTCAAACTTAAAGTCAGTGCTACCGAAATTTCACCAGCATGTTTCCTGTCACACCAGAGGAAACAAAACCTTAGACCATGTTTACACAAACATGGCTGAAGCTTACGTCGCGACACCCCTCCCCCACTTGGGACAGTCAGATCACCTTTCTTTGTTCCTCACCCCCAAATATGCACCTCTGATCAATCGCGTGAAGCCATCAGTGAAGACCATCAAGGTGTGGCCTGCGGGGGTAGATTTCTCACTCCAGGAAAGGTTTCTACACACAGACTGGAGTATGTTTGCTTCTCAAGCCACCAGTGGCTCTCACACGGACATTGACTGCTACACCTCCTCTGTACTGGATTATATTAATACCACCATTGACAGTGTTACAACCCAGAAGCAGATCACCACATACCCAAATCAGAAGCCATGGATGAACAGGGAAGTGCGACTCCTATTGAAGACACGAAATACTGCCTTCAGATCAGGAGATGCACAAGCCTATAGCACATCCAGAGCAAATCTGAAAAGGGGCATCAAAGAGGCCAAGCACTGCTACAAGCTTAAGATAGAGGGACACTTTTCCAACGCTAACCCTCGGCGCATGTGGCAGGGCATTCAGGCCATCAGTGACTACAAACCCTCTCACTCCACCCCCGCAGCCACTGATGTCAACTTCCTGAACGAGCTAAATGACTTTTATGCTCGCTTTGAAAGAGACAACAGAGAAACTGCCACCAAGCTCAAATCCTCAGCTGACCACCCATCGATCACACTCTCCTCCACAGATGTCTGCAATGCACTGAGCAGGATCAGCGCGCACAAGGCTGCTGGACCAGACAACATCCCTGGACGCGTACTCAGGGCATGTGCGGAGCAGCTCGCTGGGGTTTTTACAGACATTTTCAACCTGTCTCTTGCCCAAGCAGCTGTACCAACATGCTTTAAATGCACTTCCATTGTGCCAGTGCCAAAACACTCCAGCCCGAAGTGCCTTAATGACTACCGCCCTGTAGCACTCACACCCATCGTAATGAAGTGCTTTGAGCGGCTGGTCCTGGCACACCTAAAAGACTCTCTACCATCCACATTGGACTTACACCAGTTTGCCTACCGTAGCAATAGGAGCACAGAGGATGCAGTCTCCATGGCACTGCACTCTGTGCTCACACATCTGGACAATAAGAACACTTATGCACGCATGCTGTTTGTTGACTTCAGCTCAGCATTCAACACTGTCATCCCAACTAAGTTAATAGCCAAACTTGGAGACCTGGGCTTCAACACCTCCATGTGCAACTGGATTTTGGACTTCTTGACCAACAGACCCCAGAATGTTCGATCAGGCTCCAACTGCTCCACATCCATCACACTCAACACTGGTGTACCACAGGGCTGTGTGCTAAGCCCGTTCCTCTACTCCCTCTTCACCTCCGACTGCAAGCCTGTGTACGGATCTAATTCCATCGTCAAGTTTGCGGACGACACTACGGTGATTGGTCTCATCAGCAACAACGATGAGACTGCCTATAGGGAGGAGATCAAGCACCTGGCCACATGGTGCACCAAAAATAACCAGCTCCTCAACACCACCAAAACGAAGGAGCTCATCGGCAGTGTTGGGGAAGTTACTTTTAAAAAGTAGTGTTTGCTCGTTACTCGTTACTTTTAAAAAAAGTAATCCGTTACTTTACTTAGTTACCCCGTTTGGAAAGTAACTTTTTACGTTACTCGTTACTTTTACGTTACTTTTATGTTGCTTGACTTTGGGCAGAACCCAATATCTGTTCCTAAATATCAGGGCTTAATTTGAGCCGGAACATGTTCCGTCACCTCCGACATTGGATCCGGAACCTTTTTTATTGGATCCGGCACCTCCTTTGTCACTAAAATTAATTGCCTAAATGTAAAAAAAAAAAAAAATAGGCTACTGTTTGTGTAGTGTTCAATGTTTGTGACACATGACTTGCGCACTTGTTGTACGAGTTGAGATTGCTGTTAGCCTCGATCGTTTCACTCAGGGGAAATTTTTCAAAAAGACAGGAAAGTTTGCTTAACTTTTTCAAATACGCTGACCAGTCAGATCCCAAACAAGCAAAAATCGTTTCCGCTGATCAAAAAGCCAAGGAGACCACGGTGGACACAGTAGCCTACTATTGTAGCCATTAAAAAAGCGCATTTAGTTTCATATTTGTTCAAATATTATAATGTTATTTTTTTCCCATTTATGTTGATTTTATGAAAAGTGAACAGCACGACCGAGTAAGATAGGATGCGCAATATGAGACATGGAGCGGGTCAGAGACCGTTGAAGTTGAAGTTGTTTTGTAGAAAGCCTTTCTTTAAAGTGAATTTCGTTTTGTATAAATTGTATCTTAATTTTAATCAATTTTTCATCAACCAATTGCCTGCTGTATTTAATGAATAGGCCGACGAAACAAACATAACGGAGGCGCCCGCGCGCTCACTTGCATTGCACGTGAGCTAGAGCACATCCTAACTTAACGAAACTCAGTTTATGCCTCACACAGACATGACAAATACATCAAATAAACAGAGCTTTAAATGTCTTTAAACGAAATAATTCAAAACGAAAAAAGAAAAAGGCTGCTCTCTGATTATGTAATAATCCATTAGGCTTATTTATGTGCATTTCTCTCTAAAAGCGTGTTCACACGGAGATGGCGATCGTCAACTTCATCTTTGCAGCCGAGTCGACACTTTTAGAGAAAACACTTGTTTATTAGGCTAATAAAAATAAATACAAGCGTCACCGGATTTACAGATGCACGCACACATATTATTTCGAAATTATTTCATATTATTGTGTTGAAATAACGTTATTATTAATAATAGCCTACATCTTTTAGAATAGGCCTATTTGATTGAATGCTGATTGAGCTTGTTCAATTTAATAAAATTAAAACTTTAATTGTGATCATTAACATAACTGAATATTAATATTTAGTGGCCAAGTTTTCTGCAGCTCCCCGTCAATGATTTAGCACCCACTCAGCACATGCGTTAACAATTCTCTTTTTTTTTCTTTTTTTTTTTTCGTTACCTCCAACCCCCGTTTTGAGTCGCCGGATCCACCCCCCTCTGCGCTCCGGGACCTCCCACTTTACAAATTAAGCACTGCTAAATATGTAGACATAAAGTTATACAATGGAGGACATAACAGGTAATTATTTTGTGATCTTTATTATAAAAAATAGTATCAATTTCAAAAGAAAAAAGTCCTTCTCATTGGCGCTGTTGTGTGCGGCAACTTTTATTCTCAGCCGGCTCTGCATCATGGGGTAGAGTGCGACACTCCGCGATGAGCAGCGCGCCCGCACCACTTCTCTCCGCTCCGCTCCCCCTATCCACCGAACATTAAATTTCGGCAACAGCCAATAAAGCTTCCCTGCTCTCTAACACCGGTGCGAATCGCGTCTTGATAGCATAGGACAAAATGTAGAATGTAGACAAAATGTAAAAATATAGAAGACATAAGCTTAGTTTTCAGACATACGACTCACTAGGGAGTAGGAGAAAAAAAAATGAGATTTTGAGAGAAAAAAATATATTTTGTTTAAAAGTACACATATTCAAGCTTTCTATAGCCTATATTTATCAGGTCTGTGAGACAAGTAGCTTATCTGAGTTTCGGTTCATTTACAGTATGGAAGACGAGCTCAAGTTCACGCGCTGGTGCCGTCATGATTATTTTGCATGCCATATTTACTTATTTATTAAATTCAGGCAATTAATTGGTTGGTAAAACATTGATTAAAATTAAGATACAATTAATACAAAACGAAATTCGTTTTAAAGAAAGTCTTTCTACAAAAACAAACTTAATAAAGTGGTCTAAATCATGTCTGCCCACTCCATTTGTCTCCCGATAGCCTATATTGGGCAAAAATTTTATTTAATTTAATTTAAACATAAATATGAAACTAAATGGTTTTCTTCAGTTCTCAACAGTTCTCTTCTCTCAAGCGCACAGCTGAGGCAGTGTCGCTGTCAAATATATCCATGGGAAAAGTAACGTTGCGCCGAATTGAAAAAGGAACTACGTTTCGTTACCAAATTTTTAGTAGTAACGCGTTACACTACTTTTTACCCGAAAAAGTAGTTACGTTACTGTAACGCGTTACTTTGTAACGCGTTACACACAACACTGCTCATCGTGGACTTCAGGAAAGTGTCAAGAGGCACACACGACACCATCCACATCAATGGAATGGCTGTTGAGCGTGTCTCCAGTTTCAAGTTCCTGGGGATCCACATCTCGGCGGACATGACCTGGACAACCAACACCTCCAGCCTGGTCAAGAAGGCTCACCAGCGCCTTTTCTTCCTGAGGACACTGAGGAAGAATCAGCTTTCCTCCACTATCCTGGTGAACTTCTATCGCTGTGCAATAGAAAGCATCCTGACCAACTGTGCTACAGTGTGGTATGGGAGCTGTTCTGTTGCAGAGCGCAAGGCACTGCAGCGGGTGGTGAAAACCGCCCAGCGCATCACTGGGACTCCACTACCTGCCATCGAGCACATCCAGAGGAAACGCTGTCTGCATCGAGCTCGCAGCATCCTTAAGGACTCCTCTCACCCAGCCCACAGACTGTTTTCTCTCCTGCCCTCCGGCAGGCGTTTCAGGTGCCTCCGGACCAGGACCAGCAGACTAAAGAACAGTTTTTTCCCCAGAGCTGTCTCTTTATTAAACTCTAACCCTCATTGATCTCACTCCCCTCATATACTGATTGACTCTCCTCTCCCTCCTCACACCTGCCTCCATTTTGTTATTTGCAATACTATAATGTTCATTTGCACTGCTGACTGTTATTACAGTAACAACTGTTTACATATGCATCTTGCACTACTACCTTGACTGGAATATGCTCAATTTGCACTGCCGACTGTTTATTTACAGTACCGACTGTTTATATATACATTGCAATACCGTACTTTAACTGTAATATGCAATTACTTTCCACTGCACTTTCACTCGGATAGCTTCTGTCCAAACTTTATTTGCACTACTTTAAATCCATTGTTATACTGCTCATTAGCCTAACTTATACATATATCTATTTGTAAAATTCTGTTTATAGTAATAGCCATCTGTATATTATGCTCACATTCTGTTTATAGTAACAGCCATCTGTATATATATTCATAGTACATATCTATCTGTAAAATTATGTTTATAGTAACAGCCATCTGTATATTATATTCAGTACATATCTATCTGTAAACATTCTGTTTATAGTAATAGCCATCTGTATATTATTATATTCAGTACATATCTAGCTGTAAATTCTGTTCACAGTAATAGTTATCTGTATATTATATTCATAGGACAATCTATCTGTAAATTTTTGTTTATAATAGTATTCAACTCTATATTTATTCAGTACATATCCATGTTCTGCACTTATGGAACCACTGTATATCCTGCACTTGCTGCTATTGCACTTCTGGTTAGACCTAAACTGCATTTCGTTGCCTTGTACCTGTACTTGTGTAATGACAATAAAGTTGAATCTAATCTAATAACTTCGGTGCAAGCTAAATTGAGATTTTACTGTTAAACATGAACTATTTTACAAATAACTGACGCCAGCTAGCTGTTACTTTCTTTACTATCTTTCTTTAGATATTGAGCAGTAGTTTAAGGTTTATTTTGACGTGACGGTGGTTAATACTTTCTCAGTAACAGTTAACGTTAGCAGTCAGTGCAGTGCAGTGCAGTAAAAAATATAAAATGTCATTATGAATGATATAAAGCAAACAATACTGTTTAATTGTGTGCATTATTGCACCTCATTCTATTATGCTTTTATATTAGCCTATATTTATGGGATTAATATCCTGCCATGATTCAAAACTGAAAATAAAGTTCTGAAAGGTTGAAACTAAGTGTTCGAAAACTCAAAATCTTACAAAAAAAAGTTTTGCAAGATCGAAAAATAAGATTTGCAAGTTTGCAAAATGTAAAAAAAATAAAAATATCTCTGCAAACATTATGTTATTTTTGAGATTTCTTTCTTCAGAACTGCAACTTTTTTTTTACGATGTTGCGGAAACAATTTTCCAGAGTTTCAAATTTGTCAGTGTTCTCCCACTGTATTAGTTTGTTTTCCAGGTTTGAAACCTTGTAAATGGTGATCTGAAAACTGGTGTGCGAATGTGTGAAAAAAAGTTTTGAAACTCTGAAAACATAATTTTGCAGGCTTGCAAAGTGGTAAAAAAAAAAAAAAAATCTCTGCAAACATAATTTTGTTTTTGAGTTTTCCTCCTTCAGAAGTGCAACCCTCTTTTTTACGGTGTTGTGCAATCATTTTTTCAGAGTTTCGAATTTGTCACTGTTCTCCCAGTGTATTAGTTTACTTTCCAGATTTGAAACCTTGTAAATGGTGATCTGAAATCTGGTGTGCGAATAGGTGAAAAAAAGTTTTGAAACTCTGAAAACTGAGGTTCGAAAGGGCGAAACTTATTACATTACATTTGCATTTGCACTCCTATTGCAGACTATTTTTTCAGAGCTGAGTTTACAACACCCACTTTGCGGAGATACGCACACACAGTTGCGAGCTTGTGACTCACGTGATTTGTGGCAGCGTTGTCACGCAGCTCTGCTCTGAAACTCTGAAACTCAGACTGAGCGAAAATGAAGCTTCGCAACTTCGCAACTTAAAAAAAGCCTGGAGGGAGGGCCTTCTGCTCTTGGCCAATGCTTTGCTGTCTGCTGACGTA
Source organism: Rutilus rutilus (assembly GCA_021464565.1). Lineage (NCBI taxonomy): Eukaryota > Metazoa > Chordata > Actinopteri > Cypriniformes > Leuciscidae > Rutilus > Rutilus rutilus. The sequence goes on along the minus strand of JAJAQA010000001.1, from coordinate 629,471 downwards.
CAGTCCAATCACAAGTCGTATTTACTGGAAAGGTGGGATTGACCGACAGCTCCGCCAATGACGAAATTTTCACTCTCGAAATTCTCATACTCGCTCTCCTCACACAGCGAGCGACTCACTTTCCTAAGCTGGCGACTCACTCTCACTCACCTCACACAGCGAGCAACTCACTTTCATCAGCTGGCGACTCACTCTCCTCTGATGGCGACTCACTCTTCTCACATAGCGAGCGACTCACTTTCATCAGCTGGCGACTCACTCTCCTCTGATGGCGACTCACTCTTCTCACATAGCGAGCGACTCACTTTCATCAGCTGGCGACTCACTCTCCTCTGATGGCGACTCACTCTCCTCACACAGCGAGCGACTCACTTTCCTAAGCTGGCGACTCACTCTCACTCACCTCACACAGCGAGCAACTCACTTTCATCAGCTGGCGACTCACTCTCCTCTGATGGCGACTCACTCTTCTCACACAGCGAGCGACTCACTTTCATCAGCTGGCGACTCACTCTCCTCTGATGGCGACTCACTCTTCTCACACAGCGAGCAACTCACTTTCATCAGATGGCGACTCACTCTCCTCAGATGGCGACTCACTCTCCTCACACAGCGAGCGACTCATTCTCCTCACGCAGCGAGCGACTCAGTCATGTACATTGGCCTAATATTATAATAAAATCTCAAGTACTGTATTGGTGCAATAACTAACTTCAGTAAACTGTTCAATTTTGTGTTGTAAAAATAATTTATTCTGAACCAATAATCTTAAATTGATTCGCATTGCATTTTTTAATTTTTTTTTATTTATAAAGGCAATTTCCCCCTAACTGTCAAATTCTATACATTTTAAGTCACTATATTGCTTTTACCAATCAAATTGACTAGTATAAACAAAAACGTTTTTTCCCACTGCAGAGAAAACTGCATCAGAGGTGGCATTTATAAAAAGTTTAATATGCAAAACAAGCATAAAAAAAAAAAAAAAAAAAAAAACCCAATGCTTTGGTATCAAATATTCAACATGAATGCATGAGGCAAAAAAAATATATATATATTTTGTGTATATTATGTGTATCTTATGTTTGTTTAATGACTGCTGCTGGCCAATAAAAAAGCCAATAAAATTGGAGTTGTATGAATACAATTGGAGTTAAAAAACAAAAAATAATCATAAAACATAATGGGGCATTCATGTTGAATATTCTTTTGAATGGTGTTATCAAATAATAATCTGTTATAATCTGATAGAGAAAACCAACATGAAAATAGGCCTACAGTTAACTAATGTGATCTTTACAAAAACATAATGGTGTATGTAACTTTGAAATGTGTTTTACCTATTTTGATACCAATGTGAATCAGCAAAAATGTCACATTTTCAGAATATTCTATTTTAAAGATAATTTATAAAATAAACTTTTAAAAAAGCTGTGCATCCTGTTTGTGTATCCTGTGCTCTTTCGTCATTGGCGGAGCAGTCGGTCAATCCCACCTTTCCAGTAAATACGACTTGTGATTGGACTGTACGTCAGCAGACAGCAAAGCATTGGCCAAGAGCAGAAGGCCCTCCCTCCAGGCTTTTTTTAAGTTGCGAAGTTGCGAAGCTTCATTTTCGCTCAGTCTGAGTTTCAGAGTTTCAGAGCAGAGCTGCGTGACAACGCTGCCACAAATCACGTGAGTCGCAAGCTCGCAACTGTGTGTGCGTATCTCCGCAAAGTGGGTGTTGTAAACTCAGCTCTGAAAAAATAGTCTGCAATGGGAGTGCAAATGTAATGTAATGTAATAAGTTTCGCCCTTTCGAACCTCAGTTTTCAGAGTTTCAAAACTTTTTTTCACCTATTCGCACACCAGTTTTCAGATCACCATTTACAAGGTTTCAAATCTGGAAAACAAACTAATACACTGGGAGAACAGTGACAAATTCGAAACTCTGAAAAAATGATTGCACAACACTGTAAAAAAGAGGGTTGCACTTCTGAAGGAGGAAAACTCAAAAACAAAATTATGTTTGCAGAGATTTTTTTTTTTTTTACCACTTTGCAAGCCTGCAAAACTCAAAAACAACATAATGTTTGCAGAGATATTTTTATTTTTTTACATTTTGCAAACTTGCAAATCTTATTTTTCGATCTTGCAAAACTTTTTTTGTAAGATTTTGAGTTTTCGAACACTTAGTTTCAACCTTTCAGAACTTTATTTTCAGTTTTGAATCATGGCAGGATATTAATCCCATATATATTAGATTAGATTTATCAAATAGTTGATAAATAAGGAATAAAGGGGGAGAACTCCTTGGCTGCCATGCTTTCAGTTTTAAATGTTAATAATTTTTTTCCGGTATGAGATTCTTTGTTTGAATATTTTGTCTAATAAATGTAATTTATTCAAAGTGACATTGAATTTGGGAAAAACATGTCTGGATTATTATTTTTATTATTTTTTTTATTTTGCTATTCTGTTTACTGAAGAAAAGTTTGCACTTTCAAATGTGTAGTGTGTGTTGGCTATTCTACATATGTTTACAAAGTCAGCAAAGCTGTGAAGATTTTACTTTCTCTTTTTAGTGTTCTTAAGTTTTATAGTGTGATGCTGCTGTGCTATTGGTATTGAGTTATATGTTTGGTAATAAAAAGTTAAACTGGCAAAAACAAACGTTTTTTTTTCTCGGGGACGGGGTGGGGGGCATCATAAAGGAATTATGCTTAGGGCACCAAAATGGCTAGCAGCGGCACTGCCAGCAACGGCCCGAGCGATGCTACAGCATTGGCTGGGCCATTTAAACTGTTAACCCTCTGGGAACCAAAAACGCGCCCGCGCGTTTTGCTCGTTTTTTTTTTTAGCAATGGAAAATAAACACAAAATGCTCTGTTAATTTTGATCTTTCATTTTCGTGTAATACATCAATCGATCCTGTTCAGTTTCTATTTTTTTTCTGTATACTCACAATAAAAATAAAGTGTTTTGCTTTTTGACAAATAAAGAAAAATTAACATGATGCTATTTCTGCCTTCTCTCTGTCAGTAAACTCCCATTTGAAATATCTATAACTCCGCGAAAATTCAGTCAAACAGGCAAACAGACCCACGTGCATAAAGCTTGAGATCGCAGCTTTTAAATGAAGTATTTATATAAAAAATAAATATTATCAGCTTCTGTAATCTGTATAAAAAGAGAGCGACTCCAGTCGAGCTCATTACGAGATGATTCACAGTAATTTGACCACTCCCCGGAGAGCGCGTGCTATTCAAACGCAAATTCTGAGAACCATTTCAGTCTGTGAAACGCCCACATCAGCTGTAAACAAAGAGGCATAATATAGCCTACCTTATGGAGAAAAGTTTCCGTGCTGATATGAGGAGCAATATGAGGAGCAGATCCCGCTGAGGAGTGAGGTAGGCTAAGTTATCCTTTCTCAAGTGTTATTGTGGAATAACCTTATGGAATAACGTTAGTGTAGGTCTATGTAAACAAAAAGATGAATCGCGTTTCTATAATATGAATCGCGTTTCTGTGAGATGAATGAAGGGTGCATATTTGTAAATACTGTTTAGCCTAAATATGAATCGCGTTTCTGTGAGATGAATGAAGGGTGCATATTTGTAAAGACTGTTTAGCCTAAATATGAATCGCGCGTCTGTGTGTGAAAGAATAAACTGCTTTGCTAGAGCCTACTGAGATGAGTAAAAATCGACTGAAATATGTTGAAATAAAATGTATTTGTATAAGCAACGTATTAAACTGCAAATTAACATTTATAGGCTATGCCCTAATATTTCATAAAAACAACGTTACAGTCAGGCGAAGTATGAAAGACAACATTTTGTTGACTAGATTTGGGTATAGTTTTTACTGTAGAATATACTGTCACATCAAATAAGCTTTTCTGCTCATATATATATATATATATATATATAAAATACTATTTTGTCAAAAATAAAGTCATAGACTAAGATGTTCCAATGTTGGCTATATTCAAACTAATGAATACATATGATAAAATGTAGGCCTATAATCTTTTTTTTTTTTTACAAAGAAAGAGTACTTTTTTGCAGAAATATTGCTGAAATTGTAATTATTGTTGTAATTGTAACCTTTTTAATAAAATAGCAAAACATATTTACAAGATAGATGTAAGCAAAATCTTAAATGGTCAATATAAGTCTTCTTCTAAATATATAGGCTATTTTGTCCTTGCATTGTGGCTCAGTCAGTGTCACACCTGAATGAATGGCTAATTATGCAGAGTCATTATGCAGAGTGGGTGGGACATTGTAATCTAAGGTGTAAACTACTCCTCCCCCTCGCATATTGGCTTTCCAAGCAAAACCTGTTTTACACCATTTAAATCAATGTATTTTTTTTTTGTGAACGATAAAGCAAGACTATTTCCACATCATTTTGAAGCTAGAACTCGAAGAGACAACATCCATTAGTCAAAAGTCTTGTGGACACATATTTTGTATGAGTTTTGTGGTCTTATTTCAGCAACTTTCATTTTTATTTTTTTAAATAACCACGCATAAACATTATTCTCTTAAAAATACAAACATCTACATACATGTTGCTCGCATTTTATGGTAGGCCTGTTTGTGCTATATATAGTGAATTTACACCTTTGCCATTAACATGTTTATAAATAACTGAAAAAAGCACAAATGTCAGAGCATGTCAGAACATCTCAAGGGCCCCAAAAACAGCTTGGTACCCAGAGGGTTAAAGGGGCCTTCCCATCAGGGTCCTGTCCTGACTAAATAAAATGGGTTCTGTCATAAACTTGTCTCAGTGTTTTCATTTCACACCGGCACCGGTTAGGTTACTGGATAGGGGTTTATCGTTTATCCCTTCTCATTTAGTGAAAAAGGTTGACAGAAGCCCGTTGCTAGCAGATCTGCTTGTTTCATGACAAAATCAAAAGGGCGGTGTATTTCGGTCCGAGTACTGATATTGACATCCAAAGCCAACCGTTCTGCGAGAGATCGGGGTGGGTACCACAGCCCCAGAAATTGCCTGGGGAAGTATGGGATTTCTTTGAGAGGAACTTGGAAGAGGTCCAGGTAGCCTTATACAGAGCACCTTCCCCGAGACCTAACTTACCCCCTGGAGGAAGTGGAAGCATTAGAGGAATTAGCTCGCAGACTGGATGTTGTGATTAAACCTGCAGATAAGGGAAGTGCGGTGGTAATTATGGATAGGGCACGTTATGTGCAGGAGGGACTGAGACAATTAACAGACGAGTCCTTTTATTCCAAGTTGTCGGCCCCCATCTTTATGGAGTCGGTACCCCGCATTGAAAGAGTAGTGAATACCTTACTGAGGACAGGTTTCATTTGTAAGCGACAAGCAAATTATTTGCTGGGGGAAGTGAGGCCTAGGCCCAGGCGGTTTTATTTACTTCCTAAGGTTCATAATCCTCGGGATAAATGGTCTAACCTCTTCATGCCTCCCGGTCGTCCGATCGTCTCGGTGAGAGTCACAAGGTGGCAGAGTTTATTGACTTTTATTTGAATCCCTTATCTACTAAGCATTTTAGTTACATTTAGGGATACCTATTACTTCTTGGAAAAGGTCAAAAGTCTGAGAGTGCCACCTGATGCATTCTTGTTCTCATTGGATGTGGAGAGTCTTAATACTAACATTGAGACTCCCCTAGGATTAAAGGCAGTGTGAGATTGTTTTGCCAGGTTCCCCAATGCTTCTCGACCGGAGGAGGCGGTTTTGGAACTTTTAGAGTTAAGTTTGACTCGTAATGATTTCGAGTTCGAGGGGGACTTATATCTACAGATTAAGGGGACGGCTATGGGAAAAAGGTTTGCACCAGCTTATGCAGATATATACATGGCCCAATGGGAGGAAACTGTCTTTCCTAAATTTGAGATGGTCCCTTTATCCTACTTTCGGTTTCTGGACGATGTCTGGGGAGTGTGGGATGGCAGTCGACAGGAGTTCGAAACCTTGTGTAGAAGCTGCTGCTGTAGTTTGGCTTGATTTCTTCTCAGAGTTTGATGTTGAAGTAATCATGAAGACCTTGATTAGCAATTATACAGTTTATTTTATTAAAACACTTTTGGATGTCATACTGTAGAAACATTACTATAATGAATTATATGAAATTAATAACACACATGACAGTTTAAAAGAGATCAGCTGATCAGAGCACTACACGATGATTATATCGTTATAACACACAGTTCCAGCAGGCAGAAAAAAACTAACATTAAAACATCAAGAGTCAAACTGGACAACTTAAGCAAACACTGATCACCATAATGATGACATCACATCAAACTATTCATTTCAATAAATCATCAACATCTAAACCTCTGTTAATCTCAATAATAACTTTTCCACACATATGACAGAAATAAAGTAAATTTGGTTAGTAATAAGTGAAGCTGGTAATGTTGTTTGTGTAGTTGTTTGATGAAGTTGGAGCCTGACATCAATTTTTTAGGCAGGCTACACACTGGCTCACTGGCATTAACAGACTGTCTGATGTGGCGCTGCTGCTGCTAGGTGACGATACAGCAAAGACAACGTCAGCAGTTTTGCGGCAAAATATTCCATTCTGTATTGACAGGTGCAGTATTTGAAAATCGATAATTATTATTATTTTCTTTTAAATTATATATATATATATATATATATATATATATATATTTGCATTTATGTCAAAACCTAGAGACTTTCAAACATCAAAATATCATTTATTAATATGTATTCCTGTCAAAATGACATAAACATCTTTTCCTATTCTATTTTGCCTGGAAACGCTTGCAACACACTTGCGTGTCGTGTGAAAAATAGATGTTGGTTCTATTTCTAGCATGCACATGCACGTGTTTTCTTCCACGCCTGAGACGTGCGTCTCACGCAGGCAGTGTGCAAGCTCTAACCTGTTAACATGGAAGCCGAAATAAAAATGGACACGCCACACAGCCAGTGTGTAGCCGGCCTAACACGTCAACCCAATTTTCATTTTCAATAAACAATACACTTGTGACTCACATTGTGATCATATGCAGAGATCACTGGATGTTAATGAAAAAAAATTTGGCCTTTTATTTGTAAAAAAAACAAACAAAAAAACATTTTAATCTAAACTTGGTGTCACTGTTTCTTCAGGCTGATCAGAGTTTTTTCTCTGTTTTCTGAGAAGAAGAAAATAAAACAATGAACAATCCTCTGTAAGTTTATGCTATTGTAAATATTGCTGCAGATTGGCTCTAAACTCATCAGTATTTTATTCTAATATTGTGGGCATCTCTATTTCCTCTGGGTGCTTCGAGTCCTTCCTCCCTGCAAAATAAAAGCATTGACTGACCTCTCGTATGTGTTTTTATCATGATTGCAGATTGTTCCAGATCAGATGAGTGTGAATCATCAGATTGTGTGCGGCTCAAAACTCACCAGCTCTTCTTGCACAGATGATCTGAAGAAGAATCACAGTAGGAGCAGCAAACACTGCCATCTCAACAATAATCACAATCACTGCAGGAAACATGAGAGGAAGAAGAGAAACTGTACATGACTGAAGTCAAGGGTATTCAACTATCAACAGTTATTGATGAAGCATTTACAGACTGACTGATAGTTTAATGTTATAAAGCTGTCAGTATAAATGAACGTGTCGTACCTCTGTATAATGATCCAGCAGTCACACTGACTTCAGTTTCTGATGCTGTATCAGCTGGATCTGTGGATCACGTCTGTTAGTTCAGTTCAACACATAATGCCACATATACACAACATCATCATCACATAATACTGGAGCTTCACATCACAGAAATGATGAGAGTGAAGTAAGAAGATAATAGATAGAGACAGACTCGTGCACATATTCAAGCTGTCAGGAGGAGAATGACTATCGCCATTCACCAAAAATAAATCTATTTGATGCTTTATTCATTCATAGATATTCATGTTAAGTGAGGTTCTAGCACACTTGCATTTCTAAGTTTGCAGAAACATTGAAATGTGGAATATCTATTTATTGATGGCATCTAAAATATACAACGTTTCCTGTATGAAAACATTCAAATGTTAATTTTATGAAGTATACTTGAGTAATGTTCAAGTATTTTTTAAGTATACTTTATGTAGTAAGTATACTAATGTCAATACGTACTAGTAGTAAACTTGTAAGTGTACTATTTTAATACCGCTTGGGACTAAATTGGCCCACTTGAAGTATATAAAAGTATATGTTTAAGTGTACTATAAGTGTAACAGTAGTAAACTTTAAGTGCACAACTAGTTCATAATTATGTTTCTCATAAGTGAACTTATGAGTATAGTAGTAGTTTACTATTTTAATACTTGTAGCAACTTTGAAGTATACTCTCAGTAAACTACTAGTTTAATAGTTTTATACTACACGTTTTCTTTAAGTGAACTTAACATTATACTTATAGTTTACTATTTATATACAATTTTTGCACTTGCAGTAGGCCTATACTACTATGTTCAAATGTTATTTTTTATAACTGTACTTTAATTTTAAAAACCTTTTATTAGCTTCATGCATCCTTTTTTATCAACACTTGAATGTCGGTAAGTTTCATAAAGAAAGGCAACATTTTTAACAAAATAGTTGAGAAAATCACATTTTTGTCAAAGACTACGCCTTGATCAGATTCAGAACGATGATCAAACAAAGATGGAGTAAATCGAGTCGGACACCCCCACAGCTTCAGTCGTTTTCTCTTCATGGGTTACGCTTCATTTGGAAACATTAAGCAGTTTTGATTTACAAGCTGTTTAATGTTTGATGATTACATTATTTTACATTTGAGTGAGCATTGATCACTTGTTTCAGCTTCTTCTCCTGTTTTGATCCGGAGATTCTGCACTAGAAGATGTGTCATAGCGCCCCCTACCGTATACCAGTGAAAACATGGATAGCTGGAAAATTCAGTCAATGGTGGGGAAAAGTTTAATTAAAGTAAATTCCTATGTACACCAGTGGACTAGCCTACACAAAAATTCAGATACGCAGAATTAGAAACATATCTGTTTTATATCAATATTTTAATCAATATTTTCAAACAAAGTTTTATAAGACTGTATATGAAAAAAGATGTAAAAAAAAGTATATTTAATAGGCTACTCGATCGAAAGAGTTAACACAACTACAAGTCAAGTATACTTTGAATAATTAAACTTTTAAAGCGACTGGAGCTGCAGAAGATGAATGTTCAGACGCATCATCTGTAGGACATTAACATCATATGTTCATATCGATCATGACCTGCAGTTTGTGTTCATCATCACAGTTTACAGTGGCAGTAGTTGAGGAGAGACTGTACTGTATTACTGTATAACTGTAGGACATTAACATCATATTTTACAGTGTTGTTTCTCACCTGAATACTTGACAGTGTATCTGACTGAGATCTTGAGTTGATTTCTGCGAGTAAGCTGACATCTCCACTCTCTGTTGTCATCTTCATTCAGGAGTGTTGTAGTCAGAGTGAGGATACAGAGATCTGGAGCTGATGATGATAATAATATCTGATATCTGGAGTCTGTCTGCAGATCAACACCAGCCTGATTCACCCACAACAGCTCATATGCCCAATGGACCCGATCATCACAGGAGAATACAGCATATGAATACAATCGACAGGAGAGAGTCACAGAGCGGCCTGGACTGATCTCAGTCTGTGATGATGATGATGATGATGATGATGATGAAGATGAAGATGATGATGATGATGATGATGATGATGATGGAGACACTGAAACTGAACACAAGACACAGATCACAGACTCTTCAATCATCATCTGAGTTTAAAGGGAGAATCTGCCCTTTTTAAATTGACCACATAATCATAAACTTACCATGAAGAACATGCAGATAAACATCAGCATCAGGTCCTTGTTGTTCTCCATTCACATATTGTGAGCAGTAGTAAATTCCATAATCTTCTACTGTGACGTTCTTGATGTTCAGAGAGCAGTCAGACTCCAGACTCAGTCTCTCATGTCTCTTTGAGTGTTTATTCTTTATCCCTCCAGTAATCAGTTTAACTCTCCCTGAATGTCTGTTATTGTAGGCCCATGTAGTTGATTTGCAGTCAGAAAGAGCTTTATTACAGGACAGAGAGACATTTTCACCAGAACTGATGAACACACGATCCGCTCCACTGGTTCCTGAAACACAGTATATCTCAGTGATCATTATGATATTAAAGGAGAACTTGGTAACTTTTTTAACTTAATAAAACTGTCTAGAAATCATTTGGATGGTTAAACAACCTGTTCTGATGATATTGGTGACTTTCCCCGCTCCCCCCAGCGTTCCCAGGAGGAAAACCAACCTTGCAACTTGGGCACTACCGTCCCGGCAAGATAGAAATTGGAAGTCTCGTGAGAAGCGAGAACGAGAACAAGAACGAGCGCGAAACACAAATTGCTTTACGGCAATTCGACATAAACACACACGCATGTATGATCAGGGTTCGAAATGAGGGGGGTCTGGGGGGGTCCCGGACCCTCCATAAGTCATTAGGGACCCCCCATAAGAATTTATTTTTGGATTTTGGGGGGTCCCCTACAAATATAATAACATTAAAAATAATTGTGAAAATGATAGGTCTTTAGTGACGTTTTATATTTATAACAGTAATTCATTTATTTCCTAGCGCGAGGCAGCAATCAGGGCAGCTATTAGCCGAGTGAGTTCCTGTACAGCGTCACAGATTGTTGTTGTGGTGCTCCCGCAGACACGCACTCTAGCTGAACGCGGCAAAACCAAACCTCACAAAGAGTGAAATCCTGTAAGTGCTTCGATTATATTTATATCTATATAATTGCTTATAGTAAAATATTAGGAGTTCGAGTTCCTATATCAAAAGTTGCATTAACTAGATACCCAGTGTAATGATTAGAAGACTACGTTTGTCAACGTTTCTTGTTAGCTAAGTATGTGTATGAAGCCAAATGATCTGCCAGCTAACAGCAGACTATGGAGGCTTGTTTCTTACCTAAAAAAGGTAATTCTGACTTTTTATCTCAGAATTACGTGATATAAAGTCGCAATTGCAGGTTATAAAGTCAGAATTGCGTGATATAAAGTCGCAATTGTGTGTTATTAAGTCAAAATTGCGTGATATAAAGTCGCAATTGCGTGTTATAAAGTCAGAATTTTGTGATATAAACTCGCAATTGCGAGAATTTTTTTCTCAGAATTGCATGTTTATATCTCGCAATTCTGACTTTATAATACGCATTTGGGAGATATAAAGTCAGAATTGCATGATATAAAGTCACAGTTGTGTGTTATAAAATCCGAATTGTGAGATATAATTCTGAGGTAAAAAAAAAAAAGTCTGTCTTTTTTTTTTCCTTAGAATTGGACTTAAAAAAAATTTTTTTATTATTATTTAAGCTTAAGCAGATACAGGCATTAACAGTTAATGTTCCGAGAGTCTATCGTGATCTGCAGCTGCTCAGGACTAGATATATAGGATAAGTGGCATTAAGCGTCAGGAGGTTACAGTTTTTTTGCTAAGGAGGTGTTTGTTTAGTCTCTTCTTGAAGGCCTGAACATTCTTTGAGGTGATTTCACCTACTACAGTACAGGGGAGGCAGTTCCAAGTTGTTACAGCCGAATGAAGAAAACTCCTCCCCAAGCATTTGGTGTTGGACTTGGGGAGTTTTAGGGCATGACTTGGTCGTGCTCTCCGAGTGGTTCGGCAAAGGAGATCAGGTGGGGGTAGCAGAGCTTTGAGATCTTCTGGACAGTTTTCAGTGTGCATTTTGAAAAGCACAGTTGTTGCTGCAACAGTTCTACGATGGCTGAGCTGGCTGATTGCATATTTCCTTAGGGCAGTGTCCTCATCCTCCCCAATGATTTTCAGTGCCTTTTTCTGGATGTTGTCAAGCTGCCCAAGGGTGGTCTGTGATGCGTTCATCCAGGCAAGGCATGAGTACTCCATGGTACTCCTGACTTGTGCCTTGTAGACATTGGCCCTACCTTTGACATCAAGCTTGTTGGCCAACCTACGCAGAGCTCCAAGACGCTGTCCAGCACGCTTGCAGATGTTTGACAGGTGATTAGTCCATAACAACTTCTTATCGATACATAGTCCCAGAATATTCAACTGCTCAAAAAGGTCAATTCTGGTTGCCCCAAAAAAAAGGTCCGGGCAGGATGGAGGCCTCTTTCTCGACAGAACCATAGCCTTGCATTTGCTAGGCACGAACGTGACCTTCCAGGTATCAGCCCACCTGCGAATATTCTCCAGGTCTTTATTTAGGGATGCTGCCACATTGGGACCATTAAGTGTCGTTACCGGGGCGTAAATGGTGGAATCATCCGCATATAGAAAAATGCTATTATCGCACTGTTCTACAACATCATCTATGAAGATGGAGAATAATAGCGGGCCGAGAATGGATCCCTGGGGCACCGAGGCGTTGATTGATTGAGGTGATGAGGACTGACCAGAGAGCACGACCTGGATGGACCTTCCTTCCAGGTAGTTCTGTAGCCAAGAATGTAATGGCCCAGTTATGCCTTTAGCAGAAAGCTTATCCAGAAGGCCGTTGTGCCAAACCTGGTCGAAAGCTCCTTTAATGTCTAGTGCAACAATGTACACCTCACCTCCTTTGTCTAAGATGTTGTTCCACGTCTGCGACAAAACTGTAAGGAGGTCTGCTGTGCCGTGGTTCGGTTTGAATCCATACTGTTTATTAGAAATTAGTTTATGGCAGAAGAGGTAGCCCTGGAGCTGTTTATGAACTGAGGATTCCATCACTTTGCTAAGGACTGAGAGGAGGGATATGGGACGATAATTTGTTGGGTCTGATTTTGAGTCTCTTTTATGTATTGGTATCACTCTGGCGTTTTTCCATTGTTTGGGGAACACGCCATGTGAGAAGAGAAGTTGAAAGAGACGACTGAGGGGGCTGGCCAATTCTGCTGCACATTCTCTAAGGACTTTTGTTGGTATTTCATCAGGTCCCGTTGCTTTTGCTGGGTCAAGGTTGCGAAGAATATTTCTAATGTCTTTGGGTTTGAAGTGCACATAGGCAAAAGAGGATGTTGGTTGCTGGCACTGAGGCAACGATTGCGCAGATGCATCAAGCAAAGTACACTTCTCTGCAAAGGTTTGGCAGAAGATGTTAGCCTTTGCACTGGCACTGATGTGAGTGGTACCCCGGTGTTCAATGACAGGGATGTCTGTGAAACCACTTCTGCCTGAAAGTGAATTTTTTTTTTTTTGAGCTTAGTGAGTTATCTGCAAGATCATTCCTCAATTTGGTGTAATACTCCCTTTTTGCCCTCTTTTCAGCTTGATTGAAAGCTGCTCTTGCCTTGAGGAACTTCCGTTTCATAGCCAGGTCATCGGAGGTCCGTATGTTGTGATAAAGCTTTCTTTTTCTCATGGCTAATCTTCTGCACTCTGCGTTGAACCAGGCTTTATCCCCGGGCTTTTTGGTGATGGTCTTGTTGGGAATATATAATGCCATGGCATCTCGCAGTATGGTGGTAAAGTTTGTGCAGATGATTTCAGGATCTTCATCCTTGAGAATACTGGGCCAGTTAATGTTAGTAAGGTACCCTCTCATTTCCCAGAAGTGAGCCTTGTCATATCTCCATACTGTTCTCTTGTATGGCTTATCTCTGAAGACTGGGATTTGTAGCTGTATTAAAACAGGGTTGTGGTCAGAGGATCCCATTTGTGCTAAGGTGGTAGTGGTTGCTGGTGTGTCTGAGAGAACTAGATCTAGAATATTATCTCCTCTAGTTGGTTCCCTGACAATCTGATCTAGTCCCAGACAGTTGGCGAGTTGTAAGGCTCGCCGTCCAGCAGTGTCTGTTATATTACTGCCCAGCCACTCGTGGTGGTGTACATTAAAGTCGCCTATGAGCATTACAGACTGTGCTCTATATTCGTCCATCACTGAGAATGTGTTCTTGTCAAGGTAGTCCAAGATATCACAAGAGGCACTTGGGGGGCGGTATATAGCACCTATCAGGAGTGTCCTGGTTTTCAGAGCAACAGTGAACCACATAAGCTCAAAGTCATCAGGGTCTCTAGCTGGATTGTGATAGATGGATATTCCTTCTAGACAGTATACTGCTATACCACCACCGTTTTTTCCAGTGCGGTCTCTGCGACAGTTGAGCGAGTAGCCAGGGATCTGGATGGAATCAGCCCCGTCTGGAGTGGTGGAGTCAAGGAAGGTCTCAACTATGATGACTATGGAGGGTTTCTTCACTGAGCAACAGTTGGCAAGATCCCCAATATTGGACCGTAGTCCTCTGATGTTCACTTCAAGGATAGTCAGTTCGGATTCGCTAATTCGTAATCGTGGTCCGTGCAGTGGTCGGCATTTGGTAATCCGATTGTTTCGAGGCTTTCTTTCTAGTTTTGTAGCAGAGGTTTGACGGCACAGGGGGAGCTAACCCCTGTGCCCATTGGTACACACCTGAGCAGTGCGGCAGGAATCAGTGCATACATGGCCTGATCCGAAAGCATCATGCCTAAGCAGAGGACTCATAACGGATCGGGCCCCAAGAAGGAGCCACTTGGCCAGGGACGGGTGATCGCACTATTAGTGATCCCTACTACCCCAAGATTTAATTATCTACCCCCTACTACCCCAAGACTTAAATATCTCACAATTGTTAGTTTATATCTCACAGATCTGAGAAAAGATGTCAGAATTGCGAGATATAAACTCGCAATTATGTGTTATTAAGTCAGAATTGCGTGATAAAGTCGTAATTGCGAGAAAAAAAATCAGAATTCTGACTTTATATGACGCAATTGCGACTTTATTTCACGCAACTCTGACCTTATATCTCTCAATTCTGACTTTATTTCTCAGAATTGCGAGATATAAAGTCAGATTTGCATGAAATAAAGTCGCAATTGCATGTTATAAAGTCAGAATTGCGAGATATAAACTCGCAATTGTGAGATAAAAAGTCGCAATTATCTTTTAAAATGTTTTATTCAGAGTTAGAGGGTTACCTGTTAGATTATAGCCACTTCTCCAGACACCACTACAATACTGGGCCTAGCCCAAACCATGAAAAACATCCCAAGACCATTATCCCACCTTCAACACTTCAACATTGCTCCATATAATTTTGCCTACATTAGCAAGGTAGTCTTCAGAATTTTTTATAATTTAATAATTAAATTTTAGGGGACCCCCCAATAGTCCTAAGTCATTTCGAACCCTGTGTATGATGTATTACCAGATTACCCACTTCGGTAGACACAGCTCCACACGATACAGTTGGCTTGCCCCGATCATAACAAACGCACATGAGCAGCGGTAGAGAGGGGGAGGAGGCCGCCGCAAGTGAGTTTTTTACGACTGTGTTGTGAAATATACGCCCCCCCACAGCTGTAGGGGGAGCTCGTGGGGGAAACACGCGACAACAAAAGGGAAAATCAGCGAAGAAGTGACTAGAGTTCGCTAGAGTTGCCGAGTTCTCCTTTAAAGGAGTCATAACCTAGTATTACATTGGATACCTACTGCTGTATTATAGTCTTTCAGGCCCTTCTAAAAAAGAAAAGTGGAAAAAAAATAAACACAGACCTACTTTTACCCTTATTTCTGAAGGCATTATTGTCTCGCGAGATCAATGCGATGTTTTGGCTGTCGTGGACGCTCTATATGGCTCTGCACGCCAGTTGAAAGGGTTGTTGGGACAGCGTCATTAAAAATGAATTTCATCCACTGGTCCCTGATAGTTTCGTCCGATTTTGGGAGATAAAACACATTTACATGTTTTTTATGGCAATCAACCACAGAGCAAGTCCGGTGTGCACTCGGTTTCTCCATCTTTCTCGACTGAACTGAATATGAGGGGGAGAGGGGAAGGGGGGCTTCCTGCAGCGGTGTCCATATATGGTATATCCTACTACCTCATGACGTCAAGAGGGAGCTGAAATCAAAATCTCGTATTTGAGTGGGCATGCACGCGCGCTGGTTTATTTACCCTGAGCTAAACAAACGCTTCACTTTTAAATATCGGCTTCCCGGCCAGTGTATAATCGTTAGTCGATCATAACATACATTGATTCTCGTGGAAAAGTGAAAATTGCAGGTTATGACTCCTTTAATAAATGAAAAAACATAAACCCCACCAGCATACAAAGCAGAAGATTCAAATCATACAGTCTTTTTCCGCTGTTTGATAGTTAATGCATTCATTAACATTTATAGATAAACCAAATCAAACGCCTCTTTAAGATGGAATAAGAAATTAAACTTGTGAGGTAACGCAGCGCTGTTTCACTTGGTCTAACATTACACTAGCACACTAAACTGCATTTAAATGTGTTGAAATTTGTTATTCTATGAGTTAGTTTGTCTGTATGAGACTAGCAGTAAGCTAGATCAACATTAGAATAACATACAGATCATATTCTAACATTTTATCATTGTTGAACTATATTACATTGATTAGTTTTATGTAAATGTGCTCACCTGTTTAATAAAGTACATGTAGGAGCGGTCGAAGTCTCGGACGTGGAGCTCTCGGCATCTCGAAAACACCGCGCTGATATTGATTCTCGTTTTAGTTCTCCTTTTTTATCCAAAGTCTGCTTGCCATGGTCCATAATGTTTGAACTAAACAACAACAGCGTGCAGATAGAGATTACGAACTACACAGTGGTCCACGTCTGTCGCCTTGGTTACTATCAGAGGGCTCTGGTTGCTATGGCAGTACGAGCGGGAGAACGTGGATATGACGCCACTGACGGCGACAAAATGGAAAAAAAGAAACGTGACGTGTCTTCGAATTAAATTACAAATTTCTCCTGGTTTTAAAGTTGTTGGAAACAGTCGGGATAATGTAAGTATACAACATTTGGGTTGTCTATATTAACAGATTTAGGTGGGATAGGCCTTGATAAACAGTTGTTTTTAATGGAAAAGCCCTTTGAGGAAAAGGCACGTTGTTTCTTTCCTAACTTTTACATGTCAGTAATTAAATCATGGAAATATCTAAACTTTACAAGAACAGAAGATGTGCACTATGGGGTTTCAGAACCCTTGTTTTTTAATCCCCTTATAAAACTACCATCTAATTTGTCTTGTTTTGTTCCACAGTTTTTAAATGCTGGGGTCAGTAAAGTTATGGATTTAATTGATTTGACACAAGGTCAGTGGCGAACTGTGTTATCACTTGCTGCACAGGTTGGAATTAAATCTCTGAGAACTGTGGATAGGATAATCAAGTGTATTAGGGATGCTTTTCCCCCTGCATTAATGTCCTTTATAAATTCAGCCCTGGTAGATGGTTTTACACCTCAGACATTTCCTGAGCTGAAGGTGACCCCTAGAGATGGGAGAGTTGGGGGTAAAATAAACCAGAATACATTGTTGAAGGGATATGGGGATTTGTTTTTTCATGATGTGGCAAAGAAAAATCTTTATTATATTTGTGTCAAATCTGTGCATGTTGGGCATTTGCAAGGAAAAACAGATACTAAATGGAGGGCTAAGATCTCTATTTGTGAAGAAGTACATCCATCATGGAGAGTATTGTATAAACCTCCTATCTCGAAGCGATGTGGAGATCTTCAATGGAGAGTACTTCATTGTGCTATAGCCTCAAATAGCTTGGTTTCAAAATTTAATAAGATTGTTTTATTATGTCCCTCTAATGCTCATGATACTGTTTTTCATATGTTTTTTGAATGTCCAAGACTTGGTCCGGTATTTGTAATACTAGAAAAGTTGATCACAAAATTAGGTTTTTCATACAGCAATACCTTGTTTATACTGGGATATAAATATAGAAGGTCATGGCAACAACAATGTGTTCTTGCCAATTTTTTAATTGGCCAGGCTAAGTTAGCCATTCTGAAATCCCACCAGTGTAAAAATGCAGGAACAGAGGTTGATATGGTTGCTATGTTCAGGTCTTTAATAGAATCTCGAGTGACCATTGAGTATACATATTACAAATACACTGATAATGTTGCTTTGTTTGAATGGAGATGGAGTGTGAGAGAGGCACTCTCTCTCTCTCTCTCTCTCTCTTTACTTCCTCTTTTCTTTGTCTCCTACTCTCTCTCTCTCTCTCTCTCTCTCTCTCTCTTTACTTCCTCTTTTCTTTGTCTCCTACTCTCTCTCTCTCTTTTTCTTTCTCTCTCTCTCTCTCTCTCTCTCTCTCTCTCTCTATCTCTCAGGAAACATTTACATGTTGGGTAAGATTAATGGTACAAGTTATAATCTCATTCATCTATTTTGTAACTATTTTTAAGTGTAACAATAACCATATTTTGTCATTAAACCTTTTCAATTACAAATAATGTGCTATCTAGTTTTGATTAGGTATTGACTTTGAAGTGCTTCATATTGCAATACAATATCATCACTCTCTACAGCAACGCTCTCCCACATATTAAGCTGTTGTAACTGCGCTTATTTCCGTCGTTGGTATAAGTGGCAGTGGGTGGAATAGACAAGAAATGTGCAGTTTTCTACCATCTTGGGGTCAAGCAAAACGTCACCGGACCAACTCATCGTCTTAATCATACACTCGATTTAATTATATCACATGGAACCGATCCAACCAATATAGATATTATACCGCAAAGTGATGAAGTCACTGACCATTACATGGTAACTTGCATATTACGTACTGCTGTAATATGTCATGCGGCGCCGCGTTATCAACTAGGCAGAACAATCCTTCCATCCACCATAGATAATTTCTCAAATTGCTTATCTGATCTGTCTCAGCTGCTCAGTGAACCCAAACAAACAGATGAACTAGAAGAACTAACTAGCACTATGAGCACTATTCTCTCTAGAACATTGGATGTTGTTGCACCTATTAGATTAAAAAAGGTCAGAGAGAAAATTAAAGCACCGTGGTACAACAATACTACGCATGTTCTAAAGAGAGAAACCCGTATTTTAGAGCGTAAATGGAAACAAACTAATTTAGAGGTCTTTAGAATCGCGTGGAAAGACAGTATGTCACGTTATAAAAAGGCCCTAAAAGCAGCCAGGGCTGAGCACCTCCGCAAACTAATAGAAAATAACCAAAATAATCCAAGGTTTTTATTTAACACCGTGGCTAGACTAACAAATAAACAGACATCACCCGAACAAAATATCCCGTTACAGTTTAGTAGTAATGATTTTATGAAGTTCTTCACTGAGAAAATAGAAAGCATCAGAACCACAATTGTAAACGTTCAATCTTCAGTTGCGCCTTATAATTCAGCCTCAATTATCCCCCCGCAAGAACAATTACAGTGCTTTACAACTATAGAACAAATAGAGTTAAATAAACTTATCACTTCCTCTAAAACAACAACATGTTTATTAGATCCTATACCAACTAAACTACTGAAAGAAGTGTTACCTGTAGTGGAAGAGCCTCTCCTTAATATTATTAACTCGTCTTTATCTTTAGGTCATGTTCCAAGAACATTTAAACTGGCAGTTATAAAACCTCTCATTAAGAAACCACAATTAGATCATAATAACCTAGCAAATTATAGACCCATTTCAAATCTTCCATTTATGTCTAAAATATTAGAAAAAGTGGTGTCCGCTCAATTGTGTTCTTTCTTGCAAGAAAATGATATCTATGAGAAGTTTCAGTCTGGTTTCAGGCCGCACCATAGCACTGAAACTGCGCTCGTTAAAATCACAAATGATTTACTTTTAGCTTCTGACCAAGGCTGTATCTCAATACTAGTTTCAGTCTGATCTTAGTGCTGCGTTCGATACTATAGATCACACAATACTCTTAGATCGACTACAAAATTATACTGGTGTTCAAGGACAAGCATTAAGCTGGTTTAGATCATACTTATCTGACCGCTACCATTTTGTCTATTTAAATGGAGAAAAATCGATCATAACTCCAGTAAACTATGGAGTGCCGCAGGGATCTGTGTTAGGCCCTCTATTATTCTCAGTATATATGATGCCACTTGGAAATATTATAAGGAAACATGGAATTAGTTTCCATTGTTATGCTGATGACACTCAAATATATATTTCATCACGGCCAGATGAAAACGCTAAATTATCCAAATTGACAGAGTGTGTTAAAGATATAAAAGATTGGATGACGCGTAATTTTCTTTTATTAAATCCAGACAAAACAGAGGTACTACTTATCGGTTCAAAAAACCGCCCACAAAACCTCTCGCAATACAACTTTAATATAGTAGGATGTCCTGTTACTTTATCCTCTACAGTAAAAGACCTGGGTGTTATACTCGATTGCAACCTGTCTTTCAAAAATCATATTTCATATGTTACAAAAACCGCCTTTTTCCACCTTAGAAACATTGCTAAGCTACGTAATATGCTATCAGTTTCTGATGCAGAAAAGTTAGTTCATGCATTCATGACCTCGAGACTAGATTACTGTAATGCTTTATTAGCCGGTTGTCCTGCATCCTCAATTAACAAGCTACAGTTAGTCCAAAATGCCGCCGCTAGAGTTCTTACTAGATCAAGAAAATATGATCATATAACACCGATTTTATCATCACTGCATTGGTTACCTATAAAGTTCCGTATTAATTACAAGGTATTGCTACTGACTTATAAAGCCCTAAACGGCTTAGCTCCAGTCTATTTAACGGATCTTCTATCGCCCTATAATCCATCGCGCTCTTTAAGATCACTAAATTCAAGGCTTTTGGTCATACCTAGGATATCCAGAACCACCAAAGGAGGGAGAGCATTTTCACATTTAGCTCCAAAACTCTGGAATAGCCTTCCTGATAGTGTTCGTTGCTCAGACTCGCTCTCCCAGTTTAAAACTAGATTAAAGTCGCATCTCTTCAGCCAGGCATTCATATAATATTTTTAATCTTACAGTTCAAATTACAATCCGGCCTCTAGTTAATAAATGCCAGAGGAGAACTGGCCCCCGACTGAGCCTGGGTTCTCCCAAGGTTTTTTTTTCTCCATTGGGTCACCTGATGGAGTTTTAGGACACTATTAGGTCACTTGATGGAGTTTTTCGGTTCCTTGCCACTGTTGCCTTTGGCTTGCTCAGTTGGGGATATTCTGGGGATATCTAATTTGATTTTATCAATAAATTCCACTAGAAACAAACCTTGTTGTATTATTTTAATTTAATACTGTGAAGCTGCTTTGATACAATCTGTATTGTGAAAAGCGCTATACAAATATACTTGACTTGACTTGACTTGACTTGCTGACAACGTTTCTTTAGTCATTCGGCAGTCTTGCAGACTGAACCCCTGCAGGAGATCCACCCTTACAGGCTATTCTTATTCTCACACACACACACACACACACACACTAACCCTACACTACTCTTCACTTCAGGTCCCACAGTGACACGAGTCACACACACACACATACACACACATACACACTAACCCTACACTACTCTTCACTTTAGGTCCCACAGTGACACGAGTCCCACACACACACACACACACACACACACACACACACACTAACCCTACACTACTCTTCACTTCAGGTCCCACAGTGACACGAGTCACACACACACACATACACACACATACACACTAACCCTACACTACTCTTCACTTCAGGTCCCACAGTGACACGAGTCACACACACACACACACACACACACACACACACACACACACACACACACACACACACACACACACTAACCCTACACTACTCTTCACTTTAGTTCCCACAGTGACACGAGTCCCACATACACACACACACACACACATACACACACACACACACACAGCCATGTAATAAGCGGGATAATGTAGAGCGAGGCGGTTGTTATAGCGAACCCTGACAGGCGAAGCGGAGTAAGCCTGAAGGGGTTGTATATTCGCTATAACAACCGCCTCGCTCTACATTAAATAAATCAATTTTATTGGCTACCAATAAAGGCTACCAAATAAATCAATAATTTCACACAAAATATTGATTTAAAAATGAGTTTATTGATTTAAAAATGATTGTATTGCTTCTGCTAAAGAAAATAGTCCGTTCCGTCTCTACGGTTAGAATCCTGCGTCCATAGCAACGCTCTGTTTATCATGGCAACGGTGTGTGTTATACTCAGCAGCGTCAGTTATCAAGAAATAACACACCGCACTCTACATTAGAATTCAACCAAGCCATGTAATAAATATAGTTACAGATATCATTAGGAACATAACATCATCAGCTCCTGTGGTTATACTTCCTCTATTCTGACCAACTCTGTGTTTAAATTCTGCTAGGGTTGCTATTGGTGACACTGTCCCACTGTGAAGTGTTGAAATGTGTGAGAAGCGCATATACTGTTAAATATGTTTAATATTATGGATTAGATATTGCAGTGTCCAGTACTGAAGTATGTAAGTTATTACTTTAGTGTCTGACATCAGCGACCAGCATCCACCATATCTGACCTTGGAATTTCAGTAGCTTGGAAATGGATCTTGTTTCCATCACTTTCGGCCTGCATGCGTACACTGCGAGCATCCTTCATTTGCTGTCTAATGTTGATAAGACTATGAGGTGTGGGCCTTTGGCTGTCATGAGACACTATCTGTCACTCAAATGTGCTTTGACTCATTTCCTCTTTCCATAGCTGTTTTTTCCTCTTCGTCTCTGATGACTTCATTTGATTTGGGCATGGTCTCTCAATCAAAACACCATACGGACATGCCAAGACAGAGTGCAGAGCCACTCCTTCCCTGTTTTGTTCTGCTAAAATATATCCATCTTCTGACATAATCTCCGGGTCACTCAGGACATGGATCATCTGGGTTTGGTGGGCGATTTGATTTATAACTCTTATTAACCCATTCCTCTCCTGTCCTCCGGTCATTACGCTCGCCTCATCTGTCCGGCACCTACAATCAGTCTGTTTGTGAACTCTCTTCTCCTCCTTGAGTTAAAGCTTTGAACCTACCGGTAGCCTACTTTGAGTTAAGAGCTTAGATCGGGCCCAAAAATCAAGCCTGACCCTACCCGAGCCCGTGCACATTGTGTCCGAGCCCGGCCCAGCCCGACACAACACAACACATTAACTGTAATTATGAGCCCGATTTAAACCCGACCATTTTTTTAATACGTGGGCCGTTATAACCAGGGGTGGCGCCAGATCATTTTTTAACACAAGTGCTAGATATATAGCCAATATAAATACTATTACAAAAATTGGCCACTTAATATTTAATATTCAATTATTTTAATTGTCACAATTAAATTAGGCCTATTAATTTTATTAAATTGACCAAGCACAACATTCAACATCCAATCAAATATTCTTCAAGATTTATTATTATTAGGTTAGTAATGTTATTTCAACATAATATGTGTGCGTGCAACAAGCAAGATGTGCATTTGTAAATCCGGTGACACGCGTGCATTGATTTTATTAATAAACTAGTGTTTTCTGTCAGTGTCGGTTGCAAAGATGAAGTTGACGATTGCCATCTCTGTACAATTGAACGTGCGTATAGAGAGAAATGCACATGATGGATTACATAATCAGAGAGTAGCCTATTTCTTTTCGTTTTGAATTGTTTCGTTTAAAGACATTACAAGCTTCGATGTATTTCTCATGTCTGTGAGGCATACGCTGAGTTTCGGTTAATTTATGATGAGATGCGCTCCAGTTCACGAGCAATGCAAGTGACTGAGCGGGCGCCTCCATGATTAGGCTACTATATTGTCTGATTTGCTTCTTATTTATTAAATCCAGGCAATTGGTTGATAAAAAAATTATATAAATTAAGAAACAATTTATACAAAACAAAATTCACTTTAAAGAAATGCTTTCTACAAAAATACACCACTCTTCACTTTAGGTCCCACAGTGACACAACTAAGGCCATGGGAGTTGTGGCAAGTTAGAGTCAGTAGTTTCTTCCATCATTTATTAAGACATTGTCAAGATGTTATGCTGTTGCACTGATGTCACGTTGAACCTTATGTTCGCGCTAAGTAGATACCGCTAACAGGGGCAAACAAAACAAGTTCAAAACAAAACGCGTGCTGTACTGTGATTGGTGGCTCGTTTGATCAGTTAAGTTTTTATCTACTCATTTATAAAAAGGAACGACTGATTTTGAAAATGTAGTAGAGTAAAAAGTAAGATATTTGACTTTGAAATGTAGTGGAGTTAAAGTAAAAGTCTCCCCAAATTGAAATACTTCAGGAAAGTACAGATACACAAAAGAGCTTCTTAAGTACAGTAACGAATTACATTTACTTCGTTACTGTCCACCACTGGGAATAATACAGTATGATCTGTGTGTATCAATACACAACTCTGAGATCACAACGTGAATGTGTGCAAGAATAAACTGAGCATGTTCAAATGAACTCTTTCCAGACTAATTCCACTAAATGTCTTTAGAGAAAATACAGATTTCTTTACCTGTGAGAAGTGAAGAGAGAATGATCAGTCCCAGCAGACACAGATCACACTTATCAGCCATTTTCTGTTTCTGTCAGTCTTCCTCTTCATTATATATAGTTACAGCTCCTCCTTTAAACATCATCAGCTCCTCCTGTGGTTATTAACTTCCTCTCATCTGACCAACCGCGATTGCGTCAGGATCACACGTCATCTACACTGTAAAAAAAAAAAACACAGAAAAAAAAACGAGCAAATGCATGGCAGCACAGGGTGCCAAACGTTTGCCATTAATGAAAATAACGGTAAAACCCCATGAACTGAAGTAACATGTTTACACAGCAACATGAAAAAAGATTATTGACCATACAGTACTATAAAATGTTTAAAACATAATCTGAAATAACATATTTTGTCTGTATAATTGCAAATACATGCATAGACCATTAAATGTAATGGCATTATTTGACTGTAAGTTCACGTAACATGTTTAAACCCTTATTTAATAAAACATGTTTTAACTGTAAATGTAAAAACATGGTGTAGCAGTTGTTTAACTAAACATGATTTGAATGTAGAAATAAATGACATGTTGATCCCATCCCATTACTTCATAAAGCATGTTTTGACTGTAAACTGAAATCATGTTTTAATCATTATTTAACAGAGTTTGACTGTAAATTGAAATAACATGTGTTGACCGTTATTTGAAAAAATGAACTGTGATGGACCATAATTTTGAAAGGCATGTACAGCATTTTGATTTTGATTATGGCTTACAGATAATTTTATATGTAGTTCATGAAATGTATGTTATATGTCACACAAAAAGTCATTAGAGAAAATCATTTGTATTTTTCCCTCTTTATTTTCTTCTGTTACAGTAGTTTCCATTGTAAATAACAACGATATTAAAAACTTTAAACAGTGCTACAGTACCATCATCTAAACATTGCTTATATGCTTAAAATACAATGACAATTCAAATTAATTTCATTATTGCATCTTCCACAAACTACACTTCGAACAGAACAATGGTCTCCAATTCAATCTCCATGTTGATGCCGTTAAAAAATAAGAGAGAAAATGGTTATATATCATACATCACATATCTATATTCATTATCATGTCTGATCATGTTACTCTTTTTAGATGTTCTTGCGTTTCTTACATAAAAAAAAAAAAATTGTTTTTTACTTAAAAAAATATTTGTTCATTAAATATGTAATGCACTTACAAATTTTCTGATGGTCCACGACACCTTACTTCTTCAGACAGTTTAGTGATGTGACCTCACCCACTGTCAAGGCCAAGGGTGCACTGCAACAGCAGAAACAACGTAAATACAGTAACACTTGTTGATTACAATTTTATATTGTAAATTTTTGAAATGACTAAAGATGGCGCCGCAGTGTTTGGCACGCCGTCCTTTTCTGTTATGTTTGCTAGCGATCATTGTGCTAATCCCTGTTTTCATCCGCAATGTGTCATCGATATTTGTGTACGACCGCCTGACACTGTTACAAATACGCGGTAACATGACCACCAACTTGCCTGGGTTTGCTGGAGATTCAAATCTATCGCCATTCCTAGCTTCCGTGCCGGTCTATCTGTGGCGTCCTATTTGTCCGCTGCCTCGCAACGGGAGACGCAGGAGACGAGGAAAGAGAGGCGGTTTTCATGTAAAAATCAAAGAATACCTGGCATCTTGTTCCGTCAACATGGGTGTTTTCGGCTGCTTCAAGAATATGTCCGAGCCCGAGGGTTATGGAGGGTTTGATCTACATCGCTTTCTGCAGTATAGCGGCCGATGGCTCCCACCGGTTCTCCCAGACACCTGCTGTCCGCTTCCTCTTCGCCGATCTGCACGGATCCACCGGCAGGGCAGCGCGAAAGAGAATCTCCCTCTCAGCCGTGCAGTTCCTCGCCAGACTGGAAACAACAGCAGCTCTGTTGAATGCTCGCTTAGTCACAAACAAGACGTTTGTCCTGAATGACTTCATCTCCACTCGCGAGTTAGATGTCTTCTTTTTGACGGAGACCTGGATCAAACCAGGTGACAACAGCGCTTTTTCTGAGCTCCTCCCCCCTGGCTATTCTTTCCTGAATACACCGAGAGTGACAAGCCGTGGAGGCGGGCTTGCCACAGTGTACAATCAGAAGAACATAAACTGTCGCTCCATTCCATGTAAGAACTACAGTAGCTTTGAACTGCAGTTATTCCTGATACAATTGCCCCCCCCCCCCCCCCCCCCCCCACACACACACACACACACACACACACACACACACACACACACACACACACTGTGTGCTGTTTTATATCGCCCTCCTAAATATAATAAGGATTTCATTTCTGAATTTACTGATTTTCTTGCCGATGTAATGCCAAAATATGATAATTTTCTTATTTGTGGGGATTTAAATATTCATGTTTGCTGTCCATCCAGTCAATTAGTTAATGATTTCCAAAACCTGCTAACCTCCTTTGATCTAACTCAGTCAGTGAATGCTCCCACACACAAACATGGTCACACGCTAGACCTCATAATTTCACATGGCCTCCCAATATTAAACACAGAAATACTGGACACTTGCATCTCAGACCACTTCCCCATTATATTCGATTTCACGCCCCCCTCACCTCCAGCAAAATCCCTTGTCCCAGCTTGTAGCCGCCGTACCATCACTTCTACTACAGCTGATGAATTTGCTACTGCCTTCATGAATTCAGGTTTTCATGCCCTTTGCGAAAGTCCACCTCTGTGCCCTGAGGAATTCATCTCTTCTTTTTATTCCACCTGTTCAGAGATTTTGGACTCAGTTGCACCTTTAAAGCTGAGGTCCATCAAACCTAAACCAGATTGCTGGCTGAATGACACCACACGCGCCCTGAGGAGGCGCTGCAGACAGGCTGAACGGAGGTGGAAAAAGGATAAGCTGCATGTGTCCCTGGGTATTCTGAGAGTCTGTCTTTCTGACTATCAAAATGCTGTAAAAGAAGCCAAATGTAAATACCTCTCAAATAGCTGTAATCGGCCCCAAGTCTTGTTTAGTACAATTCAGTCTGTTACAAATCCATCTGTTAACGTGTTTGAAAATGTATCTAAATCAACCTGTGACGAGTTTCTCCATTACTTTATTGATAAAGTGGCCTCAGTTAGACAGAGTGTAAACAGCAGTAAAGCTGCTGGTTCATACGTGCACCTGCTACCACCTTCTCCTCCTGCTGTTTTTGATGTGTTTGAGCCAGTGTCACTCTTTCAGCTCTCCAAAGTTGTCCAGAAGCTGAGATCTACCAACTGTTCCCTGGACATTGTTCCATCTAGAGTGCTTAAACAGGTTTTTGACACAGTAGGACCATGTCTTCTCTCTTTTTTCAACGCCAGCCTTAGCTCAGGGTCTGTCCCAACTGTTTTTAAGCAGGCTGTGGTCAGGCCACTAATTAAAAAACTTAATCTTGACCCATCAGTTCTTCTCTGCTGCAGTGGTTCAAGTCATATCTAGCAGATAGAACTTTTTCTGTGATGATCAATGATCTCTCTTCCTCTCCAGCCCCATTTTCCTCTGGTGTGCCACAGGGTTCCATCCTCGGCCCTGCTCTATTTTCCTTGTACATGCTCCCCTTAGGTTCTGTGATATCCCGGCATAATGTCTCTTTCCATCTGTATGCAGACGATGTACAAATCTATCTGCCAGTTGCTCAGAACTTCCCCGACATACAGTCCATCCAGACATGTCTGCATGACATTAAACATTGGCTGTCACAACATTTCCTCTGTCTAAATGAATCAAAGACTGAATTTATCCTCTTTGATGCCTCTAGTTCAACAAAGGCAGCTTTCGATCTTGCACCTCTGACCACCCACCTCAGTCTTGTAGTCAGGAATCTTGGAGTGATTTTGGACAGCAGTCTGAAGCTTGATAAACAGGTAGACTCTGTGATCAGGGCAAGTTTCCTCCAGCTTCGTCGGTTGGCCAAAGTCAAACCATTTCTCAGCCGTAGTGACCTCGAGAAAACAATCCACGCTTTTATTAGTTCACGCTTGGACTACTGCAACGCCCTCTACATCGGGTTAAATCAGGCCTCTCTGCACCGTCTACAGCTTGTGCAGAATGCAGCAGCCCGGCTTCTTACCAACACCCGTAAACATGACCACATCACTCCTGTCCTGTACTCTCTCCACTGGCTCCCGGTCGAGTTCAGAATCCAGTTTAAGATCCTACTGTTTGTTTTCTGCTCCATCCATGGCCTTGCACCTCTCTATCTGTGTAACATGCTGACCCCTTACCAGCCCAGTAGAGCCCTGCGCTCCTCTGAACAACATCTGCTGGTGGTCCCACGGTCCAGGTGCAAAAAGTGGGGTGATCGTGCCTTTGCAGTAGCGGGGCCAAAACTCTGGAACGCTCTGCTCCTGGAACTACGCTCCATCATGGACCTGCCCCTGTTCAAGGCCAGGCTGAAGCACTATCTCTTTAGATCAGCCTTTGACACCTGATGGACAATTGATTAGCATAATGATTTTATAGATGTGTTGTATTGTATTTTATTTTATTGCATTGTTTTGTATTTCACTCATTTATTTTTTGCCTTTATCTTTGTCTCTGTCCAGCGCTTTGATCAACTTTGGTTGTTGTAAAGCGCTTTTACAAATAAAAATTGATTGATTGATTGATTTAATATCACATGCCAGCATATTTACCCAGTATGATTACCTCACAATGTCGCAGGAAATTTCCCCTTTTGCTTTCTATGGTAGACATTTTTTGGGGTGCGTTTCTGCACTGTTTTGACCTTTCTTGTTAAGTCCCGCCTTCGCGCACGCCATTGGTCAAACTGCTTCTCAATCATTGCCCTCGGCCCAACGGCATCAGCCAAGAGACAAAGCAGCAGCCTGTTAACTGCAGGTGGCACATCATGGCTCCAAAACAGCGTAAAAATGCCTCAAGGAAAAATCCCTGTGTTTTTGTTTTGGTCGGGAAACGTGCTCATTGACATGGCAAATAAGCTAAAACACGGAGCGGAGTTGGGTTCGCTGGATTAATTACAGGCGTCAGTTTGTTTTCAAATATCATAAGTGACTTTGTTAAGTAGCTTTGTGTGTAAACGTGACCGTTTAGGCAACATATTCTGCTGTATGAATGCAATATATAACAGAATGACAACAAAACAATCATGGACCTCGATGTCGAGTGGTGAATGGTAAGTGTTTAAAAAAAATCTGTTGTTAATTGGCAACAGGTGAATACAATTACAATGGCTAATCACATACGTTTTTAAATCTTATTCTTAATGTTTGATGTAAGTTGCATTAAAAAGTACTAAATAGGTTTCAGAATTGTGTTGTTGTTGTTTTAGAACGTTGCTTGCCTTTCACAATCATTTAAGAACACTCATATGCATGGACAACGGATTTCATCTTATGAGGTGTGTTATTAACCATATGGATGATGATGTATTCGAGCAAATTTTGTGATTGCTCTCTGAAGACAGTTAAGGGATATGTTAATCATCAAATCTTACACAGACATGAAGCAAATGCTCAATTTCCATGTTGCTTCCCAGAATGCAAATGTAAATTCTCAAAATACAATGCTCTCAAAGCTCATGTTTATCGCCATCACAAAAGACCACATAGATGACCTACAGTTTTTGAAAGAGGATGATCTAGGTGGCTTTCTGAGACCGATTGAAGCAAGAAAACTAATAGCCCAAATCCCAAGTAAGTTTTCAGATCAATGGTTGTTTTTACATATAAACTAGTCAACATTTGAAGCAGATCAGAAAGTTCATCAAGTTCACAAGAACAGGTATTGGTTTTAAGACAACTATTATGAAAGGTTTGATCCACTTTAAATGTTGACTTTGTGTACATATGCATGCAATTAGATGAACTGGAAAAACAACACCCCAGTCTCTTTCATTCTGTACTTTGTTAGCTGTACTCTTTACTTGTATTACAGTATATCAATGTGTTTCTTGTTTCTGCAGTATGGTTTTTAATGCAGTTTTTTGTTTATGCCATGTAGATATTGCTTCCACTCTGCAAAACACTGCCAATGATTTGTCTGCTGAATACACTTCTGATGCATCAGGTTCACCTGCTCCTGGATGCTCAATTTCACCATCCAGCTCTTCAAGTGGAAGACGTGAGTAAAACGCTGATACAACATTAAACAATCCACAAACATTTTGAAAGCAAAACATGTAATTTGTCAATTTTTGTAATTCATATACAGAGAATTTGCAATGTGCGCATGCCCAGCCTTTAGCACACCTGGCAAACAAATTGTGCCACACGTGCAGTTCACAGAGCGATATATGTATATGTATATGTATATGTATATGTACAAACCCGATTCCAAAAAAGTTGGGACACTGTAGAAATTGTGAGTAAAAAAGGAATGGAATAATTTACAAATCTCATAAACTTATATTTTATTCACAATAGAATATTGACAACATATCAAATGTTGAAAGTGAGACATTTTGAAATGTCATGCCAAAAAATTGGCTCATTTTGGATTTCATGAGAGCTACACATTCCAAAAAAGTGAGACATTTCATTCCATGAAAGTGACCCATTTCAAAATGTCTCACTTTCAACATTTGATATGTTGTCAATATTCTATTGTGAATAAAATATAAGTTTATGAGATTTGTAAATTATTCCATTCCTTTTTTACTCACAATTTCTACAGTGTCCCAACTTTTTTGGAATCGGGTTTGTACATGTATATGTGTATATTGTTAAGTGAACATGCAATTTATTCTATTAGAACGCCTCATATATATAGGCTGATATGATATTAAAGCTTCCACCTCCCAAGCAACTCCATAGCAACCAAACTTGAGTACCCTAGCAACCGTTTAGCAAGACCTATATCTCTGTATCAGAACATCGTACAGAGATGAGGTTTGGCTCTTTTGACTCATGCTAGCAAACAGCACTTCCAACATGCTACACATGCTAGCAGTGAATAGCTACATGCTAATAGCGATTAGTTAAGTGCTAAATCATTCTAAGAACTCTATAAAAACTCCATAGTAACCATCTGTGACAACTACTTACCACCTAGTAACACCATAGCAACCACCCAAAATACCTTTTGCAACCGCCCCGAATGCCCTAGCAACCGTCTAGCAACACCATAGCAACCGCCCAAAACACCCTAGCAACAACCTAGCAACCACCCTGAACACCCTAGCAACCACACAAAGTACCTTAGCAACCACCTAGCAACACCCTAGCAACCACCCAGAACACCCTAGCAACCACCCAAAAACACCCTAGCAACCACCCAGAATACCCTAGCAACCACCTAGCAACAGCATAGCAACCACCCAGAACACCCTAGCAACCGCCTAGCAACACCCTAGCAACCACCCAAAATACCCTAGCAACCACCTAGCAACACCCTAGCAACCACCCAAAATACCCTAGCAACCGCTTAGCAACACCCTAGCAACCACCCAGAACACCCTAGCAACCGCCTAGCAACCAACCAGAATACCCTAGCAACCACCTAGCAACAGCATAGCAACCACCCAGAACACCCTAGCAACCGCCTAGCAACACCCTAGCAACCACCCAAAATACCTTAGCAACCACCTAGCAACACCATAGCAACCACCCAGAACACCCTAGCAACCAGCCAAAATACCTTAGCAACCACCTAGCAACACCATAGCAACCACCCAGAACACCCTAGCAAACCGCCTAGCAACCACCCAGAACACCTTAGCAACCCACTAGAAAACCCCCAACAACTTTTTAACTTTAAACTACTTTAAACTTTAAACTAATTAAAACTTTAAGCTAATTTAAACTTCAAACTAATTTAAACGTTAAACTACTTTCAACTTTAAACTAATTTACTTCAAACTAATTTAAACTTTAGACTAATTTAAACTTTAAACTAATTTAAACTTCAAACTAATTTAAACTTTAGACTAATTTAAACTTTAACCCTCTGGGGACCAAAAACGCGCCCGCGCGTTTTGCTCGTTTTTTTTTTTTTTTAGCAATGAAAATAAACACTAAATGCTCTGTTAATTTTGATCTTTCATTTTCGTGTAATACATCAATCGATCCTGTTCAGTTTCTATTTTTTTTCTGTATACTCACAATAAAAATAAAGTGTTTTGCTTTTTGACAAATAAAGAAAAATTAACATGATGTGATTTCTGCCTTCTCTCTGTCAGTAAACTCCCATTTGAAACGCGTTCGAAAATGATCTATAACTCCGCGAAAATTCAGTCAAACAGGCAAACAGACCCACGGGCATAAAGCTTGAGATCGCATCTTTTAAATGAAGTAATTTATATAAAAAACAAATATTCTCAGCTTCTGTAATCTGTACAAAAAGAGAGCGACTCCAGTCGAGCTCATTACGAGCCATTCAAAAGTAATTTGACCACTCCCCGGAGAGCGCGTGCTATTCAAATGCAAATTCTGAGAACCATTTCAGACTGTGAAACGCCCCCACATCAGCTGTAAACAAAGCGCCGCGAGTGAGGCATAATATAGCCTAGCCTACCTTATGGAGAAAAGATTCCTCAGAACAGTGCTGATATGAGGAGCAATATCTCCTGATATGAGGAGCAGATCCCGCTGAGGAGTGAGGTAGGCTGTTTTCTTTTCTCAAGTGTTGATGTGGAATAACGTTATGGAATAACGTTAGTGTAGGCCTATGCAAACCGCAAAAAGATGAATCGCATTTCTATAATATGACTCGCCTTTCTGTGAGATGAATGAAGGGTACATATTTGTAAAGACTGTTTAGCCTAAATATGAATCGCGCGTCTGTGTGTGAAAGAATAAACTGCTTTGCTATAGCCTACTGAGATGAGTAAAAATCGACTGGAATATGTTGAAATAAAATGTATTTGTATAAGCAACGTATTAAACTGCAAATTAGCATTTATATGCCCTAATATTTCATAAAAACAACGTTACAGTCAGTCACTTGTTGACTAGATTTGGGTACAGTTTTTAGGCTACTGTAGAATATACTGCCACATCAAATAAGCTTTTGTTTAGCAATTTCTGCTCATATCTAACGTTCAAACATCAAACTAATGAATACATATGATAAAATGTAGGCCTATAATCTTTTTTCTTTTTCTTTTTTACAAAGAAAGAGTACACTTGAAATATTGTTGAAATTGTAATTATTGTTGTAATTGTAACATTTTTAATAAAATAGCAAAACATATTTACAAGATAGATGTAAGCGAAATCTTAAATGGTCAATATAAGTCTTCTTCTAAATATATCTTTTGTCCTTGCATTGTGGCTCAGTCAGTGTCACACCTGAATGAATGGCTAATTATGCAGAGTCACTATGCAGAGTGGGTGGGACTGGGTAATCTAAGGTGTAAACTACTCCTCCCCCTCGCATATTGGCTTTCCAAGCAAAACCTGTTTTACACCATTTAAATCAATGTATTTTTTTTTGTGAACGATAAAGCAAGACTATTTTCACATAGTTTTTAAGCTAGAACTCAAAGGGACAACATCCATTAGTCAAAAGTCTTGTGGACACATATTTAATATGTGTTTTGTGGTCAGCAACTTTCATTAAAAAATTTTCCAATAACCACGCATAAACATTATTCTCTTAAAAATACAAACATCTACATACACGTTGCTCGCATATTATGGTAGCCCTGTTTGTGCTATATAGAGTGAATTTACACCTTTGCCATTAACATGTTTATAAATAACTGAAAAAAGCACAAATGTCAGAGCATGTCAGAACATCTCAAGGACCCCAAAAACAGCTTGGTCCCCAGAGGGTTAAACTAAATTAAACTTTAAACTAAATTAAACTTCAAACTTTCCGGTACAAACTTTCTCAAGCCAACTTAAAGTTTGTCTCGACGAACTTTTTTTTCTAGTTAAAACTCTAGTTTTTCTTTACAAAATTGTTGTTAATAAATTAAGAATTACACTTATGATGTGATCTGTGTAAAACCTACAGCCATCAGACAGAAGGTGATGAAATGCAGGAAGCAGAACATTCAACACTAACCATGAAAAACGTTATGCTCTAAATGTTAGCAGTTTATTTCAGCATTATATCAGCATAACCTGAATAATACCATTTTCTTTAGAAGCAACAAATAAATCACAGAAATTTCCCTCCATTATAGTAGATAGTTTACCAGTGATATTTTTCCTGGGGCTACCAGCAGTGCTAACTGATCCATGTTAACTAGCCAAAACCTTTTACTCTTAGTTAGTAATGAACTCGTATGTCATTTACAGGAGAGACTCACCTGGAATCAGGAGCAGATACACCAGAGCAAGAGTTATCAGTGACATCACAGGAAACTAAATAATTTACACAACAGTTCAATATGTCATCTTTCATTTCATCAAAACTATGATAACAGCCGTTTATTGCATTATAAACACTGCAAAAATGATACAAATACTTTACAATCTTCACTGTTAGTAGATTTCCACAGATGAAACTCATTTAAAGATAACGTTAGGGACACATGAGTCATCTAACAGAGGTTATTATGAAAGAAAATGTTTCTCACTTCCATTTTCTTGTGTGGAGATTAATTAGTTAGACAATATTAATTACTGAACAAGTGAATCTTTTACCGTTTTGTAGTTTCAGCCGCTGTAAACAGACTCCAGGAGAGTGAAGTGCAAATGCAAGCCGGAAACTTTCTTCTGCTATTTTAGTTTTTTTCCTTCCTCTTTTTAAAGTCTGAGCAACCTTCCCCACGCCGAGACAGGAACAACCCGAATGAAACCACTTGCAAATAGAAAAAGATAAAACACTCTCTCTAAAGGATTGGTTAAAGAATATCTAAAAGCATGACTATAGAGCTTACATTACAAATATCAAACGAAACTTTCAGTGTGAAGGGAAACTATGATGGATGGATGGTGTAACATTGAGGATGGCCAGACTTTACCTCCACTGTCCTGAAGAGGGAGCTGTTTTTCAGATCATACTTCTGACACTGTGTTTGTGTTTATCCATGTGCATTAGGTAAGTGTAACTCTATAAACACACACACACACACACACACACACACACACACACACACAATCTATCTAGTATGTAGTGTGAGAACAGGTAGTGGGAGTCGATGTTCAAGTGGACAGTCATAAGAACCGTCTCCTCCATCAGTTTCTCAGGTATGATATCTGTCATAACACTAAATCAGTAAGAATTGCACTTTGTACTCTTCAGTGTCATTGATAAACACCACAATTCAGCCTAATAACTCTGCATCTGCCTCTGTCAGCAGTGGCATTTAGTTTTCACTAAATAAAATATTAAGTTCACTGAATTAATTGATACAGCCTTTTGTTAAAGGTACAATATGTAGTTTTTTGCCACTAGGAGTCGCTAACCTCTTCAAAACAATAACAAAGGCGTAGATTGATGACGCAGTGAATGAGAGTGGAACTTGTGAATGAGAGTGGAACATAGGACTGTGGGGACATAGGGCTGTGGGAACATATGGCTGTGGGAACATAGGGCTGTGGGATCATAGGGCCTAATTTTCAAAATTTTCAGTAAAAAAAAAATTCTTAGAAATGTGGGAACATAGGCCCGTGGGAACATAGGGCTGACCCCCAGATATCAGCTCCACACGAGGACTTTTATTTTACCGAACTAGCAGCTATTCACACAAATCAGTTAATTTAACAAGTTAAACTAGTAAGGTAACGCAGCACTGTTTCACTTGGTCTACACTATCATACTAAACTGTATTTGAGTGTGTTGACAGTTATAATGTTATTCTATGTGTTAGTTGGTTGGCTGTATGAGAGTTCTCATTTTGTCCCAAAGTCTGCTTGCCATGGTCCATAATGTTTGGACGAAACAGCAACATTACGGCAACAGCGTCTGCCGCTACACGTAACGCAGTTGTCCATGTATGTCGCCTTGGTTACTATGGCAGTACAAGAACCACTGTTTTAGCATCAAATTATAAGAATTTCAAATTTCATTTGACATTGTATGACCTAACAAAGCCTCGTTTTCTGAAATCACGTGACTTGGCCAGTTTAATATACACTTTAAAACACAGATTTTAAACAGAATATTGAATCTTCGTACCTTTTTATCATTTAATGTTTTATTTGAAAAGGAATAAAGAGAAAAATCTGTCACATGGACTCTTTAATACACAGATAAAATGTATAAAATATTACAGAAACAACTCTAATCTTGTTAATTAATTACACTTTGACTGTTTAATTATGTCACATGAATATAATCCATTACTTTCTGCAGAATGGAAACTCTGAAGATGCGTTTCATTTTTCATCAGTAGTTGTGATGTGGATCTGTCCAGCGATGAGACAAAAGTTGAGTAAAGTTTAGCTTGTGCTTCATCTTACTGTGGCGTCTTGCTGTGGCTACAACAGAAATAAGACACACATTTACATAAATCAACACTACAAATGGTACAAATAATCTCAGAAAAAATATATATTTCTGTAAGTGAAACGACTTGTATAATCCATCTTGTAACAAAAGAAAAGACTGATTAGTATCTATTGACTAGTTGATTGACTACTGAAGACATTTTTTTGTAAAAATGTATGAAATTGAGAAGACTTGAGAAACTTACGGACAGATTCTCATATTCAGAAGAGCCTGACTGGTGAACAGCAGGTCTGGGATGGACAGTCTATGGGAAAAACACATTGATTATTGATTATTTGACTTTTGAATGCAGCTCTTTTACACATAGTTTTTGATATTCCTCTTACTGGGAGTGTGTTGTAGAGGTCAGGTGATCTGGACTCGAGGTCAAGACCTGTATATGAACCTTCACTGGGATCAGTTCTGGGATCAGTTCTGGGATCGTTCTACAGGGAAACAGAGAGAAGTGAAATCAGAGAAAAATGATTATCACCATTTAAAAAAAAAAAAAAATGAATGTAAAAGATTTTAAATCGCTGTCATGACAATCAAAAGTGTAATCACTCCACAGTCTCTACTCATAAAACCATGTACAAATATTGAGTGTGTGTATATACTGTATATCCACAACATTCCCCATAATCCTTAGATCAGACTCTCATCCATTATCACATTCACCTCTGTCTCATTACCTTGTTTAACTCACCCTATAATAGCCTGGTTTTCACATTCATTCTCTGCAAAGTCTTGTTTAGTGTTTGTACTGCAATTCTGAGCATTCTGTCTGTTATTCCCGTGTTCTTGGTTTTGATCTCTGCCTGTCCTTGGAGGTTCCTTTTTGCCTGTGTCCCCTGTGTCCCCTGTGACCCCTGTGACCCTGTGACCCCTGTGTCCCCTGTGACACTGTGACCCTGAGACCCTGTGTCCTCTGTGACCCTGTGTCCCCTGTGACACTGTTACCCCTGTGACCCCTGTGACCCCTGTGTCCCCTGTGACCCCGTGACCCTGTGACCTCTGTGACCCTGTGTCCCCTGTGACACTGTTACCCCTGTGTCCCCTGTGACCCCTGTGTCCCCTGTGACACTGTTACCCCTGTGTCCCCTGTGACCCATGTGTCCCCTGTGACACTGTTACCCCTGTGACCCCTGTGACCCTGTTACCCCTGTGAGCTGTGACCCTGTGACCCTGAGACCCTGTGTCCCCTGTGACCCCTGTGTCCCCTGTGTCCCCTGTGACCCTGTTACCCCGTGACCCTGTGTCCCCTGTGACACTGTTACCCCTGTGTCCCCTGTGTCCCCTGTGACACTGTTACCCCTGTGTCCCCTGTGACACTGTTACCCCTGTGACCCCTGTGACCCTGTGACCCTGTTACCCCTGTGAGCTGTGACCCTGTGACCCTGAGACCCTGTGTCCCCTGTGACCCTGTGACCCCTGTGACCCTGTTACCCCGTGACCCTGTGACCCTGTTACCCCGTGACCCTGTGTCCCCTGTGACACTGTTACCCCTGTGTCCCCTGTGACACTGTTACCCCTGTGTCCCCTGTGACCCCTGTGTCCCCTGTGACACTGTTACCCCTGTGTCCCCTGTGACCCTGTTACCCCTGTGAGCTGTGACCCTGTGACCCTGATACCCTGTGTCCCCTGTGACCCTGTTACCCCTGTGTCCCTGACATCCTGTGACCCTGTGTCCCCTGTGACCACTGTGACCCCTGTGACCCTTGTGACCCTGTGTCCCTGTGACCCTGAGATCCTGTGTCCCCTGTGACCCCTGTGACCCTGTGTCCCCTGTGACCCCTGTGTCCCTGTGACCCTGAGATCCTGTGTCCCCTGTGACCACTGTGACCCTTGTGACCCTGTGTCCCTGTGACCCTGAGATCCTGTGTCCCCTGTGACCCTGAGATCCTGTGTCCCCTGTGACCCTGTTACCCCGTGACCCTGTGACCCCTGTGACCCTGTGTCCCCTGTGACCCTGTGTCCCTGTGACCCTGAGATCCTGTGTCCCCTGTGACCCTGTTACCCCGTGACCCTGTGACCCCTGTGACCCTGTGTCCCCTGTGACACTGTTACCCCTGTGTCCCCGGTGACACTGTTACCCCTGTGACCCCTGTGTCCCCTGTGACACTGTTACCCCTGTGACCCCGAGACCCTGTGTCCCCTGTGACCCTGTTACCCCTGTGACCCTGAGACCCTGTGTCCCCTGTGACCCTGTTACCCCTGTGACCCTGACATCCTGTGACCCTGTGTCCCTTGTGACCCCTGTGACCCTGTGACCCCTGTGTCCCTGTGACCCTAAGATCATGTGTCCCCTGTGACCACTGTGACCCCTGTGACCCTTGTGACCCTGTGTCCCTGAAATCCTGTGTCCCCTGTGTCCCCTGTGACCCCTGTGACCCTGTGACCCTTGTGACCCTGTGACCCCTGTGTCCCTGTGACCCTGTTATTGTTTGGACTGGTTACTCTCCAACTGGACTGGTCTTTTCTGACCTCTTGCCTGTTTTATGGATTACGTCTTTGGATTACCCTCTGTTCAAATAAACTACATTTGGATCCTCAACCTTCGTGTCTCAGAGCAGTACGTGACAATATATGTGTTCTACATGTACAAAGAAGCTGTTATTGATTTATTAGTATCATTCTGTGGTTTTGGCCATCTCACCACATACTCCTGTATTGCAGATCTGCAGTTTATCCTTTTCTTCTGACTGTAAAAAAGAAACGGAAACAAGCCATTTCATTGTTAATGTAATATTCAAATGTACCTTTGCATTAGTCTAAAAGCAAATTATATTACTTCTTGTTGATACATATTTATTTACATTGTATACAGTATGATGGTGATCATGATAGTGACTATTGCACATGCCACTGTGATCACTAGCCAGACGAGCCAACCAGCACCACGGCGAACTGAAAGAGGGAGAATATCATAATTAAATCTACAAACTAAGAATGACACTACCCAGCCAGCAATGACATGTGGGGCCCAGATGAGGGCTTCATGGGCGGCAAATGTGGGCCCCATTATGGGCTTGCACCCGGGATCCACATTGGGGCAAGCCGTGGAAGCCCAGACGTACTAAAAGTGGGACATGTCAGACCCATTTGGGCCCCACATGTCATTGCTGGCTGGGTGGTGACTAGCGTGACTTGAAATGTATTGACTTACAATTACACTGTAAAAAATAAAATCGTAAAAAAACGGTCAATGACCGTCAGCTGCGGCTGCCAAACAAAAACCGTAAAAATAAAGTAAATTATCCTAATTTAAATAAGTGCAAAATACTTTTACAGAAATCTTCATAAATCTTTAACAGAAACACACAGTTAAAACAGTTATTTCACATTTATTTTCTGATTTTTTTTACTGAAAAACATGCAGTTAATTATATGCATGATTTGTTGTGACTATACGTCACTGCATCAGCAACTACACACAGTTACTGTCTGTTAAATAAAGCAACATGCAGCATTTCATCAGTGTTTCTCTGCTCATCCTGGACTGAAGCTCAGGCTCTACTCTTTAACACAATGGTGACACACGAAACACACCATACAGAAACACTTTAAACCCCAACAGAACATTAAACACTACCAGATCTCTCAGGATCTC
Source organism: Rutilus rutilus (assembly GCA_021464565.1). Taxonomy (NCBI): domain Eukaryota; kingdom Metazoa; phylum Chordata; class Actinopteri; order Cypriniformes; family Leuciscidae; genus Rutilus; species Rutilus rutilus. The sequence goes on along the minus strand of JAJAQA010000001.1, from coordinate 589,107 downwards.
AGCATCTTCACTTATTACAATCCAGACTTTATTTCTTTCATACTAACATTCTTATTGAGAATTAACAGAGGTTTAGAAGTTGAAGTTTTATTGAAAAGAATAAAGTTTGATGTCACCATGATGGAGATCAGTGTTTGCTTTAGTTGGGCTCTTGACCTTTTAGTGTTTAACTTTAATGTTCCCATTATAGAGATCAGTGCTTGCTTTAGTTGGGTTGTTGATGCTATAACATTAGTGTTTCTCTTGCTGTTTGAGCTGTTTTTGTGCAAGTCACACTTGTGCACGCACACAGTTTATAAATGATTGTAGTTATAATGATTATGATGACTATATAAGTATTTATTCGTTTAAGTATAACATTTTCTCTGGCTTCTATAATTGTGTGATTATAAATCACATTTGTTGTGGCAAAAAAACCATGAGAAAATTTAGATCAGGTGATGATGATATCATCATGTAATTGCCTGAATCCCTGATCTTATTCAGTATCTAATGTTTTGATTATATAGAACTTGTGTTTTTAATGTTGTTTTATAATAGAAGACAATTGATTTTACAGCGTGAGAGCAATGTTGCTTAAAAAATATAAAGAATTTTCAAAACATTTAGTGCATTAAACTTTTTCCTCTACATTATTACTTAGCCATCAAGAATCAGTGTGTGACTCTCAACAATGGTGACAATCAATGAAATGCTTCATGCTGCAGTGCATGCTGGGTACCACCAATCAAAACTCACCCATATCTCCCAGCATGCATTGCGGCTTTAATAAATTATCCAGCTGGAGTTGATCTGATTATCTGGATATATCAAGTATATTTTTTAATAAACAACACTGGTAGATATGCTGTAGAATCAGTTGACTTCTATTATGAATAAAACAATGTTAAAACCACAAGTCCTATATAAACAAAGCATTAGACACTGATTAAGATCAGGGATTAGGACTATTACATGATAACATCATCATCAATAAACAGCTAACATCACCTGATCTCATGTTCTCTTGGCTTTTTAAGATACAATAATTGTGCTTTATAAACACACAATTATAGCAGCCAGAAAAAAGTTTAATTTAAAGAGTCAAGGGTCAAGAGCACAACTAAAGCAAACGCTAACCACCATCATGGTGACTTTAAAATACAAAATATTATTTCTTTAAACCGGATATTAAATAAAGTAAATCTGGTTAGCTTTAAGTGAAGCTGGTAATAAGTGTACGGCCATGCATTTCACCTTTTTGTTTGGTTTATTCCAACCAAAATTCAACGACTGCCCAACGTTGGAGCCTGACGTCAAACAAACACTGGATTTAGACGTCAACCCGACTTTCATTTTCAACCAAAATCCAATGTCTGACCGACGCTGTAGTCTATATCCTGTGCCTGCTGGGCATCTATTTGACATCAGGATGCCATGATGTTGATGTCGTTTTAATGCTATTTTGATATTATTCAATATCAAGCTCCAATATCAGATTAAATTTACCTTTTATAGTATATGCAATTATAGTGTCTGCTGTCATTTTAAACGTGAACTAAATGTAAATATGCTAGGATTTAAATGAATAAAAACACACATACAAAATACATAGACCTAGGTCTACAACTTTCAAGATCATTCAGGCTAGGTCTTTTAGATGTTGTCACATTGATTTACAATGAGTAATAAATATACTTTTTTCAGACATTTCAGACATTGTATTGACATAAATTTCACATCAATTTGATGTCTTGTTTCCTGACATCAAATCAACATCGATTTAATGTCATTGACCTGAGATGTAGGGACCAGAAAAAAACATGTCAGATTGATACCTTTGTTAGGCATCTTTACAACCAGGGACGGACTGGGGCTAAAAAACAGCCCTGGACTTTCTCCCAAATAGGCCCATCATCCGGCCATTCGCCTCTAGCCGTGCGCGACAGACACTAGTCAGGATGTCCTGATACTATATGCCACAATACTGTAGCCTATCAGACAAGGTTTTCACAGCAAGTAACATCTCAAAACCAATGATGATAATTGGGGTTGTGTTTAATAATGAAGCCTCAGCCTTCAAATAAAGACAAAAAATGTACAATGCCATAAAATACAAATAATGAAATGTCTACAGTAACCCCAAATTACACAAACTTGTAATTATAAATCATATAGTTATATACCAGGGGTCTCCAACCTTTTTGTGTGCGAGGGCTATAACTCAAGGGATAAAATAATCTAGAAGGAATTTTTATTTGTTATACTCCAGTATTTATTATACATAACATGGTAAAGTTTTTTTTTACTTTTCACCGTCATATGGGAAATAATAAAATATCGATATAGACTTAAAAGCGTTTAAAAAAAATCCTGAAAAATCCTGAAAATATAATTGATTTTTTTGTTGATTTTCTATAAACCTATTGTATGCGTTATCAAAAACAGTAGCCCAAACATTTAGTATAAATATAAATAAATAAATAAACTGCCATAACTTCTAAACAAAAACATTACTGCATTCCATTTAAAGGGGTGATGAACTGAGAAAGCTTTTGACATATAAGAGATCATCATACTATAATAATATCCTGTAAGTTTCAGAACTGAAAACTACCTTGTTAGTCCAATAAAAGCTTTTATAGACATCAGGCTCAGCAAACGACTCGTTTTTCAAAGTGGGGAACTATGACGTCAAAGAGGATAAAACACCGCCTCCACAAAAGAAGATCAACGCCTACTTTAACACGGCCTGTTTAGCCCCGCCCACCGATTCGCCCAAACATGCTAAATAACATAGGACGACATGATGATTGCTAAACCGGATCGAGCTACTTCCAAGCAATAAACATGCTGTTTACTAAATATTGTGCAGTACCTGTTTGTGGAAGAAGACGGTCTGCATAAGCTTCCTTCGGATTCCAGCATGGTTAAACTTTATTAAAGGGTAACTAAACCCCTGGTCAGAGCCTGACTCCACCCACTGGCAATATTTGAAAAATGCTAGAAAAGTGGGCAGACCCCAGCGGAGATAGAGGGGACGAATCGTGAGCGGGGGGGCGTGCACCTGTCAGACTGGTCTGTCAGACTCTCTAAAATGGAGAGTGACTCACAGGGTCGCAAGACGACGTAAAGCACATGCATCTGATGAGTTTTATCGAGTTGATGTCAATAGCGCGCGCTCTCTACAGGCATTTTCATATTTTGCCGCTATGTGAAAAAATCCAGCAAAATGCGCCGACGCGTTTGTCGACCCCAGAGGATTAACTTTAGCCTAACCATAAATTGTGATTAAAATATATATGATCACTCACATCAAGACGCCGCTGCAGTGGTGGAGTCCATGCAGGAGGAGCAGCGTTTGGCACTGCATCGCTTTTCAGCGCGAGCTGTGTGGAGAAGCCCATTTCCACCTCTATTGCGTTGGAGAAGCAATCCCGCGTAAAATGCAGGTTTCACACTCGGTCTTCCAGGCCAAGTGCATGCAACCACTGGCGCCTAATTTCCAAGTCTGCTGGAAAGCTATGCAGTCCAGCAGTGCTGTTGCACCCAGCAACACTACACCTACGTACCCTCCTGCCCACTGTACTAAATACAGATAAATCTACGCTAGCTCATACCAAGGGCGTGGTAGCTCGTACCAAGGGAGGGCGTGGTGAGCTGGAACCTGCTTACGTCACGTAGTACCGCAAACATCCAATAGGAAAATTCAACTGCAGTAGCCACCGTTCAACCTGAAGAGGGCAGCACTCAGACGTTTTTACACCATATATTGTACAATTAAAACACTTTATACCCAAATGTCAAAAAAGTTACTCGAATCAATGAACAGCACTAATAAAGCCCCATTCTTACAGATCATTAACTAAAAAAAGTTGGTTTAGGGTTTAGTTACCCTTTAAATCAGTCAATCACAATTTCCCGACACGGATCTGCCAGCAACATGTAAGTAACCATGTGTATTCTAATGCCTGATCTGCGATCAGTGATTTCTGATGTGTAATTATTCAAGTTCAGATATCTTTCTCTTAAAATCGTTCAATACTGTTTATGCATCAGTGACTAAACGATCAACTTCACATCATTTCTCGTAGTATTATGAAAATAATCTTTTTTAAACTGTTATTAAATTATATACAGAAAGCGATAAAAGAACGATCAAATCGCCCAAGCTGTCAATCAAACAGCACAGCACGAGCCGCGAGAGCTTATCTGGACACTTGCCAAACTCGTGATGAAATAATGACACTGTTACACTACACAACGAAGCTCTTACTGTGTATTCACATCGTGTTTGCATTGTGATTTGGTGTAAGCATTTGTGAGAGTGCAAAAATTGCGTTGCAATGATAAGATCTTTATTCACGCGATCAACAGACTGTCTGTCATCTGCTCAGTGCTCATCATGCTGCAACCTTTCATGTGATGGAATAGATTTAAATATAATGCTTTAAACGATACTTTTCACGATTTGTTAATCTCGATAGCTGTAATAGTAAAAACGTAGTAAAAGTTTTCGAGAGAGTTCATGTTAATACTAGCTATTTCATATGCAAACATGTCAGCCAATCACAGCAGTGGGCGTCTGCACTGCAGTCTCACAGCAGCCAATCACAGCAGTCTCACAGCAGACACGCCCCTTCAAACAGAGCGTTCAAATCTGAGGCTGAAATCAGGCTTGGAAAAATGGCTTTTATTTATAAATTATGACCATTTTTGATGTAAAAATCATACTAACATTATAAGGGCACCCCAGGCAACATTATAAAATAATAAAACAATCCAGTTCATGACCCCTTTAATACATTTATACATGACTATATTAATATAACAGTATTTTTAATATGAATACAGGCACATTTCTGCCAAACTATTTTACTAAAGTTAATTCATAAGTTGTGGTGTGAAATGTCTTCTGACTGGTTTGTTCTCGGAACAATGTTTCGCCTGTTGTTGTTTTTTGCGTCAATATGTTGAGAATATGTTGAGAATATCAGCACTGTTTCATCTGGCTTTTTACAAGCTTAAATCACATAAGTTAGTCATCTGTGGGTTTATAGATAGAGTTTATAGATGCTTCTCGCGCAGCTCTGTGTAATAGCCTAATGTTCGTGTGATCGAGATCAGGCTGCTTTAGCCGCGATCGCTGTTTCTAAATTATACCATTTATTCGAAGTCTGGAACCCCGACGGCAAGTTGGGGCTATTTATAGAATGTGTTTAGCGGGCAACTCACAGGCACCACGCTGGAGACCACTGCTATACTCAGGGTTCCCACGGGTCCTTGAAATCCTTAAAAGTTTGTGAATCTGAAAAAATGTTTTCAAGGCCCTGGAAAGTTTTTGAAAATAAACATACATAGAGACAGGTGCTTGAAAGTGCTTGAATTTATTTTGTGCAAGAAGTTTTCTGGAAATAATTCCATATTCACTCCAGTCCCCTAATGTGTTATTTCGCCAACACTTCATGGCCTTTGGTGATTGATAGCCTATAGTTGTTAATAATATAGGCCTACCTAATGTACTGACGGTAACAATGTTGCGCTGTTGAGGCTCGCGCAGTTATTTATAACATATTATAGTTAAGAAACAATATATAGCCTAGGCTACACGCGACCAGAGAGCTGTTTGCCTGAATGCCATCAAGATTGAAACAGAGACTGATTTCATAACAGTTCAATAAACAAATAGTTAAAATTAAGTCACTTACATTTTAGATGCAATGACTGTTTTTGTTCTGTTTCAGCAGCGAAAATAGTTCCAAACAAAGATCACAGCAGAACCATAGCGCATGCAACACTTGTTGCATTACTGAATGATTCAGCGTTTTGAAAGAATCGGTTGAGTCAAAGATTCAATTACCCATTCATAAACTGCCTCATTCTGAATAAATCAGCCGTTTGAACGAATCGTTTGAATGAATGACTCAACGACTCGCTCATTAAGACGGTCGCCTGACGCCTCCTACTGGCGGTTTAGTTTCATAAAGTATCATTCTTTTCAACATTCCTTATTTGTATATTCAAAAATATTTAAAATAATCTAATTTAATACAGTTATAATTTTTCAATGTAAATTATTTAATTTGATTAGTAACAGCCTAGTGTCTTATTATTTTAATTGAATATATTGATCAAATTTAAGAATTTGAAATGAAAGATGGAGCATACATTTAATAAAATTAGGGGAAAAAATGCCCTTTATAAAAGGTACAAAAAATTATTGTATTCAAACAGTAATGTAATGAAAGATTGAAACAACAATGAAATTAAACAATTTAAGTTTGAAGGGAGTAAAGCCTCTGTTTAGGCTATTAAGGAATTATGTAATTTTGCCAAAAGAAGAACTTTTATTTTAAATAAATGTTCATTTTAAATCAGCCTACTTCAGTGTGATATGTTACCATACTATCATGCTTAACACTAAGAATATGAATAATTGTAATGTGATGATCAGATGCAGATATCTAAATCAAAGAATATAGGCGGTTTGCGGGTGGATTATCTATTTTTAACAGTGGATTTGGGTGACTTAAAGTGCACCAGATTAATTTATCTTTAAAATGTACAACATTTTCTTACGGGGGGGGCATGCCCCCAGACCCCCTAGAGATACCAAGCTATACCCACAAAAACAATGTGGGAAACACAATAGGTTATATGATGATCTACAAAAAATAAAAAATTGTAATATCTTATTAATAAAATACATTATTAGGATTTTACCACATCCGCCTCATTTTGAGCCAGGAAAAACCCTGAGTTATGTTAAGTGTTTCCCGCATGAGGTACTTTGTGTTGTAAGTTGCCATGAAGTTCACGTGCGCATGAAACTACGATGGTACCTCATCGTTTGTTGTTGGACACAACAAATGTGTCCCCACATTAAGTCCTTGAATTTGAGGGTATTGGACCTGGAAAGTCCTTGAAAGGTCCTTGAATTTGAAGTCAACCAAGGTGTGGGAACCCTGTATACTATACCTTAACTATTCAAATATAATGTAAGCAAATTTTAAAAGTGCAGCCTTATAAAACTAACTTTCTGTCAGTGGCTATAGGCCGACTCTTCTTCCTCAGTTGTTGGGTTTTACACGTAGCATATAAGTGATCGTATTAGTGCCCCTGCTGTTGGCTGTTCATATTGCTTTATTAGACTTTTCCAGAACGCACAGATTGTCAGTCCGTCCCTGGGTGTGAGTTACACTAGCTGTAGCCTATATTATAATTCATCATAGCAGTGGTGTGAGTTACACTAGCTGTATATTATGATTATTGTGCATCAGACAACACTGGAATCAGTGTTGGTGAAGCGACTGGAGCTGCAGAAGATGAATGTTCAGACGCATCACCTGTAGGACATTAACATCATATGTTCATATCGATCATGACCTGCAGTTTGTGTTCATCATCACAGTTTACAGTGGCAGTAGTTGAGAAGAGACTGTACTGTATTACTGTGTTACTGTAGGACATTAACATCATATGTTCATATCGATCATGACATGCAGTTTGTGTTCATCATCACAGTTTACAGTGGCAGTAGTTGAGAAGAGACTGTACTGTATTACTATATTACTGTAGGACATTAACACCATATTTTACAGTGTTGTTTCTCACCTGAATACTTGACAGTGTATCTGACTGAGGTCAAGAGTTGATAATACTGAGTAAGCTGACATCTCCACTCTCTGTTGTCATCTTCATTCAGGAGTGTTGTAGTCAGAGTGATGATACAGTGATCTTGAGCTGATGAGTATAATATCTGATATCTGGAGTCTGTCTTCAGATCAACACCAGCCTGATTCACCCACAACAGCTCAACTCCCCCAGAACTGACCCAATCATCACAGGAGTATCCAGCATATGAATACAACCGACAGGAGAGAGTCACAGAGCGGCCTGGACTGATCTCAGTCTGTGAGGATGAAGATGATGAAGATGATGAAGATGAGGATGATGGAGACACTGAAACTGAACACAAGACACAAATCACAGACTCTTCAATCATCATCTGAGTTTAAAGGGAGAATCTGCCCTTTTTAAATTGACCACATAATCATAAACTTACCATGAAGAACATGCAGATAAACATCAGCATCAGGTCCTTGTTGTTCTCCATTCACATATTGTCTGCAGATGTATGATCCATAATCTTCTCCTGTGACGTTCTTGATGTTCAGAGAGCAGTCAGACTCCAGACTCAGTCTCTCATGTCTCTCTGAGTCTTTATTCTTTATCCCTCCAGTAATCAGGTCATCTATCCCTGAATGTCTCTTATAGTAGGTCCATGTAGTTGATTTGCAGTCAGAAAGAGCTTTATTACAGGACAGACGGACATTTTCACCAGAACTGATGAACACTTCCTCATACACTCCACTGGTTCCTGAAACACAGTATATCTCAGTGATCATTATGATTTTAATAAATGATAAAACATAAACCCCACCAGCATACAAAGCAGAAGATTCAAATCATACAGTCTTTTTCCACTGTTTGATAGCTAATGCATTCATTAACATTTATAGATAAACCAAATCAAACGCCTCTTTAAGATGGAATAAGAAATACTCTGACTTTGAAACAAATTTAAATAATATAATATCATCATATCTTGAACTTTTGATTTCAGCTTTGTCATAAACATTACTGGACGGCACAGGATGAGTTGATCCTCCTCTTCAACCGTAGAAATACACTAATAACTGCCCTTAAAAGCTCTTTATCTGTTCTGTGTTTCTCTCTTTCCTTCAGACTCACCCTACTGTGACTTATGCACAGCTAAATACTAAAGAACAACTCAAAACCCACACAGAATATTTGTGGAACAGTTCCCAAAGGAAGGAGCAAAACTCCGGGAAGGTTTGCTGGGATCAGTAGTTCACTCTCCATCCAGACACAGGCGTGATGATACTGTACTTCTGTTCTCTGACCACACAACATCACTTCACTGAGCTGAACACTCGTTGTGTGTTTGACAGTCAGTTTATGATCAATCATGAGCTGAGTTTGGGAAGTAGTTAACAGTGAATTTGATCATGATTAGGGCCCTCTCAAGTAAAAGTCATGACAAAATAATGCATTAACAAATCATTTAATACAATATGATTAAACATGCACTAGGAGAATATCTGTATTCCTTTACACCACCAGTACAACAAAACAAAAGATAAAGGTTATTTGTAGTTCTGTTACTCACAGCGCAGTCACTGTGTGCTCATACTATGATCTCAATATCAATATTGTTAGAAGCGCTATATAAATGAAGGTGACTTGACTTGACAATATGAGCTCATCCCAGATAGAAATGTTGTTGTTCTATGAATGTTTTGAGAGCATTATGTTTTGTTCTTGTAATGTTTTCTGTAGATAATTGTATTTTTGTTCCCAGAATGTTCTCCTAAAAGGAAGGATAACACTCTCTAAACATTCTTATACAGTTTTAGTGGGAAGTTTCCCAGTAGACACAGGACTGAACCATCTTTCCCTCATATGTCTCTAGTTTCCTGTTTACACTCAGTGCATTTGGGGTCAATATGACCCCAAAAATGTATAGAGTGATTGTATTTTTAGGGGTTCAAGCATGAAAAGCTGAAACCCTATTGTAATGCAAACTTTTGCATTTGGGTGGCTGTAACGGGGTCATTTAGAAAAGGGCCGTGGCAAAATACACTCAAAAGCCTATAAATCCTAAAGGAAAACTCAAAACTTTACAAAAATGAGATGAGCATATGTGACATAACATGCTAAAGAAGCATGCAGAGTTTCATTGAGATCGGACCATAGGTGGTGCTATAACTGGCAAAAAGCCTTCATTCTTATTAGGGGTTCAAGCATGAAATGCTGAAACCCTATTGTAATTGTAAGGATTTGTAAAACCCATGCAGCCCAAACCGTAAGGCCTAGAGACTTGAAACCTGGCCAGATGGTAGGCCTCAATTTGGGGACAACCTATCAGAGTATGAGCCCGAATGGCCCATAGGTGGCGCTACAGCAACCAAAAGTACAAAATCGCTCATAACTCTTAGACTATTTGACCTAGACTCAAGTGTCTTACACCACTTTGATCCCTGGCTCAAGGCGGACAACATGGCTATATCTTGGCTTACAGGAAATGGCTTACAGGAAACGTTTTCTGCTATGTCGAATTGTGTCCTAAACCTACTTTTGCAAACTAGTCCCTGGTTTTTCGCCCGATCGGAACCGAACCAGTGCAGAAATGTTCTGAATGTTCTGAGTTTGAAGATCAATAATTATCGAAAAAAAGTTGAAATTTCGATTCACGATCGCTAGAAGGCGCAAAATGAACGTTGTGGGAGGAGCCTATTTTACTAAAATGGCTATAACTCCAGAAGTAAATGAGGTATCTTCACCAAACTCGGTACACATGTGTAAGAGGTCAATCTGAGGTCACAGTATAAAAATTGCGGAAATTGGAAACATGGTGGCGCTATAACACGAAAAAAAACATAAAACAGGCTATAACCACCTGACCGATTGTCCGATTGGCTTGGAAATTGGTATGCAGTTTCTTGGTCCAAGGTGCCATGTATGTATATGAGGATATTGGCGTATCTCAAAAAACATGGCTGCCATTGGCCAATGAAGTTTGAGCACCTATTAGACAAGGTTAACGGAGGCCGATCGGAACGAAACTCGATGGGCATGTTTGACACATGGCCCTAAAGGTCTGTAAGAATTTTGAAAGAAATCGGCCACTAGTTGGTGCTAACGAGTTTTATGGCTCTGTAATCACGTGGTGTTAGACTTATCATCACAAAATGCATATCATTTGATAGATCTGCTCATGCTGAACAACTTTGCCTCACGAACTATTGCTGTCAATCAAACCGTTCATTAAATATTCACGAACATGTTAAAAACCTACTTTTGCGAACTAGTCCTAGGTTTTTCGCCCAATCGGAACCAGACCAGTCTAGGACAATTCTCTGGACTCTCTAGATCCGGGCTATTCAATTGGCGGCCCACGGGCCAAATGCGGCCCGCCAATCATCTCCATCTGGCCCGACGGCACCAACCTTCCTCCTCCTCTTTTCCTGGCGGTGCGGCTAATTTAGTTTGATTTTGATACTCGCTCCGATTGACCTGAGAAAATATTTCAGCAGTTATTATATGTGTCCCGAATTTATGTTGACTGAACCAGCGATACCAATCATTCATGAATGAATCATTCTTTTGGTTCGATCCTTTCTAAACGCTCTTGCATAACTGTGCGTTCACACCGCTGTCGTCGAGAGCGTCAAAGTGGCCGGTCAGTAACGGTCTATTTGGATTCATTCGGACCGCTCCGTCACTGAATCATCTGAAGTAGTTTCTTGGTCAGTACAGTAACAACAAATAGTTGTGTTTTCTCCCAGTCCCGGACACTATTATTAAACAGCGTTGCGACAACCAGTGGGGAGCGTTTCAGTTCGACAGAAACCTCTCTGTTACAAACCACAAATCACTCGATGATTTAACTAGTATTAAATCAGACGAAACAGCCTCAACATTCCCAACAAGACTGATGAGGAAAGCAGGAGAATACATTGTGGCATGAACGAAATTAGAACACTTTAAATCCCCTAATCACCCTTACAAACATTTACCATGAATGGCATTTTTTCATTGAGCCTGTTCCAGAGCCTATCCCAGAGGCTTGTTTTGACGCCGTCATTCTCCCCAAGAATGTTTTTTGGGGGGGCCATACGTCTCCGCCGTGGCCACCCGAAGGGTCGTCTCCGCCACGGCCACCGGAAAAGTCCTCTCCGCCACGGCCACCCGAAGGGTCTTCTCCGCCACGGCCACCAGAAAAGTCCTCTCCGCCACGGCCACTGGAACGGTCGTCTCCGCCACGGCCGCCCGAAGGATCGTCTCCACCATGGCCACCAGAAAAGTCCTCTCCGCCGTGGCCACCCGAAGGATCGTCTCCACCACGGCCGCCGGAAGGGTCATCTCCACCACGGCTGCCCGAAGGGTCGTCTCCGCCACGGCCACTGGAACGGTCATCTCCGCCACGGCCGCCCGAAGGGTCGTCTCCACCATAGCCACCAGAAAAGTCCTCTCCGCCGTGGCCACCCGAAGGATCGTCTCCACCACGGCCGCCGGAAGGGTCGTCTCCACCACGGCCGCCGGAAGGGTCGTCTCCACCACGGCCACCGGAAGGGTCGTCTCCGCCACGGCTGCCCGAAGGGTCTGTCATCTCCGCCCTGGATGCCCGAGGGTCCGTCAGCTCCGCTTTGTATTTAGTTTCCTTGTCTTCACTCAGTCATGGCCGGTTATTGTTTGAGCACACACTCTCTGTTTGTTGGATTTTTGCCTTTTGGAAATAAAGCTATATTTTTGTATCCTCGTTTGATCTTCGCCTTCATCAACTACCACCGATGTTACAAATAGAACACTTGAATAAACTTATTTTCCATGCTTATGTAGCAAGTTGATTGGTTGCAATGGGTTTAATCATACTCATTCCCTCTGGACCAATCAGTACGAAGCTGCAGGCTTTATAGGCAGGGGGGTTTGCGCCAGGATTTGTTGCCCAACTGGGTGTCTGACAGAGCTGGATGTGACTTATTGTGACACGGACGATAGTTTTGCCTCTCTTTGGCTTGCCCGTGCTTATTAAATTGTGTTTGTGGAGATTTGGGTCTATATGGGTTTATTTGTCAAGTTATGATTAAAGGGATAGTTCACTTTGAAATTAAATTTTGGTGTGTTTTAGCTTACCTCAAGGGCATCCAAGATGTAGGTGTCTTTTTTTCCGCAGTAGTTTCAATATTGTGTGACGTGTGCGCAGACTGGTGCATAGATATATACACTAGATGCCGCCTTGGCTACGGCAGTTCATTGGAACGAGGCGACATCTAGTGTATATATCTATGCACCAGTCTGCGCACACGAAGCGCCCGCACCTTCAGATCACTTGGACGTGGCTGTGTACAAAGGTAAAAACTATATAAATACTGTTCGTTTTCTCACACAAACCACTTGTTTCGTGTCTTAGGCCATCAATGTGTACTTACGATGGGGAATTGTTAGCCTGACGTCGTCATACTCAATTCTAGTCAGAATGTGAGTCTGATACTTTTCCATAGAGATTTGATTATGGGGCGTGTCTCAACCAAACCAGGAAAAAAAAAAACTCTGCACTCAATTGGATAGACCTAATACCAATCAGAGCAACGGAGTAAATGACGCATGTTCTTCATTCATATTTTCAACCAACAAAATGTCGCGGCTCTCTGTTCCTCTTTTAAAATGAATGCGCTGTCGATATAACAGACGCGATGGCGGAATCTACACATGATGTTTCATAAACAAAGTTCGGGAGGAGCACGTACAAATAATCAATCCAATATAAACTTGTCATCAAACAATACCATGTCTAACGTTACCCTATCTATCAGCATGAGGAAGCATATTCACTCTGTAAACTTACCTAACACTCCTTGACAGTTTTTCAGCATCCCTCCACCACCCCGAATCCTCACTCTTGTCTTGTTCTCTCACAACCAGGAATACGGGGGAGCACCGAGCCCACAGCCCTCTCCTCGGACAGCACGTCATATACGCATTTATTCTATCGACTTATTTGTGTGAAATCTTATAAACGCATTTATTCTATCTGACTTATTTGTAAATGTGAACTCGTGAAATCTCAATTCTCCAGCAGCAGTCGTCTTTGTTGTAAACTAATTCAAATCAAGCGCTCTTTGGTGACGTGGACGATTACGTTGCATTGCTCATCTGTCCATCATCGTATAAAGCCCGCCCTGACAATTTGATTGGTCCGAACAATTTTTGTTCGGGCATAATAGCTCCTCAACGGAGCGAGTCCAGACCGAACTTCCCGACCAAAAAATATTGTGGGCGGGGTTCGGGCTGGCACCCAGGCTAGGGAATTGTTTAAATTGGATGATGGGGAATTGTTTTAATTTGGACTCTGTGCATGCTCTTTGAGGTGGTGACCACAGACCTGCATTATCTGACTGAGAGACAAGAACGGTTTGACCTAAAAATATCAAAATTGAAACTACTGCGGATAAAAAGACACCTACATCTTGGATGCCCTTGAGGTAAGCAACTCCCATGCCTCTGTGACATTCAGAATGGAAGATATCCCTCTTTGGATTTTGGTTGCTAGGGTACTCTGTTTGGTTGCTAGGGAGTGGCTTGTCAGCTGCCAATCATGAAACTCCAAAGGCTGCTTGTCAGTATTAATGATATAAACCAACTCCCATGCCTCTGCGACATTCAGAATGGAAGATATCCCTCTTTGGATTTTGGTTGCTAGGGTACTCTGTTTGGTTGCTAGGGAGTGGTTTGTCAGCTGCCAATCATGAAACTCCAACGGCTTCTTGTCACTATGAATGATAGAAACCAACTCCCATGCCTCTGTGACATTCAGAATGGAAGATATCCCTCTTTGGATTTTGGTTGCTAGGGTACTCTGTTTGGTTGCTAGGGAGTGGTTTGTCAGCTGCCAATCATGAAACTCCAACGGCTTCTTGTCACTATGAATGATAGAAACCAACTCCCATGCCTCTGTGACATTCAGAATGGAAGATATCCCTCTTTGGATTTTGGTTGCTAAGGTGCTCGACAATGGTTGCTAGGGAGGGGCTTGGAAGTGTTGAGGTGATTCATGATTGGCTGTTTGCTGCCCCGAGTCAAATGAGACCACCCCCATGTTTCTATGACAATTCAGTCTGGAGATATCTCTTTGAACTCTTTCAATGGAAGTCTATGGAACTTGTTGCTAAGGGGCTCTAAATGGTTGCCAGGGCGTGGCTTGATAGCTTCACAATGATCCTGAGAGACTGATTGGTCGTCTGAGTAAAATGAGCCCTCCCCCTTGTCTCTATGACACTGTGATCCAGAGCTACGTTCAATACAAAGTCCCTATGCAATTTACCATAGTAGGAAAAGCATGTGTGTTTCACGGGACGTTCCTTCCCCATAGTAAGTCAATGGGGCAACTTTGGGCATCTCCTGCCCCCCAGGGGTGCAACTTTTACCCCATTGTGAGGTATGTTCTTACAGAGCCTGTCAGCCTCTTCAAATGTGGCAAATCACACGTTTCTGCGAAATCCTCGCTCAGAGCTACGTGTGGTCAAAGTTCGTCGCAATGTTAAGTCAATGGGACTTTTTTGGCCGCTTTTCCGCCCCTGGGGCGAACACCGCACCCCCGATCGCTTATAAAAGTCATAGCACACCTCTCCTTAATGAGCCGGTCGATTTGACACCTCATTCATGGGTCTGTGACAAACGGTGCGGGACGAGTTACGCGCCAAACTTTTGCACGGAATAATAATATCATGAAACTCCAAAGGCTGCTTGTCAGTATGAATAATATAATCCAACTCCCATGCCTCTGTGACATACAGAATGGAAGATATCCCTCTTTGGATTTTGGTTGCTAGGGTACTATTGTTATAGGCCTATATCACGGAAAAATTGAAGACCGGAAGTACGTCTTTTAGTAGGGATACAGCTCTTCCGGTTAGCTCTTTACAATGGCGGAGTCCGATAGATTCCGCTGGACCAAATCTCTCCGCAACCTGCTTGAAGTCACATATGACGATGTGGTTCGGATGGTAAATAAAAACTCTCCAGTGGAAAAGCGTGAAAGCTGAGTTATGGCTGTCTACGTCCTGACGCAGAGCAACCCGGTGCACTACAACAACAGCGGCGGGCCGTTCGTCAGTTAGGTAAACGTTTCTATGGTAACAGCGAGTTGGACCAATCAGCAGACGTTGCTGCTACGCTTAGGATTGTGGGTAGTGTAGTTTTTTTTCATAAGATCGCGGATAAAACATGTTTTTCTTAAAACAAGGTTGATTTCATACAAACTTATAGCTTCTACAGGAGCGAAAACCTTCGTTTCACAACCTCATAGCTCCTGGTCAGTCTACCTCGGGTGGTTTAGACATTATGGCTGATAATATAAATCCTTATGGAGAAATACAGTTGACCGGAAGTTCTGAATCCCTACTACGCGTTCCGGAAGCAGGAAGTGTGACATAGGCCTATTGCTCATACTTCTTCTTCTTCTTCTTCTTCTTCTTCTTATTCTGGACAAAAGTTTGGCGCGTAACTCGCCCCGCACCGTTTGTCACAGACCCCTGAGTGAGGTGTCAAATCGACCGGTTCATTAAGGAGAGGTGTGCTTTGACCACACGTAGCTCTGAGCGAGGATTTTGCAGAAACGTGTGATTTGCCACATTTGAAGAGGCTGACAGGCTCTGTAAGAACATACCTCACAATGGGGTAAAGTTGCACCCCTGGGGGGCAGGAGATGCCCAAAGTTGCCCCATTGACTTACTATGGGGAAGGAACGTCCCGTGAAACACACATGCTTCATAGAGAACATCACAGTGTCATAGAGACAAGGGGGAGGGCTCATTTTACTCAGATGACCAATCAGTCTCTCAGGATCATGGTGAAGCTATCAAGCCACGCCCTAGCAACCATTTAGAGCACCTTAGCAACAAGTCCCATAGACTTCCATTGAAAGAGATCAAAGGGATATCTCCGGACTGAATTGTCATAGAAACATGGGGGTTGTCTCATTTGACTCGGGGCAGCAAACAGCCAATCATGAATCACCTCAACACTTCCTAGCCCCTCCCTAGCAACCATGGTCGAGCAACTTAGCAACCAAAATCCAAAAAGGGATATCTTCCATTCTGAATGTCACAGATGCATGGGACTTGGATTGCATCATTCATAGTGACAAGAAGCCTTTGTAGTTTCGTCATTGGCAGCTGCCAAGCCACTCCATAGCAACCAAACAGAGTACCCTTGCAACCAAAATCCAAAGAGGGATATCTGCCATTCTGAATGTCACAGAGAAATGGGAGTTGGTTTATATCATTCATAGTGACACAAAGCCTTTGCAGTTTCATCATTGGCAGCTGCCAAGCCACTCCCTAGCAACCAAACAGAGTACCCTAGCAACCGTTTAGCAAGACCTATATCTCCGCATCAGAACATTGTATAGAGATGGGAGTTGGTTTGTTTCATTCATACTGACAACCAGCCTTTGGAGTTTCATTATTGGCAGCTGCCAAGCCACTCCATAGCAACCAAACAGAGTACCCTAGCAACCAACGTCCAAAGAGGGATATCTTCCATTCTGAATGTCACAGAGGAATGGGAGTTGGTTTATATAATTCATAATGACAAGAAGCCTTTGAAATTTCATCATTGGCAGCTGCCAAGTAACTCCATAGCAACCAAACAGAGTACCATAGCAACCATTTTGCAAGACCTATATCTCTGCATCAGAACATCATAAAGAGATGGGGTTGACAAAAGTTTGACTCAGGGCAGCAAACGGCCAATCATGAATCACATCAACACTTCCTAGCCCCTCCCTACCAACCATTTTCGAGCACCTTAGCAACCAAAATCCAAAGAGGGATATCTTCTATTCTGAATGTCAGAGAGGCATGGGAGTTGGTTTATATCATTCATACTGACATGCAGCCTTTGGAGTTTCATGATTGGCAGCTGCCAAGCCACTCCAGAGCAACCAAACAGAGTACCCTAGCAACCAAAATCCAAAGAGGGATATCTTCCATTCTGAATGTCACAGAGGCATGGGAGTTGGTTGATATCATTCATAGTGACAAGAAGTCTTTGTAGTTTCATTATTGGCAGCTGCCAAGCCACTCCCTAGCAGCCAAATAGAGTACCCTAGCAACCAAAATCCAAAGAGGGATATCTTCCATTCTGTATGTCACAGAGGCATGGGAATTGGATTATATCATTCATAGTGACAAGAAGCCTTTGGAGTTTCATCATTGACAGCTGCCAAGCCACTCCCTAGCAACCAAACAGAGTACCCTAGCAACCCAAATTCAAAGAGGGATATCTTCCATTCTGAATGTCACAGAGAAATGGGAGTTGGTTTATATCATTCATAGTGACAAGAAGCCTTTGCAGTTTCGTCATTGGCAGCTGCCAAGCCACTCCATAGCAACCAACCAGAATACCCTAGCAACCGCCTAGCAACACCATAGCAACCACCAAGAATACCCTAGCAACCGCCTAGCCACACCATAGCAACCACCAAGAATACCCTAGCAACCACCCAGAATACCCTAGCAACCACATAGCAACACCATAGCAACCACCCAGAACACACTAGCAATACCCTAGCAACCACCCAGAATACCCTAGCAACTGCCTAGCAACCACCCAGAATGCCCTAGCAACTGCCTAGCAACACCCTAGCAACCACCAAGAATACCCTAGCAACCGCCTAGCAACACCATAGCAACCACCCAGAATACCCTAGCAACACCCTAGCAACCACCAAGAATACCCTAGCAACCGCCTAGCAACACCATAGTAACCACCCAGAATACCCTAGCAACTGCCTAGCAACATCATAGCAACTAATCAGAAAACCCTAGCAACTGCCTAGCAACGCCCTAGCAACCACCCAGAACACCCTAGCAACTGCCTAGCAACCCCCCAGAATACCCTAGCAACCGCCTAGCAACACCATAGCAACCACCCAGAATACCCTAGCAACCGCCTAGCAACATCATAGCAACTACTCAGAATACCCTAGCAACTGCCTAGCAACGCCCTAGCAACCACCCAGAAAACCCTAGCAACCACCTAGCAACACCATAGCAACCACCCAGAATACCCTAGCAACCGCCTAGCAACACCATAGCAACCACCCAGAATACCCTAGCAACTGCCTAGCAACGCCCTAGCAACCACCCAGAACACCCTAGCAACCACCTAGCAAAGCCCTAGCAAACACACAGAACACCCTAGCAACACCCTAGCAACCACCTGAACAACATGAATAAGCCATATCTCAGCACCAGAACATCGTACAGACATGTTTGTTGGCTTGTATGCAATCATGTACCACACTCTAGCAACCGAGTGGCGAGTTTTGCCACTGCAAGCACCACTTCACATTTTCTTCAGGTAATGTACATTCTAGCATGGGAGTTGGTTTATATCATTCATAGTGACATGAAGCCTTTGGAATTTCATCATTGGCAGCTGCCAAGTAACTCCATAGCAACCAAACAGAGTACCCTAGCAACCAAAATTCAAAGAGTCATATCTTCCATTCTGAATGTCACAGAGGCATGGGAGTTGGTTTAAATCCTTCATATTGACAAGCAGCCTTTGAGTTTCATGATTGGCAGCTGCCAAGACACTCCCTAGCAACCAAACAGAGTACCCTAGCAACCAAAATCCAAAGAGGGATATCTTCCATTCTGAATGTCACAGAGGCATGGGAGTTGGATTATATCATTCATACTGAAAAGAAGCTTTTGGAATTTCATCATTGACAGCTGACAAGCCACTCCCTAGCAACCAAACAGAGTACCCTAGCAACCAAAATCCAAAGAGGCATATCTTCCATTCTGAATGTCGCAGAGGCATGGGAGTTGGTTTATATCAATCATAGTGACAAGAAGCCTTTGGAGTTTCATGATTGGCAGCTGACAAGCCACTCGCTAGCAACCAAATAGAGTACCCTAGCAACCAAAATCCAAAGAGGGATATCTTCCATTCTGTATGTCACAGAGGCATGGGAGTTGGATTATATTATTCATACTGACAAGCAGCCTTTGGAGTTTCATGATTGCCAGCTGCCAAGCCACTCCCTAGCAACCAAATAGAGTACACTAGCAACCAAAATCCAAAGAGGGATATCTTCCATTCTGTATGTCACAGAGGCATGGGAGTTGGATTATATCATTCATACTGACAAGCAGCCTTTGGAGTTTCATGATTGGCAGCTGCCAAGCTACACTCTAGCAACCAAACAGAGTACCCTAGCAACCGTTTAGCAAAACGTATATCTCTGCATCAGAACATCGTATAGAGATGGGAGTTGGTTTATATCATTCATACTGACAAGAAGCCTATGCAGTTTCATCATTAGCAGCTGCCAAGCAACTCCATAGCAACCATACAGAGTACCCTAGCAACCATTTTACAAGACCTACATCTCTGCATCAGAATATTGTATAGAGATGGGTGTTGGCTCATTAGTTTCAGTTGTAAAACAGTCTGTAAATATCATCATGGTAACTGTGTATTCACACCCTAGCAACCATTTAGAGCCACCTAGCAACCATATTGCAACATATAGAAGCCATATTTCAGCTCCACAACATCGTACAGACATGGTTGTTGGCTCGTATGCAATCATGTACAACACCCTAGCACCCTACCGAGTGGCGAGTTTTGCCACTGCAAGCACCACTTCACATTTTCTTCAGGAAATGTACATTCTATTTTTTGGTTACTTTTCTATGGGTTTATCTGTTAGCTTATAATTAAGTGATTTAATTATTAATTCGTATTTCTAATGTTTGATTTAATTTAATAAAAATAAGATTTCTATTCTTGTTGAAAACTTTAGGATTTATTGTTAATTTTTTTTTTTTTTTTTTGTTAAGCTCTAGGCAGCTGTTGCGACTCCTAAAAATCTTGTCATGTCGTGGACAAGAAACATGTCAGACTACACGTTGTTTTCCGACCAGTCATCGCGATCCGTCTCACACACTCATTCACTCGCACATACACATGCTCACTCACATAGCCTACATGCACTCACTCACACACACACACGCTCACTCACGCGCGCACACACACAGGCACACACACACTCGCTCACTCACTCACTCGCAAACACAGACTCTCACTCACTTTCCCTCACTCATTCGCGCGCCGTCGTCGTGGAGGACCGTTAAAAAATTAAACATGCTAGTCTTTCTGTCGTGAATGTCCCCACGACACCCTACGTCAAACGGATCGTGCCAAAATCGGGCTAAAATCGTGTAATCTGAACCAGGCATAAGAGAGCCCAATAATTGAATGTTCTTTCTCCCATAGTGCTGAGGGCCGACGGTGGTGGAGTCAGTGTCCCTGGTGGTGGCGTCTCTTCGTGTGTGCTGTGTTTTCCCCCTTTTGTTTATTTTGAGTTTTTACCACTGTGTGTGTGTGTGTGTGTTCACGTGTGGTTGGGGATCCATTCTGATATCACACACCTCTTGACCCTGTCACTCCACTGGTAAGGCCTCAGCACTCATTTCCCTTATTGTTGTGTGTATGGTATTTTATATCTGATGTTTTTAGTAATTGTATGAATAAAATTATTTTTTTTAAACAGAACTACGTCTCTGGCTTAGTGCATAAATCAAACCTGTGTGCTTTCTGTATTTTGGGGGCTTTAACTATTGAGGTCAAATTCTATTCTCGGGGTGAAATTCCCCAGGTGGCGTTCCCAGAAAAATAAAAAGTGCCACTCGCCACACTTATTTTAATTACTATATAAGCTATTCCACCCGAAAGTTTGTTACTATATAAAGCTGAACATGTTAGTTTATAAGACGGTGTGTAATATTATTATTTTTTTAAAGTATTTGATAAGCTACTGAATCAAAATAGTAAACACAAGTACAAGCCAAGAATACTTAGCATACTTAATTATACTTTTAAGTATATCTCGATCAACAAGTATAGGCCAAATATACTTAGACTTTTCTGTCAGCATAAGTCAAGTATACTTAAGTGGAATTTGAAGTCTATTTCTGAGAAGTACATAAAGTATATTTCTGAGAAGCAGGGCTTGACATTAACTTTTTTGCTCACTAGCCAATGTGGCTAGTGGTTTTCCAAAGTTACTAGCCACACAGCATTTTAACTAGCCACATTTTTGTTGTTGTGAAATTACCTGATAAAAGTGGACTATGGCGTGCTAAAATTTACTTGAACTTGATTTACAACCCTTTTAAATGTAAAACCACTGTACACACCAAAATAAAGACTACATAAATATATAACAATACAGGTCATTATCATTAGCTCTGATAAGGTTGTGTGTAAAGCTCCTTTTTTAAAATAAAACCATGTAGGCTATTATGTAGCCTATGATATGTCGCCACATTGCTCCACCAGCATACGACATAACTTCAGCAGGGCAGCTAGCTGTCTCTTCGATTCTTTGTTGTCGGTCACTAGCGACAATACTCATTAGGGCTGTCAAAATTGCTCAAAAATGACCTTCGATATTCCCTCTAAAAAAAACACATAGCTTATATTCGATCTATTCGAACATCTGGTTGCGCATGTCAATGACGCGCATTACGTCAATAACAGGACAAATTAATACAAAGAGACATAACTACTTGTATAGGTAGTTTATTTAAGTTTAAACATATTTGACAACGTATTACCTACACGAAAACAAGTAAATCAACTAATGGCCAAGACCGCAGACCTCACTCACTCTCGCTCGCTCACTCGCAGGCACTCTTTCTCTCTCTCGCCCTCACCCTCAGCACCAAACGCGAATAGAGCGTCTGGCGCGAGTGTAAAGACGCGTTTACGCGCGTCTGGAGGTCTTGCGGCGCGAATGAGGCGTCACGCGCTCTGTGCATAACAGTTTAAATGAACAACAACAATAAGCAAATGTTGAGTGCTGATCAAGAGTTTTGTGCAAGCAATTTAAGGTCGCGACTCTTATATAGCAGGCTTCATTCAGTGATTGAAACAAATATTATTAACATTAATTGAAGTTTTACAGTATATAACCGACATTGAACGCTCCGAGCGAGCTGTGCTGTGGAAAACATGGAACTTTTCCTTGACATGAAACGGTAAATAATCAAACCAGTGGAAGCCTGCAGTGCATGAAACTGCTGTATCTAACCTACCTTATTCATGCAATATCTATTCAGTCAGTACAGTAGCCTACACTTTAGTAATGTTTCTGTTTAACGTTAAATAAAATGACCCCTCAGGCAGCGCGCCCACTCGCAAAGCAGACAGCCGCGCCTCTGCTACCGCGGGCGTTTTTCCACATTCGAATATTAATTTTCACCTTCGAAATTCTGTTTTTTTAAACTATTCGAATATATATATTCGAATTTAGAGTATTCGTTGACAGCCCTAATACTTATGGGAGTTGTAGTGTCACAATTATTTCAGATGCCTTTTGAAAAGACTACAATTATTCAACCCGCCAAAGTGGCTAGTTGGAGTGACTGTGTTACCCGCCACGAGCAAAATCCACCCGCATTTGGCGGGTTGGCGGGTGTTAATGTCAAGCCCTGCTGAGAAGTATATAAAAAGTAGACTGAAAGTATACTTTCTTATTTTTAGCTGCTCCTCCTGCATGGACTCCACCAGCGCAGCGGCGTCTTGATGTGAGTGATCATATATATAATCACAATTTATGGTTAGGCTAAAGTTAATCCTCTGGGGTCGACAAACGCGTCGGCGCATTTTGCTGGATTTTTTCACATAGCGGCAAAATATGAAAATGCCTATAGAGAGTGCGCGCTATTGACATCAACTCGATAAAACTCATCAGATGCATGTGCTTTACGTCGTCTTTCGACCCTGTGAGTCACTCTCCATTTTAGAGAGTCTGACAGCAGGTCTCAGGTGCACGCCCCCCCGCTCACGATTCGTCCCCTCTATCTCCGCTGGGTCTGCCCACTTTTCTAGCATTTTTCAAATATTGCCAGTGGGTGGAGTCAGGCTCTGACCAGGGGTTTAGTTACCCTTTAATAAAGTTTAACCATGCTGGAATCCGAAGGAAGCTTATGCAGACTGTCTTCTTCCACAAACAGGCGCTGCACAATATTTAGTAAACAGCATGTTTATTGCTTGGAAGTAGCTCGACCCGGTTTAGCAATTATCATGTCGTCCTATGTTATTTAGCATGTTTGGGCGAATCGGTGGGCGGGGCTAAACAGGCCGTGTTGAAGTAGGCGTTGATCTTCTTTTGTGGAGGCGGTGTTTTATCCTCTTTGACGTCATAGTTCCCCACTTTGAAAAACGAGTCGTTTGCTGAGCCTGATGTCTATAAAAGCTTTTATTGGACTAACAAGGTAGTTTTCAGTTCTGAAACTTACAGGATATTATTATAGTATGATGATCTCTTATATGTCAAAAGCTCAAGGAAATTTTGATTTCTCAGTTCATCACCCCTTTAAATGTAATGCAGTAATGTTTTTGTTTAGAAGTTATGGCAGTTTATTTATTTATTTTTTCATTTATATTTATACTAAATGTTTGGGCTACTGTTTTTGATAACACATACATTAGGTTTATAGAAAATCAACAAAAAAATCTATTATATTTTCAGGATTTTTCAGGATTTTTTTTAAACGCTTTTAAGTCTGAACCAAAATATCAAGATATTTTATTATTTCCCATATGATGGTGAAAAGTAAAAATGTTATGTATAATAAATACTGGAGTATAACAAATAAAAATTCCTTCTAGATTATTTTATCCCTTGAGTTATAGCCCTCGCACACAAAAAGGTTGGAGACCCCTGGAATATAACTATATGTTTTATAATTACAAGTTTGTGTAATTTGGGGTTTCTGTAGACATTTCATTATTTGTATTTTATGGCATTGTGCATTTTTTGTTTTTATTTGAAGGCTGAGGCTTCATTGTTTTGAGATGTTACTTGCTGTGAATACCTTGTCTGATAGGCTCCTGGCTAGTGTCTGTCGCATACGGATAGAGGCGAATGGCCGGATGATGGGCCTATTTTGGAGAAAGTCCAGGGCTGTTGTTTAGCCCCAGTCCGTCCCTGCTCACACCACTGCTATGATGAATTAATAAAATCATCTCATTAGTATGTCATCCCAGCACCAGAACTGAGCGTCACACTGATACGGAGCTGCTCTAGACTACCCTTACCAAAAAGAAGTTTATTCAAGTGTGCTATTAGTATACTTCCTTTAAGCGTTTGGCACTGCGTTGCGTTTCTGTGTGGAGAAGCCCATTTCCACCTCTATTGCGTTGGAGAAGCAATCCCGCGTAAAATGCAGGTTTCACACTCGGTCTTCCAGGCCAAGTGCATGCAACCACTGGCGCCTAATCTCCAAGTCTGCTGGAAAGCTATGCAGTCCAGCAGTGCTGTTGCAACCAGCAACACTACACCTACGTACCCTCCTGCCCACTGTACTAAATACAGATAAATCTACGCTAGCTCATACCAAGGGCGTGGTAGCTCGTACCAAGGGAGGGCGTGGTGAGCTGGAACCTGCTTACGTCACGCAGTACCGCAAACATCCACTAGGAAAATTCAACTGCAGTAGCCACCGTTCAACCTGAAGAGGGCAGCACTCAGACGTTTTTACACCATATATTGTAGAATTAAAACACTTTATACCCAAATGCCAAAAAAGTTACTCGAATCAATGAACAGCACTAATAAAGCCCCATTCTTACAGATCATTAAGTAAAAAAAGTTGGTTTAGGGTTTAGTTACCCTTTAAATCAGTCAATCACAATTTCCCGACACGGATCTGCCAGCAACATGTAAGTAACCATGTGTACTCTAATGCCTGATCTGCGATCAGTGATTTCTGATGTGTAATTATTCAAGTTCAGATATCTTTCTCTTAAAATCATTCAATACTGTTTATGCATCAATGACTAAACGATCAACTTCACATCATTTCTCGTAGTATTATTTTTTAAACGGTTATTAAATTATATACAGAAAGCGATCAAAGAACGATCAAATCGCCCAAGCTGTCAATCAAACAGCACAGCGCGAGCCGCGAGAGCTTATCTGGATCTTTATTTAAAATCTTTATTTTTATCTTTAAGATCTTTATTCACGCGATCAACAGACTGTCTGTCATCTGCTCAGTCAGTGCTCATCATGCTGCAACCTTTCATGTGATGGAATAGATTTAAATATAATGCTTTAAAGTTTAAACGATACTTTTCACGATTTGTTAATCTCGATAGCTGTAATAGTAAAAACATAGTAAAGGTTTGAGAAGGGTCTGGCTGCAGACCTGCAACTTGCACTCCCAGACTTGCACTCTCAGACCTGCACGCTCAGACACCAGGCCCCGGTTTCACAAAGATAGACTTTGACTATGGCTTAGATATAGTAGCTAGTCAGACTTCAGATAGACATCTAAATCAGACCGTTGCACAAAGCACGTAAGACTCTGACCATCTTAAGTAGGACTACACTGCAATGCATTCTGGGTAAAATACAGTGGCGGAGCCAGAGGGGGGTCCAAAATTTTATTTGCTACTGGCAGTTGCTGATGCTGATTAAAAAAAAAATAATAATTACGTTCGCCGGCAGCGCGGCGCGCGCGCAGTTTTCAAACGGACGAGCAGAGGACGAGAGATAGTTGCAAGATACCGAACTTCACCGAATAAGAAAACATAATATTTGAAGTAAGTTTTTAAGGTTTAGCATCAGTGGCATTTGCTCCTAATACATTCGGCCTAATACACGCATAAAGTAGGCTACCTTGCCGTGTGTACATTACAGTATAGCAAATGTTCTAGCTAATGTGAGGATAGGAGATCAAAACGCAGGCAAAGAAGAGCAGAAACAAGCGATATCATAATGTGATCACTAGGACTGTGAAGCTTTATGGGTGTAGGCCGGGTGTTGATGGACTCGATCTACTGTGTTTTGGTCATCATTAAATCTGATCTAGATGTAGTCTTTGATAAAAATGCGATTTTCTCAGCTTTTTGCTCATGTTGCTTTTTATGAAACTTGCCAACATTCAAGTGTTGATAAAAAAGACCCACCAAGCGAGAATAAAACAGATTTTTTTTTTTGTTTAAAAGCACAGGGTCTGTTCTTTCTTTTGGTATGTTCAGATATTCATACAACAAAATATTCTGGGGTGCCATGCCATGAAATTGTGAAAATTACCAAAACACATTTTTTTTTATACTGGAAAGAGTTAAAGTGTAAGTTGCAGGTAAAATTTTTCACGAAGAAAATGCAATACACATAAAGATAAGAACCGCCCACCACTGTTTTGTATCTTTTTCATACCAAAATGCTGAATACAATATGAAAAGTTGGTACTTTTTAGTGGTTTTAAGCACTCCCTCTCCCTTCCACTAGGCTGTGCGTGACGTCATAAGAGGAACTCCAAGCCTAGAGTTACTGTAGTGTAGTCTAATGGCAAGTAGGCTAGCAGTTATATTGAAATAACTCAATTGTAAACATAATTGTGTGTGCTGGCTTCAAGAGGACCGTGATCCTGGCTGAAATGAGAGTAAGCTATTCGCAAAACAAACAGGTTCAGGCACCATGCACACAAAGTTAAACCGAACTTTTATTTTGACGGGTTGCCGCGAAGACCTTTGAGTTTCTGTGTGTGTAGCTATGATATGACGATAGTTTTTCTCAAATGAAACGGTAAAATGACTAAGAGTGGTTCTGGAGATGAATTTCATCATGTCATCATATCGTGAGTGGCAGCAGCTAGACTGAAAACAGCGCGCGCATCACTCGTGCTTCAGTGTGTGTGTGTGTGTGTGTGTGTGTGGGTGTGAGGTAAATGACACCGCGCGTCTGCGCCATTCATTCACACATACAGACAAACAGAACATGCGAGGTTAATATTTAAATAGTATTTCTGCAGTTTAATATACACAGACACTCGTGGTATATATCGGCTAACAGTGCTCATAGTAATAAAAGTTAGTCTGGAGCCCCGTGCTTAGATAAACATGGAAGCGACTGAACGCAGCTATTACTGGTTACCGAATATTCCCCGTGCTACAGAAATGCTGGTAACGTCACATTTTCAGTATAGTACCGGTATTTTGACAACACTAGTTTCCCACCTCCTCAGTCTCCCAGTCGTTCTCCATAATCAAGCCACAAACACAAGGGCTGAGTCCCAATTCGCCTACTTATACTACGACCTAAAAGTATGTACTTTTTTTGTGAGGAAAAAGTACATAGCCTACTTTTGAGTGTGTAGCAAAAAAAGTATGCACGTTCTGGGACATACTTCGATGACGTCATGCAACGTGAACGAGAACGTGGTTGCTTAGTTACGCACACCATGACTGTTAACAAAACATTTTACATTTCATTAATTCTTATATGTCATATATAAATGTATTTACTATTCCCATCTTTTTTTCCAAAATACATTTACAATGTGTCCTACCAAATTGAGGAGTGAAGCAGGATGTCGTCGTAGATCAACCAAACGCAGGTCGTTTGTGAGGCGGCTGGTTCTGACGTTCATGTGCAATGTGTGTAACGAAAGCTAAAATATTTAAAGTTTATAGTATAACTATTGTTTAACGTATTTTATACTTATGTATAGGCTAATACTCAAAAATACCCGATGAAAATGAACCATGCTTTTACTATAGTAAAAGTGTAGTATGTTTCTTTGGTTGGATTGATAAAGTTAACATTTGTACAGCCACAGTATTACTACAAATAAGTCAGTGTGGTTAAACTATGGTTAGTGTAGTAAAAGGTGTTTATTTTCATAAGGGTTTATAGTAAATCTAAGACAGAAACATCAGAAGAAATACATAAAAAAAAGACACTTGCATGACATTACTTTTTATTTCATCGGACCCTACAAGATAAACACGGTACTTTTTGGCACAACATAACCCCATTAATATTACGAGACAATAAAATATAACTTTAATAAGGGTTAAACATTTGAATTCTTACACTTAAAAACTGAGGGCGAATCTCCGCGGCTGCATCCGGCTGCCATGTTTACATCACCATAGATACCACCATCACCACAAAGCTCCTGCCTCCCGCACGCAATGGGTTGTGGGCAATATTAGCCGTTAGAGTGTGCATTGATCTACACTTCGAATTCTAACCGGAAATAGTAGACCATCCGGGTATCTTTGGAATACTCTTTTCAACATACTACGATTTGGGACGTACTAATTCTTGTTTCGCATACTATTTAGGACGGATAGTATGCGAATTGGGACTCAGCATAGGAGTCTAGCAGAGTATGGCTGCAACTTCCTTCTATGACGTCATCACCCAGTTGCTGTAAAAACGCGCTACCTTTGAAAAAACCCTAATAAATGTTATTTTAACGCATTTTAAGATAGAAATGTTTACATATATGGGTGTTTCTGCAACTACGGGCACTTTTAAGTCCCAGGAGTGAAATTTTAGATTTATGTTAAAATTTGTCATTTGATGTTTCATAAATATAAACGTAGTGTCAATACACACCTTGACATAAAAAATGATGAATAAATAATATGATTTAATGTAAAATTATGAAGCATTTATAGGTCCAAACACCATCAGGGTTTCCCCTACCATTATATAGGGGGGCGCCCCGCCCCCCTAACGGCTCGCCCCGCCCCCCTTGAAGGTCAAGTAAATTTGATTTGATTTTCTTTATAGCGCCAGATTACAATTTATTTTATTAAACAAACTAAATAGCCCTTAAGTAATATGTTATTTATCTTATTTCCACGATGGTAGGCCTATGTCTTTTCTGTCTGTTTTTGCGCGTTTACAGTTATCCGAGTTAGTTCGCACGCGCGCTCACTCACACACGCGCGCTCACTCACACACAAACAAACAAACAAACACTTGCGTCACATACAGATGAGCACTAGCGGACAGCGCGGCGGGAAATATGTCGCGTCAGCCAGATTTAAACCACCAGACAAAAATATTTGCGTTTTTTAAAGATGGCAACACTCGCTCTACTGCGAGTAGCAGTCCAAGTCTAAGTGCTGCGCATCCTGCTGCCCCTGACAATCATCAAAAGTCCAGTCATCATCACCGGATGACAGGTTTTGACCCAGCTTGGCTGTCAGAGGGGAAATACTCCCCTTGGCTGTACAAGACTGATCTTGGTAAGTAACTAACTAAATACATACATACATATAAATGTGACAGCAGGGTTCTCATCTAACACATGACTTGCCAATTAACTTATTCATAATATATTGTGGTAATACATGATGGGTAACTGAAACCTGTAATTTCATTAACAATAAAATTTATATTAATGAATTACATGCCGCTTGCTATTTACATTTGTGTGTTTAAAATGTTTTTAGTCAGGACATTGTAAATCTGCTGATTAAATAAGAGAAGAGATATTTAATACGCTTTGCAGGCCGCTCTGTGTTGTAATGTATGGGAATGTCCTGCGAGTAGTATGAAGCTGCAGACTCGGAGCCTGCTGCATCTACAGTCCCGCACCCAGAGTCCCGCATTCTCAGACCCCTCGTTTTTCGAGACAGCGCCTCCTATCAAATTAGATCGGATAAACATGTGAAGAACGTGAGTATCGTCAATTGTATTTAGCGAATCATACCTCATTCGGTTTCTTTTTTAATCAAACTACTTTATAGCTCATCGATACACCAACATATGAATAGTCCATTTAATATTTGTAAAGATAGTTTGTAACTAAATTTGAGCCATTAATGTATGTTTTTTCGCCTCTTTTACTTAAATTAGTTCTTATAAAACGTAAGTATTAAAATGAATCAATATTAATTTAACTGATATGAAGTTGTTGCCAGCCATTTCCTCCGTGGCCCGACTTATCACCCTAGATATGCTTGTAATTTGCATTTGCAAAAAAATATTATTTATTATTACACAATATTTTTGACAATGGCATTCATCTTTTATTTTAGTGAAGTCGAGGAATTTGACAGAGTGATTGCAAAAAGAATTAAAAAAGAAGGAACATTCGCCTACCAGAAATTATTTTACCTTATGCATTTACATTAGCCAACATTTTACATTTATTCATTTAGCAGACGCTTTTATCCAAAGCGACTTATAAATGAGGAGTTTTTTTTAATGCAATTGAAGACGAAAAGTAAAGTCACTAACACAATTCTTTCCTTTTTTCTTTGCTTTGTCCTGTTTACAGCAAGATGATGTTTAGGTGATCGTTAAATAAAGTATAGAATTGTTTATATTGGTGTTTTGTCTATTCTTATTTGAGTTTTGCTTCGCATTCAAAATATCAAAAAACAGGTTTTGTAATGTTAGCATGGTATAATGGTAATTACCATTATAGGTTGAACTGAAAGAAAAATTGGAATTTGAAAAAAAAAACGTAGCAATATAATAGGCTATCACATAATATTTTTCAGAAGATAGTTCAATCTGCAATTGCGACTTTATTTCTCAGAATTACGACTTCATATCTCGCAATTGCGACTTTATTTCTCGCAATTCTGACATCATATCTCGCAATTCTGAGGGAAAAAAAAGTCAAAAACTCTGACTTGATATATCGCAATTGTGAGGAAAAAAAAGTCAGAAGTGTGAGATAAAAAGTCGCAATTATTATTATTTATTTATTATTCAGTGGCGGAAACAAGCTTCCATAGTAGGCTAATTGTATCCCTTCCATCAGTAATTTTCTTTCAATTACACCCACGCTCAAAAACTACTGGGTAATTTGTTAGCCAGAGAACACAATACGTTTTTTTGGCACATGCATTAAGCAGGGAACGCAAATATTTATTTGGATAACTTTAAAAACGAGACTGTAATATTGCATCCTATTGTTTTCAATGGCATTTGGATAAGGGTGTTATACGATCTTCTGAACAGCAGGAGGCGCTGTCTCGAAAAACGAGGGGTCTGAGAATGCGGGACTCTGGGTGCGGGACTGTAGATGCAGGCTCCGAGTCTGCAGCTTCATAATATTGTGTCCTGCGCACGTGATGACGTTCAGAACAGCGCGCGTTCACAGCAGTGCTGCGTCTGACAGGATTATTCTCTCCAATATGCTGCATCATAGAAAAGAAAACTTCTAAAAAAAAAGCCCAGTTAAAATCTGTTTATCATATAAATGTATTAACTAACATTATTACATGGCTTGGTTGAATTCCAATATAGAATGCGGTCTGTTATTTCTTGATAACAGACCGCTGCGAAGTATAACACACCGTTGCCATGAAAAACAGAGCGTTGCTATGGACACGGAACGGACTATTTTCTTTAGCGGAAGCAATGCAATCATTTTTAAATCAATAAACTCCTTTTTAAATCAATCATTTGTGTCAAATTATTTTTTTATTTTGTAGGTGGCCATGTAATAAGGGGGATAATGTACTGTATAGCGAGGCGGTTGTTATAGAGATGTCGGGGTTGTTATTTGCTATAACAGCTGCGTTGCTATACATATCCCTTACTTAACGAACAATGAATGAGTATTTATAAATCTTTTTTTAGTTGTTAGTTAAAAAATAAAACTATTTAAGCTCTGGTCCATTAATATTTACAAATACTTCTATAAATTTAACAAAGGTTATTTGCAAAAGTCAATTTTAAAAATATTTAAATACGTTTAATTTATTTTTTTTAAAGAGATATCTTATGTTACCATTTTTTAACGTTTACGAAGCTACGCTCCCAGACAACCAATTTATGAGATAGATAGATAGATAGATAGATAGATAGATAGATAGATAGATAGATAGATAGCACATAAAGAATGAAAATGAAATTATTTCTTTTTGGTTTTAGGAATGTTCTGTCGAATATGTAGACAGCATAAACAAGCGGTTGTGAGAGGAAACCAGACCCGGCCATTTATAGAGTCTCCCTGCCAGTCCTACAGAAAGGACAAACTTGACAAACATATGGCATCTGAGCATCACAGAACAGCCTGTCAGCGCCAGTCAAGTTTGATAGCAGGTAATTTTATTTTATTATGATTCGATCAATAATATGTTTGATTCTTTATTACAAATGATGCATATAATTTCAGGCAACACTGTCCTTGCATCATTTGAGCCCACAGTTGTCCTGGAACATGAAGCTGTGGTGGGGGCATTCAAGTGCTTGTACTGGCTAATAAAGCATGAAATAGCCCACCACACCAACTATCCAGCCTTGCTGCAACTAGCTAATCTGTTGGGCTGCACCTATTTTGACAAGCTCAATGTAAGTTTCTTTTGTAAATGTTTACCATATTTCTTATTTGTCTTATGTGATCCCTATATGGACAAGTAATTGGACGTTTCTTACATAAAATTAGTTAAAGAATTCATACTGCATTTACTTGTCAAACATCTTTTCACTTTTTTAGATTGGCAAAAGCACCAACTATAGATCACACAGAATAATTGATGAAATGCTTGAAATTCTGGCAAATGTCATTGAAAAGCCAATATTGAGAGATATTTCTCAGTCACGAGCCATAGGCTTGGAGATTGATGAGACCACAGATGCATCTGTGTGCAGACAGCTTGACATTCATGTGAGGTAGATCTACTCAAAGTGTAACAACATTTCATTGACCAATAAAATTTAAATAACAGATCATTGAAAAGTAAAAAATGTATAATTTTTTACATATAGATACTTGGACAATGCGGGTAAGGTCTTCTGCCAATTCCTGGATCTGATTTGCCTTACTGACGGGAAAGCAGATTCAATAGTGGCAGCACTAAAAAATATTGTTCACACGAAGGGCATACCGACACACCTAATCTTTGGCCTTGGAACCGATGGTGCTGCTGTAATGACAGGTGTCACCTTCTTTTTATAAATAATTAAACTGTTTTCAATATTTTGTTCCTTGTTAAATTAATAAACAAATGTATTTAATAGGAAGACAAAATGGAGTAGCAAAACAGTTATCAGAGGAATGGCCACAGCTCCTAAGTGTCCACTGTGCTGCACATAGGCTAGCTCTAGCCTGTAAGGATGCATCTGAAGAGGTGCCTTACATGGCTACATTTAGAGACCATTTGGAACAGTTACACCTGTACTTCAGAAACAGTGCAAACCGCTCTGCTTCTCTGAAAGCCGCTGCAGAGATTCTCGGTGTGTGTGAGCTGAAAGTGAAGGTAAATAAGTTATGCCTAAAAGAAAATGACATATGAATACTTTACTTGCATTTATATTCATTTTTTAAACTGTTTTTTTTTTTCTGTCATTGACTAGCAAGTAAAGGACACACGGTGGCTCTCCCAACATGAAGCAGTAAAAAACCTCCTAAGGAACATAACTGCTGTACTGGGTGCCTTGGCAGACGAAGTAGAGACCCGCAAATGTCCTACTGCTAAGGGACTTTATTCATTCCTTGCCACCTATCGCTTCATTGCCGCCCTTCATCTGCAAGCTGATGTGCTCCCTCACCTGGCACGCCTCTCTAAGCTCTTTCAAAAGGAGGATGTCATGTTCCTGGCAATCAAAGAGCAGGTAATTTAAATAACTCAGCTCAATGTTTTATCTTATTTATTTATTTTTATTTATAGGGTACCACAATTATTCTTTATGCTTAAGTCAATATGCTTATTTTTTCCAGGTACCAGTCACCCTGGCCTTAATAAAGGGCATAAAAGATTCTGGTGGTCATCAACCTGGCTCACACCTGAGTAAGTTGACCCAAAATTTGGAAGACCCTTCAGGACTGGGTGCATTCTGCATCTCTGCTGAACAGGAAAGAGGGAGAAGAGGGGGTAATGCAGGAGACAGACAGCAGTACTGGCAACGATTTCAATCACAGGTTATGATTATGTGGCTTTTGTCTGACTTTATTGATCTAAATTAAATATAGCTGCTGGACAGTTTTATTTATCCTAATAGTTTTCTAACATGTTTCATGTGTTTGATTAGGTGATGGATCCATATTTGGATGGCCTCATTGCCCATCTCGAGAGACGTTTCTGTGAGGTTGGAGTTGTGGCTGCATTTGGAATACTCGGTCCACAAGCAGCTACACTCCCTGATGACACTGCACACACAAAACTGAGGATACTGGTAGAGAAGTTTTGTTCCTGTGTCGATTTTGGAACAGTCCTTGAAGAATGGGCTTCTTTCAAGGAGCAAGTGGTCTCAGGTCCACTTAAGGTAACTTACAAATGTGACATTTTTACATGACATTATCTTGAACACTACACTGTGTTACTGATGTCATTTTGAACCTTTTTTTAGAACAAGACACAGCTGGCAATATTGTCTGAACTGTCTTCAAAATATGAGGAGTTTGGTGCCCTGTACCCAACAATGAGCCTGCTGGCTTCTATTGCTCTGACGGTCCCAGTCAGTAGTGTAAACTGTGAAAGGGACTTTTCAACCATGAACAGGGTAATACAAACTTTTCACAATAGGATTTGCTGCTTTTAGCTATATGTTAAGCTATCACATTTAACAGTTAATGCATTTGCAGGTCAAGACAAACATCCGCAATAGGCTGCAAGGAGACCATCTTGCAGCATGCATGCGGATCTCAATAAATGGGCCAGACATTTCTGACTTCCCATATCAAGAGGCTCTGGAAATGTTCTTCCAGAAGCCCAGAAAGATACACTGCAGTGACAAAAGCTGCACACTTTGTGGATAAATTACATAAAAATAAATCTTCCAATTTTTAGTTTAATGTAATTCAAATAATTGTTCAGTTAATATATTCACTGCTGCCATTAAAAGAAACAAATGAACACCATGATTCCTTTAAGTGTTTGATTTCCAACCCCCCCCCCCCCCCCCCCCCCCCGCATTATCACATGAGCACATTGCTGACAGACTGGACCCCCACACTACCTCACTCACAAGATACCAAAAAAATAAGGTAAACATCATCTTTTCTGCTCTAGTATTTATTGTGCGTCCTTACCATTCAGCTTAATAATTGTGTATTTATAACTACATTTTAAAAATAAATGTATATTACTGTTGAATTCACATATATTAAGATTTTAAGAGTCAAAACTAATGTGGTAGGCCTTGCTAGCTGCCAATTAGCTAAAATATTAGCAAAAATGTCATTTCCGCAACATGTCTTTACCGCAGCAAATTTGGGTGTTGCGGTAAAGACTTTTTGTTGCGGTAGAGACAAATTCAAGGTTTACTGTATATTAAATTACAAATATTTAGTATATTATTAGTTCTTAAGTATATAATAGTATTTATATTAGTATATATATATAAACATGCCATTTTTTACATTAAAAATTACATTTTGTCCTTACCGACACAAGATGTCATTACCGCAGCACTGCTCTATTTTCTTTTTTTTTCACATTTTCATTTGCAAAAAAAAATATTTTTACACTTAAGTTGAGATGATTAACACATTGAAATTGCAACATCTGTCATAAAAAGTTAATTATGTTATCTTTTGTGTGTATGGAAACAATTGACATCTAAGGTTACTGTAAATTTTTTACATGGCATAGAAAAAAACATGAAATTCCCTATTTTGTATACTATTTTTTTATATCAGTATTTACAAAACTGCATCAAATTTGAAAAAGCTATTTAAATATATTACATTTTTTATAGAAATTACTAAAGAAAAATGTATAAAATGAACGTTATTGTAACATTGCGGTAAGGACACTTTTTAAGAAGATGACCCGAAAAACATAAAAAATAAACATGTTCCAGATTAAAATCTTAACAAATACATTCTATTTTGTGTAAATCTTTATATGTATTACAGACTGTGATGGTTAAAATTTTAATTCATAGAGGTTTATTTTTTTAAATTAGGATAGTCAAAAGTGCCCGTAGTTGCAGAAACACCCATATACATATTGAGCACTTAATTTACACATTAATTGGTTGTGGTGGTTAACCTGCAACTTACACTTTAAGATAATGTTGGTAATTGGATGATGATTAGAATATGAATATGATTGGAATCATATTTTAAATTTGGCATATTTTTGAACAGGGTCAATTAAAAATAATTTTTATATTGATGGGCAATACAATTGTTTAAATTTTTCAAGTAGGCTACGTGTCTGCTTGATGCCTGCTATATCTAATTAAAAAAAAATAATAATTGTAAATTTGAGGGTTTTTTTGTAAATAAATGCAGCAGTTCATAACAGGCACATGCTACGGTATCTTATCTCCTTGGTGCTTCAGCTTTGTTTTCTGCAAATATTTTGGATGTTCAACACTTATAGACACAAACAGAGTGACCCAATTCCTTCCATAAGCTTTTCCACTGTGTGTGTGTGTACTGTGTACCCCCGCAAGTAGCAGTGGCCACCCTGGCCACCCCATGTATAAAACTCTAGTTCCGCCACTGGTAAAATAAGACACTTTTCAAAACAAAAAACATGGCGGATCGAGTAAGCGCATTCGACCGCTCAGTGCTGTTTACCCCAGCGCAAATATGTGTTTGTTGGAGGAGTATAAATGACAGAGTATGTTTTTATGTTTCCACTGTTCGATCGCGCCCGTGCCTCTCTCTCTCTGACACACACACACACACACACACACACACACACACACAAACTTCAGCATTGCAATCTTGACATCGCAGCCTGTTATCATGCAGCATTCACACCAAACGCGAATAGAGCGTCAAATTCGCGTCTATCGCATCTAGTTCGACGCTTGAACATTTTGAATCCATTCGCGAGTCCATGACGCGCATATAAAGCGAGCGTTTGAAGCGAAATAGACGGGCGTTCAGAGCTTTGACTCCACTATGACTCTACTACCCCCTGTTGCGTGAGCGGTGTATTGCATTTCACGCATCGCCCGTGACGCTTGCGTCCACTGCTCAGACTATGAAAGGGAGCGCGTCGATCGTTGCTCGCGTTGACTATGTAACGGCCCTAACAGTTACAAGGACATTTTACTTGGGAATGTAGTAACAAGAAGAAATGTTTAAATTATGAGCCATTTTCCCTTTTCTTTTGGCAGTTTGTAATGTAACTGATTGTTACTGCTGGTTGCCAAGGTTTCATAGAGTCTTAGACCTCAGTTAGCCTGGGGGTAAGGTGTCTAATTTTTTTGGTCTAAATTAAGTCAGTCTTTATTTTTGTGAAACAGTCTAACTTGCATTAGACTAGTCTATGAGCAAATTTTAGACTTGTCTAACACTATAGACCGGTCTAAAATAGCTTTGTGAAACCGGACCCAACGCTTCCTCTGCAAGTGACGTCACTTGCAATCGATGCATAGTGTGGTTTGTGTCGGGTTGAGAACAGCTCCCAATGTCGTTCAAAAATCGTTTCTGTAAGTATATACATATAAATAAATATATATCGTCACTGTCTGGCGGAAACCTCGTATGTCCAAAGTTTGTCAATTTCATATTTTTTCACAAATCGATGCTATTGGTCAGTCCCCATGTGGTTCTGTTATTTTCACAAATTATTAACCAATCTTAAGTGTTGAACATAGCTAGAGAGCAAATCTCTTAACTCCATTGGACACTTCAACTGTCTGAGAATCCTCATAACTTCACCTCTTCTTCACTCCGCGGCATTTTGTCTCCTCAGGATTGAAAATCGCAGCGATTAAGAAATCCTCGTCGAGCAACACGTAAAGCAAGACTTAACTCTGATTTTATCTGTGTTAAACTATGATATCAGTATTATTACACGCGTGCATTGAAGTTTTAAAAGGTATCTAATATAATACTTGAATTGAATTAAATGTTTTGTATACCAGCATTAAACTAGATGTACCGCATCGCGGTACAAAATATGACCGCCGCTCAGGCCTGCACTGGCTTTCCACAAAAATAAATGACGTGGAGTAATTTGGCTGTATTGCGTGTTTATGTGTATACCTAAAAAAAGTAATAGTATGTGCATGTCTGTCTGTGTGTGTGTGTGTGTGTGTGTGTTTGTGTATGTGTGTGTCTGTCTGTGTGTGTGTGTGTGTCTGTGCGTGTATGTATGTGTGCGTACATGTGTGCGCGTGTGTGTTTGTGTGTCTGTGCATGTGGATTTGTATGTGTGTGTATGGGTGTGTGTCTGTGCGTGTGGATGTCAGTGTGTGTGCATGCTTGCGTTTGTTTGTATTCCTGCATGTGTGTTTGTGACAGTATCATCCTAAACCAGCAACCCTTCGCTCAACAGCACCATCAACAGGCCGATGAGTGTACAGTCACTAAATGTGCACATAAATGAATTTATTTTATACCCCCCCCATGGATGAAATTCTACAAAACTTAGCAGAGGATACCCCCAGAGGATGTCAAGTTAATCATACACATGAAATATGGTGCAGTTCTAAACATCACCACTGAAGATAGGGGTGATTAAAGCAGAATAATATTGCATTTTCATTTTTTATGGGAGGGGCGCAAATCACAAATGAGTGATTATGGGCTAGGTTGATGTGGGCCCTTAAGAGTGGGCCCTACATACCATAAAAATGTCTTCATCCTTGGTGCCACGGTTCAGGTAGTTATTTAGGAAAAACGGCATTTTTTGGGGTTTGGGGGGGCCCAGCGCGGGGGGGGGAGTGGCCCCTGGGGACCAAACGGAATTTTTCCGTAGAAGTGTATAGTGGGGCTACATGCCCACCAAATTTCATATTCCCCGGTGCTTCGGTGTCCCTGGTATCGTTGACGAAAAATTTACAGGGGCCCCAGCGCGAGGGGGGAAGTGGCCCCCAGGAACCAAACGAAATTTTTCCGTAAAAGTCTAGTTGACCAACATACCATAAAAATATCTTCATCATCGGTGCCACGGTTCAGGTAGTTATTTAGGAAAAACTGCATTTTTTGGGGTTTGGGGGGGGCCCAGCGCGGGGGGGGGCCCAGCGCGGGGGGGGGGGGGGGAGTGGCCCCCGGGGACCAAACGAAATTTTTCCTTAGAAGTCTAGTGGGGTTACATGCCCACCAAATTTCATGTTCCCCGGTGCTTCGGTGTCCCTGGTATCGTTGACGAAAAATTTAGTAAGGTGACAAAAAAAAAAAAAAAAAAAACTTTGACAATCCCTATATGACCGCTTTCGCTAGCTACGCTAGCGGCGGTCATAATTATTGCTTTTATTATTATTTTACTGACTCGAAGTTGGCACCGTGCTTGTAAAATACCCCAAGTAGCAAGGTTTTAATTTATGGGAGAAAAAAGGTCTGCCTAAGTTACTGGCGCTAAGTAAGCCTATCTTTGGATAATTATGACTGCCGCTAGCGTAGCTAGCGAAAGCGGTCATATAGGGATTGTCAAAGTTTTTTTTTTTTTTTTTTTTTTTCACCTACTGAATTTTCCGTCAACGATACCAGGGACACCGAAGCACCGGGGAACATGAAATTTGGTGGGCATGTAGCCCCACTAGACTTTTACGGAAAAATTTCGTTTGGTCCCTGGGGGCCACTCCCCCCCCCCCGAGCTGGGGCCCCCCAAACCCCAAAAATGCAGTTTTTCCTACATAACTACCTGAACCGTGGCACCGGGGATGAAGAAATTTTTATGGTATGTTGCTCTTAAGGGCCCACATCAACCTAGCCCATAATCGATTGTCAAAGTTTTTTTGTTTTTTTTTCCCCGTCATCTACTGAATTTTTCGTCAACGATACCAGGGACACTGAAACACCGGGGAACATGAAATTTGGTGGGCATGTAGCCCCACTAGACTTTTACGGAAAAATTTCGTTTGGTCCCCGGGGGCCACTCCCCCCCCCCCCGAGCTGGGCCCCCCCAAACCCCAAAAATGCAGTTTTTCCTACATAACTACCTGAACCGTGGCACCGAGGATGAAGACATTTTTATGGTATGTTGCTCTTAAGGGCCCACATCAACCTAGCCCATAATCACTCATTTGTGATTTACGCCACTCCCATAAAAAATGAAAATGCAATATTATTCTGCTTTAATCGCCCCTATCTTCAGTTGAGATGTTCAGAACTGCACCATATTTCATGTGTATGATTAACTTGACATCCTCTGGGGGTATGCTAAGTTTCGTAGAATTTCATCCATGGGGGGGTATAAAATAAATTCATTTATGTGCACATTTAGTGACTGTACACTCATCGGCCTGTAGATGGTGGTGTTGAGCGAAGGGTTGCTGGTTTAGGATGATACTGTCACACACACACATGCAGGAATACAAACAAACGCAAGCATGCACACACATTGACATCCACACGCACAGACACACACCCATACACACACATACAAATCCACATGCACAGACACACACACACACGCACACACATGTACGCACACATACATACAGGCACAGCAGAGGTGGGAGACTCGAGTCATATGACTTGACTCGAGTCAGACTCGAGTCGCAATTTTCTGGACTTGAGACTTACTTGACTAGATCTGAAAAGACTCGACTTGACTTTAGACTTGCTCCTTGTGACTTTAGACTTGACTCGGACTTGTGCCTATTTACTTGAAAAGACTTGTGGAAAATAATTTATTTCAATTATTGTGAATTATTATTATTTTTTTACGGAAACTCGTTTTCCCTCCTCTGTGGCTGTCAATCATTCTCCATTCAGTATTCAAACAGCGCGCGCGCCTCTTCCGGTTGGATGCACGGTAAAACTCTCTCCATTCTCCAATATGATATATTCACATTATAATGCATGATCTGTAGATAAAAGGCTGTGGATTTGCATAAAATGACTTTATTTTGTTGGAGTTTGTTGCTGTTTTTAAATGACTCACTACCGTGTGCTTGTTCACGCACATCACAAGGACTATGAATCGGCATCAAACGCACAATAACTGGAATTTAAAACTGTGAAACAAATGATCAATAAACTGTTGGACAGATATACACTAGGATTTGTGCGCTCGACATTTCTTCGCTTTGTGCCGTGAACTTTTAAATGCGCACTTGTGCAGCGCAGCGCTGAACACTGTGACTCCATGTTGCTTTGAGCACATCATTCTGCACCCGCGATGCGCATACGTGCTTTGTGCGCTCTGTTTTGAAGCGTTTCATTATCATAGTTTTGCGCACTGAAAGATTATTAAAAGCTTATATTTTTTTATACCTAGCCTGCTCAATACATTTAAAATAAGCATAATTTAATTGTATATTATTTCTGTGTAGTGTAGGCTATATAAATACACTTCTGAATTCTTGACATTAATATATAAATATAAAACTGTGAAATGTATGACTGCCTGATTGAATTTTATAAGAGTACTAATAGTAATTTGTTTTTATTAACATGTTTAGATTTTATAAAATTACTGTGCAGATTTTTTCAAGAATTACT
The DNA here is from genome assembly GCA_021464565.1 of Rutilus rutilus. Taxonomy (NCBI): domain Eukaryota; kingdom Metazoa; phylum Chordata; class Actinopteri; order Cypriniformes; family Leuciscidae; genus Rutilus; species Rutilus rutilus. The sequence goes on along the minus strand of JAJAQA010000001.1, from coordinate 547,387 downwards.
TTTTGCTGCTGATTTATAAACATTAAGTTTAATAAAAATGCATAATACATTTATGTAATATTTAAAGGTGTTAACTGCAATCTTACACTGCAAAATAATAACTTAAAAAGGATTAAATTCATCACAATTATGTAAGTATCTGGAAATTTGACATCACAGCAAAATAACTAGGCTATATGTATGGCTAGCACAAGATGGGAAAAGTTTTATTAATTCTTGTTTACTTGTGTTCATTTAATTTATTTTTATTTTAGAGCATTTAAAGTGCTTCTTAATGATATTTTATTTATTACACACAAGTTAGTTTATTTATTTTTGTAACCCATCAGCCCTCTGTGTCTAAATAAGTAATAAAAGTCCCAGAGTTAAAAAAAATGTGTAAAACGAGCCTGTGTGCAGGGGCGTGTCTAGAGCATTTTCAGTGGGGGGGCCATGCTGGGGCACTGCCTCCAAACGGGGTGGCCGCCAGTGACCAAAAAAAAAGAAGCTAAATTCTACAGTAGCCTATATTACGTAAATCCTACTGATTTTATGTTTTTAACTTGAATAAAGTTACTTGTAAACAAATGTAGTAATAAAGCACATTTTTGATTAATTTAGTTTTTTGTCATCCCTGCATCCATCAAGTTAAATTTGAGAGCCAGTGTTTATTATTTTTTGTGTTTTCATAAAACTAACAAGTTTATAAAATAAAAGCAATTTTAATAATGAGCCATTTTAAAAACCCAGAAGCAGAAACGATGTCAACTATTTTCTTTTAATTAGTTTGGCCATTACAATCTACAGTAGTTTTATTCACAATCTCTTTCAAATAATAATAATAAAAAAATAAAATAAAAACAAATTCCCCCCACTGTAATAATTCAAATGGTTTGGCCAAAACATCAGTGTTTCATTCAGCATTTCTTTCAGACTCATTTACAAAAAAGCTGAGTAACTCAGAGTTAAAGGGATGGTTCACTTTGAAATTAAATTTTGGTATGTTTTAGCTTACGTATGTTTAAGGGCATTCAAGATGTAGGTGTCTTTTTTTTTCCGCAGTAGTTTCAATTTTTATATTTTTAGGTCAAACCGTTCTTGTCTGTCAGTCATATAATGCAGGTCTATGATCACTATCTCAAAGAGCATGCACAGTGAAGTCCAAATTAAACAATTCCCCATCGTAAGTACACATTGATGGCCTGAGACACGAAACGAGTGGTTTGTGTGAGAAAAAGAGCAGTATTTATCATTTTTACCTCTACACAACCACGTCCAAGTGATCTGAGGGCGCGCGCGCTTCCTGGTGTGTGACGTGTGCGCGCGTTCTGGCTTAGTCTGCGCAAGCTCCGGAAAGAGCCGGACGTGATCTCAGATGTGTACAAGAGGTAAAAAACGATATAAATACTGTTCATTTTCTCACACAAACCCCTCGTTTCGTGTCTTAGGCCATCATTGTGTACTTAAGATGGGTTACTTACTCACAACTTGCGACCGTTGTTTCTCTGGCGCTGCACTTCTTTGAATCGCGAACTTCAGTAGAGTCTATAAACTGATTGGCCGTAAAATGAACCAATCACAAGACATCTTATAGGGGGGGCACCTGGGGTGGCCAATCGAATTTCAGGGGGGGCCGGTGCCCCCCCTGGCCACCACGTAGACCCGCCCCTGCCTGTGTGTGACTTGGTATGACTTGATGACTAAGTTGCGACTTGACTTGACTTGACTTGACAAAGAGTATGACTTGACTTGACCCTTACAACAGAATGACTTTACTTGACTTTGACTTGCAATGTTAAGACTTGGACTTGACTTGAGACTTGCATTTAGTGACTTACTCCCACACACAGAGACACACACATACACAAACACACACACAGACAGACATGCACATACTACTACTTTTTTTAGGTATATACATAAACACGCAATACAGCCAAATTGCTCCACGTCATTTATTTTTGTGGAAAGCCAGTGCAGGCCTGAGCGGCGGTCATATTTTGTACCGCCATGCGGTACATCTAGTTCTGTATGTTTTTTAGACAATAACGAGTGAAAATAGTTAGGTTAGATACATTTGAGTAGGCATGTTTTGTTAAAAATCGATAGCTGTAATGCTTCGGTGCAGAATGAAGCCCGTAAGCCACGAAGGTAAGTTTGCGTGCAGATTAGGCTAATTTCCGCCTATTAGACAGCCTAGTATTTTGGTATTGCATTACTCATTTCTCTTAAACGTTTAAAATGGAGTTTAGGAAGATGTATGTAACCACAATCATTAGATTTGAATAGCTCTTAAAGCCTTATCTCTTGTCAAAAGGCTCAACGCGCCCGCAGACTTTGATGAACACTGCCAGTCGTTCCGTCAGAACACCGGCAGCAGCGACGTCTGTGTCCGTACCACTCTTATCAATGACAGCGTAACCTTGTATCTCCCTGCTCCCAAGTCATAAATCTAGTATCTCCGATTGAACATGATTTTGGGGAAATGTTGTGTTAATGTTGGTACACAACGGTATATGATAGCAATATAAGGTATAATACCAACTTTAACAATACAATGTTTAATAACTCAAAAAATATGCCTTTTTTTTTTCTTTTTTTTCTGAAAAACTAAATAATATAACGTAATATTTACTGCTGGAAACATATTTTCGGTTAATTTGTGTCGATTGCAAGTGACGTCACAGGCAGAGGAAGCGCTGGTGTCTGAGAGTGCAAGTCTGAGAGTGCAAGTGCAAGTCTGCAGCCAGACTCTATTGGAAGGTTTTCGAGAGAGTTCATGTAATACTAGCTATTTCATATGCAAGCATGTCAGCCAGTCACAGCAGTGGGCGTTTGCACTGCAGTCTCACAGCAGACACGCCCCTTAAAGCAGAGCGTTCAAATCTGAGGCAGAAATCAGGCTTGGAAAAATGGCTTTTATTTACAAATTATGACAATTTTTGATGTAAAAATCATACTAACATTATAAGGGCACCCCAGGCAACATTATAAAATAATAAAACAATCCAGTTCATGACCCCTTTAATACATTTATACATGACTATATTAATATAACAGTATTTTTAATATGAATACAGGCACATTTCTGCCAAACTATTTTACTAAAGTTAATTCATAAGTTGTGGTGTGAAATGTCTTCTGACTGGTTTGTTCTCGGAACAATGTTTCGCCTGTTGTTGTTGTTTGTTTTTTTTGTTTTTTTTGCGTCAATATGTTGAGAATATCAGCGCTGTTTCATCTGGCTTTTTACAAGCTTAAATCACATAAGTTAGTCATCTGTGGGTTTATAGATAGAGAATTCTGCGCTGAATTGAAATGCTTCTCGGTGGATTGCGCATCTCTGTGTAATAATGTTCGCGTGATCGAGATCAGCCCGCACAGCTGCTTTGGCCGCGATCGCTGTCTTTTGGGCCGAGCTGATAATGCGCTGCTCAGATCAACCAAGTTTTGTTACGCTTTTTAAGCGTTTGCCATCTGATGTTTCTCATACGCAACGCAAACGACAGCGTACAATCAAAGAGAGTTGGGCAATTTTGTAGAGGCAAAAGTTCAAATTGAAACGTTTAGTTAAAAATACTTAATTATGGGGATACTTAAATTGATTAATCGATTCAACAATGCTATTGATCTGCATTACCAAACGTGGATGTTTTACACCAGAAACAAACACTGATGTACTATTTTATTTAATACTGTTAAGCTGCTTTGATACAATCTGTATTGTGAAAAGCGCTATATAAATAAAGTTGACTTGACTTGACTTGACTTAAAAAGGTCGCAAAATTATACCATTTATTCGAAGTCTGGAACCCCGACGGCAAGTTGTGGTGTTAAGCGGGCAACTCACAGGCACCACACTGGAGACCGCTGCTATTCAAATATAATGTAAGCAAATTTAAAAGTGCAGCCTTATAAAACTAACTTTCTGTCAGTGGCTATAGATGGGTTTCCGTTTCGCGAATTACCCATTATCCTCTGCGGCGCGCCGCCATGTTGTGTGTCAAAGCTGTCAGTAAGTCACTGTGCTGCATTAATAGAAAGCCAGTTAATATTAAGTATATTTTGACTTTTGTGTTGAGATAACGATGACAAATTCCTCCAAACCTAGCGACAAGGTGAAGGTTATTTACAGGGACACATTAGACAATGTTTGCCAGGCAAGATATGATGAGAAATTGAGTTATATCGATGGAAAGGATTCTTACACAATGTCGAAAGAGGACTGGTTATGTAGGCTAATCCTGCGGCGTATACCCCGATATTCAGGAAATGGACATTGCCAAGTATCTCATCAAATAATAATTTGCTACCAATTAAAATCTTAGATATGTTTGAAAAAAGGGATTGCAAATACAGATTAAAAGGAAGAGGTATATTTAAAAAAAAAGAAAGTTAGAACTAATATTAGATGTATGACCATCTCCATAAAAGGGGTGAATATATGGAACAATTTAGATGATGAATTGAAATTGTGTCAAACCATTAGTAGTTTTAAGAGGCTTCTAAGAATAAAGAGATTGGAGGTTTATAGATTAAGTGGGTGATTCAAGTAAAATAAATCATGAGTTTGTTTGCATTCTATGTTATACTATGATGTTATAGATTAAATTAAATGTCTGTTGGTATGTTAAGTGAGAAGGTTAGGCGCTATAAGCTGTTAGCTTCAGCCAGGGCCGGCGCTAGCCATTTGGGTGCCCTAAGCACAAATGCTTGGTGGCCCATTGGGGACATGTTACCACTTTTTAAAACATCTCGCGACACCAATGTACCAATTCTACAAATAAATAAATCTCCAGTTAACTGACAGAGCATTCATTTCGTTTGTTTTTTTAAATAAGATACTAGCTGAAATTTGTTTTTTTTTTAAATCAAGTGATCAAAGTGCTCTTTGCCGCTTCGATCAGTGGCATGGATACAGTGTTTTCTTGTGTGGCTTGCGCACACACTGCACTGTCTTCACTCGACGCGCGCTTCAATCCATTGTGTTGCGCATACTCTCTATTCGTTCTGTTGAAATCACAAAACATAATGCTAACGTTTGCGTGTCCCTGCTTGATATACAACCACTGATGAACATAATCGTTTTGATGAGAGAAAAAAAAACCTATTCAAGGGTGGATTCGAACTCGCACCGTCTGACACGGCTGGCGAAAACTCTACCACTGGACCATCAAGGCTACATATGCCAAATTAAACCCACGGCTGGACTGGCCATTGGGCATACCGGGCAAATGCCCGGTGGGCCGACGTGCTTTTTGGGCCGATACATCTCATAAATAATTTTTTTTTTTTTTTTTTTAACGGCCCATAAAATGTGTACATCGGCGGGCCATTCGTTTTGTTTTGTTTTGCTTGCGTTTTGGGTTTGTGCCGGTGTAATGCATTGGTCAAAAAAAGTCAGTGTTAGTTTTTTTTCTGACAGACCAGCCCATGAAACACGTAGATCAGCGGCCCATTGGTTCTTTCCTTGATTGACACTGGGCTGGCCCAATCACAACTTTAAACGAGTGAGCGAGCGTGCAGCAGTGTCAGTGTGTAATATCTGCCAGAATAGTCTGCGAGATGGAGAAGAAACGCAAGGAATGTGCAGATAAATAGCGTGAAAAAATAGAACCAGGCCCTTAAAGCAGACGCTTTATGTGTCAAAATATATGTTTTCTGACCTTCGTCAGCTCCTGTGGCAGATGATGATAGTGAGGACGGAGGATCAGTAGAGAGATGAGAGAGTGTAGAGTCCGCGGTAAGCAGAACTACTTTCAAAACACTTAGGCTATGTCATGATGGAGTGTAGGAACCCATAACCCAGTTACAGATTATTTCCACATCTGCATAGTTGACGATTACCGCAATTCACTAGAAATTTAATGACAGGCGTTTGTAAACCATGTTTTCCGCCAAAATAAAAGCTTGATGCAGTTTGCGTCAAAATAAAAGATCATGTGCTTATCTCTTTCAAGTATAGAAATTGTTACAAAACTAATTATGAAAGTGTCCTTTATTTTTTAGTGCATTTGTTTTACAAAATATGGCTATTACTGTCATTGGATTAATATTATAACTAATATTATATAGTAGGTGTAATGTAAATAGACACTGTAACTTAAAGAGGTTTGAATTTTTCTTTGTTTAATTTGCACACTGAATATGGGTTGGAGCTTTTAATTTTGAACTCTCAAAGTGCACCAGATTGATGAATTTAACATTAAAATGCACAAAATTTTCTCACGGGGGGGCATGCCCCCGAACCCCCCTAGAAGAACCAAAGTCCACCCACCACAGTTTTAACAAAAAATCCTGTAAGACACACTTGTATTGCTATGCCAGAGCCGCTTATAGCTTGTTTTAGGATTCACCACTGTGGAGTATAGTTCGACTGTATTAATAAATGTCAAATTTGTACTTATTTCATCTGTTAACTCTCACTCGTTCCTATACTCACTCATTACATGGCATTAGTGGTTTTAATGAATAGGAGTTGGTATGAAGATAATTAAGGGCGTGCAAAGATGGGTGGTGTTTATGATCATATAGTGGGCCGGTCTGGGCCAAAATGCCCGGGCCGATTTTTTGTCCCGGAGCGCCGGCCCTGGCTTCAGCCTAAACCTTTTTTTTTCTTTTTTGGTAAAATATTATACATGTTTTGTTACATGTTACATGAAATTGTTTGTGTGTTCTTGTAATACGGTTTGTATAGCCAGAGAAAAAAATAAAAAATAAATAAATAAATGTGTGACAGTGATTATGTGATCATGAACCTTGTGTAGGATCTGCTGCTGTAGTTCGGCTTGATGTCTTCTCAGAGTTTGAGCTTCTGACTGGAGTCAGTGTTGGTGAAGCGACTGGATCTGCAGAAGATGAATGTTCAGACGCATCACCTGTAGGACATTAACATCATATGTTCATATCGATCATGACCTGCAGTTTGTGTTCATCATCACAGTTTACAGTGGCAGTAGTTGAGAAGAGACTGTACTGTATTACTGTATTACTGTGTTACTGTATAATTTATTCCTGGTTTATATGAGAGTGAAACACAGTTGAGCTTCTGCAAATAAACCTTCAGCTTGAATGAAGGACATAAGCCTTATAATTCCTAAAGCCGACCTACATGGGTCATACTAGGCTTTAATACACTCGTCTGATTTATGCAATATATCATGTATGACCCATGTAGGAGGCCAATATTGGGGATTATAAGGATTGTTATGCAGTTTATGACTTTGACCACTAATATTTTACAACTCCAGAACGTATGAAGCCATCAGAAAGAGTAGAGCCAATCTGTGGAAGTTTTCACAAATCTGTCAGAAAAGAGTGTTTTCTCACCTGAATACTTGACAGTGTATCTGACTGAGGTCAAGAGTTGATCTCTGTGAGTGACCTGACATCTCCACTCTCTGTTGTCATCTTCATTCAGGAGTGTTGTAGTCAGAGAGATGATACAGCGAGATTGATCTGATGATGATGATAATATCTGATATCTGGAGTCTGTCTTCAGATCAACACCAGCCTGATTCACCCACAACAGCTCAACTCCCCTAGAATGAACCCAATCATCACAGGAGTATCCAGCATATGAATACAACCGACAGGAGAGAGTCACAGAGCGGCCTGGACTGATCTCAGTCTGTGAGGATGAAGATGATGATGATGATGATGATGATGATGGAGACACTGAAACTGAACACAAGACACAAATCACAGACTCTTCAATCATCATCTGAGTTTAAAGGGAGAATCTGCCCTTTTTAAATTGACCACATAATCATAAACTTACCATGAAGAACATGCAGATAAACACCAGCTTCAGGTCCTTGTCGTTCTCCATTCACATATTGTCTGCAGGTGTATAATCCATAATCTTTTACTGTGACGTTCTTGATGTTCAGAGAGCAGTCAGACTCCAGACTCAGTCTCTCATGTCTCGCTGTGTCTTTATTCTTTATCCCTCCAGTAATCAGTTCAACATTTTTCCTTGAACGTCTTTTATAGAGCCATGTAGTTGATTTGCAGTCAGAAAGAGCTTTATTACAGGACAGAGAGACATTTTCACCAGAACTGATGAACACACGATCCGCTCCACTGGTTCCTGAAACAGTATATCTCAGTGATCATTATGATATTAATAAATGATAAAACATAAACCCCACCAGCATACAAAGCAGAAGATTCAAATCATGCAGTCTTTTCCCCTCTGTTTTATAGCTAATGCATTCATTAACATTTATAGATAAACCAAATCAAACGCCTCTTTAAGATGGAATAAGAAATACTCTGACTTTGAAACAAATTTAAATAATATAATATCATCATATCTTGAACTTTTGATTTCAGCTTTGTCATAAACATTACTGGACGGCACAGGATTAGTTGATCCTCCTCTTCAACCGTAGAAATACACTAATAACTGACCTTAAAAGCTCTTTATCTGTTCTGTGTTTTCCTTTACACCACCAGTACAACAAAACAAAAGATAAAGGTTATTTGTAGCGCATTCACTGTGTGCTCATACTATGATCTCGATATCAATATTGTTAGAAGCGCTATATAAATGAAGGTGACTTGACTTGACAATATGAGCTCATCCCAGATAGAAATGTTGTTGTTCTATGAATGTTTTGAGAGCATTATGTTTTGTTCTTGTAATGTTTTCTGTAGATAATTGTATTTTTGTTCCCAGAATGTTCTCCTAAAAGGAAGTGTTCCGTCCTTGTTACAACCCTTTGTGTAAATTGACAGACAGTTTAACTCCTCCTATAGTCACCACACTGGACGAAGGTGAATCGTTTACTTCTTTAATGATGACCAAAAGTAGGGTAAAACGACGATGCTCGTTTATAGCTTGAACATGAGCAGAAGGACTTAGATACACAAACAGAAGATGCAGCTGTCTGAAGACAAAACTGAGCGCTTACTGATGACATCATTAAAGGAAGCCGCAGAACAAAAGTGACTGTGATTTCTTTAGTATACCACAAGGGGGAGACAACAAGTAACAATACAGAACACTCCCCGTCTGGTGTCCCTGGATACCATTACTTAATATACCATACATGTCTGAAAGGGCAGAAGTAGTCTAGTCTTCGGATGGTAAAAGGAGGACCAACTCTGTAACTGGCCTCAGGAACACTTTAACCCCGTCTGGGTGTGCTACCTTCACTTCCACTTTGCAGACTCTACCGTCCTTGCTGGGAAACACTTCTGCGATACGCCCTATAGGCGATGTGTTTCTTTTGGCTTGATTGTCCTTGATTAGCACTACACTCCCTTTAGTGAGATTTGGCTTGTCAGACTGCCATTTTCTTCTTGTCTGCAGAGTGGACAGGTATTGTTTCCTCCATCTGTCCCAGAAGGTGTTGGCAAGACTTTGTACCTGTCTCCATTGACGTTTGTACAAGTGTTTGCCATCAAAGTCACCTGGAGGAGCAAGAGATGGACCAGTTTTTTGTGTTAACAGAGTTGCAGGGGTAAGTATAAATGGGTCGTCTGGGTCTGTAGACACTGGTACGAGCGGTCTGGAATTTACAATGGCGGTCACTTCAGCCATCAAGGTGACAAGGACCTCATGGGTGATTTTTGAAGACCCAAGCTGTAAGAACATTGAGTCCAAGATCTTGCGTGTCAGCCCTATCATCCTCTCCCAAGCTCCGCCCATATGGGAGGCGTGAGGGGGGTTAAACTCCCACATGCAACCTTGATCTGCAAGAAACCTCTCCACTTTACCATTGATGTTGGAAGGGATCAGTAGCTCATGACAGGCTCTGACAAAGTTAGTTCCCCTGTCTGAGCGTAGTTGTTTGACCAGTCCGCGTATGGCGATGAATCTTCTCAAGGCACTGATAAAGGAAGAAGTGTCCATAGATTCGATGATTTCGATGTGGATAGCACGAATGCTTTGACAGCAGAACAAGACCGCCCATCTTTTACTGTCTGCATGACCCCCCCCCGTGTGCGTCGTGAAGAGACTGACCATGGTCCAAAGACATCAAGTCCAACGTACGAAAACGAAGGATCCGTGTTGAGGCGGCAGTCGGGTAAGTCGGCCATTTTCTGAGTTTCGCAGGTGCGCCGGAGTCTACGACAAGTGACACATTTAAAAATAAGACTGTTCACACACCTTTTTCCACCCACAATCCACAAGCCGGCAGAACGAACAGCGCCCTCTGTAAAGAGACGTCCCTGATGTTGAGTCCGTTCATGGTAATGGCGCACAAGAAGAGTGGCAATGTGGTGACGACATGGGCGTAGGTTTAGGGGGGGACGCTAGGTACTAGTCCCAATCAATATTTTGAGATGACAAATTTGTCCCCACCAATATTTAGCAAGCTCCTTTGAACTGCTATTTGGATCTTTGCGCTGCTATTTGGATCGATTCCAATGGCCAAAACAACGACAGTACAAGAAACGCCGTAATTTGATTGGCGGCGGTGTATCTGACAGGCTACACGCGCGGGCCGGGACTACTTTTGTGCTTGCACTGGCAGCGAGCGGGTGGTGTGTGTGTGTGTGTGTGTGTGTGTGCGCGCGTGTGTGTGTCGACGACGCCGACGGTAAGTTAACAGGGCTGTCTCTCTGCCACATACAAAGGCCAGAGTAAAACATTTTAATATTCCGTTTTTTTGCCACTTTTTGTACTTTGTAGATAGATCAGCTATGCCACCCAAGAAGAAGAAAGGGGACATACGAAGCTTTTTCATAAATCAGAGTGTAAGTAGGCAAAATAATAGCCACACAAATAAACTAGCAGTAGTAGTGACTGACCAGGCTTTCAAATGCAGATTCTACTGTGGAAAATAGTATTGGTGATAGTATGTGTTACCCAGGATGTTGTTACAGTTAAACCTAGCAGCAGCAATCTTTCAACTAAGGTTAATAGTATTGATTAGGCTGTGCAGCACAGCACTGATAGACTCATAAGTCGCGCTATCATGATAGAATGCTACGTTAGCAAGTCACTGAATGTTAATTAGCTGACCTTAACTTAGAATCTTGCAGTCAACATAAACAGTGGATCTGAGACATTTTTCGTTTCTACATTCTATTTATGTAATGTATTTGTGAGTGTAGCCTAAGAATTTAATATTTAAGAATAGAATATATCAATAGAATTTGATAGAATAGTAGATACAATTTTAGTATTAATGGAATACTGTAATCATGAATAATAATAATAATAATAATAATAATAGATAATAATAATGGATTTGTTGTGTTGAATGCATACTATGATACGTGTGTATTTTATTCATATAAAATAAACCATATGGTTGTTCAGCATTTCACATTCCCAGGTATTAACGTAAGTGTATTTGTTTGAGGTACTGGAGAGTAAATAGTGTTTATGATAGAAAAAGATTATTATATTTATTTATTTAGATTTGTTTTGCTCCACAAGTTCTGAAAGTATTTCCTTGTGACAGTGTTTTTTGTTAGTGTAAATACTAATGTACATAATAATTTATGTTAATAAAACGTTTGGTTGTTCAGCATTACACAGTCTCAGGTTTTTATTTTTTGAGAGTGCATTTTTGAGATTATACAGTTATACTAGCTCTTTAGGGACAGTATACAGGATGGTGTATTAGGGTCAGGATACAATATAATGAGATGAAGTAGAGTCACTTCTGTATTGTGATATTCTGTATTGCCAACAGTCTGAAATCGCCATTAAAGCACTGGTATCTTACAACAAAACAATTTCAGGGGGAGGGGGAGGGGGGATGTCCCCACCAAAGCTGAGGCCAAACCTACGCCCTTGGGTGACGACCAGAAACTATTATAGGTTGCTTCTCCTCGCATCCTATACTAGCCTCTGTGATGCGTCCGCCCACTCTAATGAGACCGTTTTTGTCAATGAAAGGGCTCAGGGCTCTGATGGGGCTGTCCTGAGGAAGAGATCTCTGATCCCTGATCCACTGCAGCTCTTTTGCGTAAGTCTCCTCTTGGACGGTACGTATGATTGTGTTTTGGGCCTTGGTGAGCATCTCTACCGTGTGATCTTGGGTGCAGTGATGCCATCCATTGCAACCATCACGAGAATCCTCTGTGCTCTTCCTGTAGAGGCGGACTATATGGGTAAGACATGAAATGGCACGGGTGAGTGACTTCCAGCTTGAGAAGCGATAAAACCGTTGGGATCCAATTAGTCTCTCCCTGGCAGTTGAGGACATCTACGTCCTGTTCCGGCTTCACTAGGTCAAAGGCGACCTGCTTGTTGTGTGTTTGCTCGGGCTGTGACAGGAGAGCTGGACCTGTGAGCCACATGGTGTCTTTGAGGCGTGCTGCTGAGATGAATCTCGTTGCGTGATCAGCAGGATTGTTGTCCGTTGATACAAAGTGGGGCTGGGGCTGGAGAACCTTCTTATCCGCTGCACTCTGTTGTTCACGAAGACATAAAATCGACGCTTTTCATTGTGGATGTAGCCTAACACTACCTTACTATCCGTGAAGTAGCTGATGTCATCTATCTGAATGTTCAGTTCAGCTGTAATGAACTCTGCGATGTCCACTGCTAACATGGCAGCACATAGTTCCAACCGCGGGATAGTCAACTCTGGTCGAGGGGCTAGTTTTGCTTTGCCTAGAACAAAGCTTATGTGGCAGTTTCCATCTTGATCAAAGAGCCTTAAGTAGGCCACAGCTGCTACTGACTTGACTGATGCATCTGAGAAAATGCAGAGTTCTCTGCGTTGGGCTTTGGGTGGGGAGACCTGTGTATAGGACCTAGGTATCTGTAGGTTTCTGAGTTCTTGGAGTGATTCTCTCCATGCTGTCCATAGTTGCTCTTTCTCGGCAGGTAGCGGTGCATCCCAGTCATGACAGTCAACTGTTAACTCCCGAAGCATGGTTTTCCCCTGCAACAAGATCGGGGCGACGAATCTTAAGGGGTCATACAGGCTGTTAATGGTTGACAAGACTCCACGTCGCGTAAAAGGTTTGTGTTCATCAGACACCTGAAATGTGAATGTGTCAGGTCCCAACTGACACCTGCACTACGCTGCATGGGGAGATCGTCGGCTCCCGGATCTAGATCCTTTAGGTCGCTGGCATGATCGTCTGAGGGGAAGGCCGCCATGACTTCTGCATTGTTTGACGCGATCTTATGCAGCCTGAGGTTGGAGCGTGCCAGCATCTGCTGTGCCCTTTTGAGCAGATCAATGGCAGCTGAAGCTGAAGGTAGAGATTTTAATGCATCATCTACGTAGAAGTTCCTCTCCACGAATCTTCTAGCATCTCCTCCAAAGGTCTCCTCTCCCTCTTGCGCAGTCTTTCTCAGACCAAAGATGGCTACGGCCGGTGAAGGACTGTTACCAAAAACATGCACACGCATTCTATATTCCTTGATGTCTCTGTTAAAGTCATTATCTTGATACCACAGAAAACGTAAGAAGTTTCGGTGGTCTGGTCTGACAAGGAAGCAGTGGAACATCTGCTGGATGTCCGCTGTGACGGCAACAGAGTCCTGGCGGAAACGAAGGAGCACGCCTAGGAGGTTATTATTCAGGTCTGGACCAGTCAGGAGGACGTCATTAAGAGAGACGCCATCGTGCTTAGCACTTGAGTCGAAGACTGCTCTAATCTGTCCAGGTTTCTTAGGGTGATACACCCCAAAAATAGGTAGATACCAGCACTCCTCCTCAGGTTCGAGTGGGGGTGCTTCTTCTGCATGCTCATTCTGGAATATCTTTTGCATAAATGCGAAGAAATGTTCTTTCAGCTCTGGTTTCCTGTTGAAGGAGCGCTGCAGTGATCTGAAACGGTTAAGGGCTTGAGCCTTGTTGTTGGGCAGGCGACGTCTCTGTCTTAAAGGGTAAGGGAGCCGTCCAACTGTTATCTTTATCTTTGTAAAACCCTAGTTCCATGATGTTCAGAAACGCCACGTCTTCAAATGAAGGTGCAATTTTGTCGTCATCTTTGGATCTCTGAAACACAGTGCATCCTATGTGGTCTTTGTTGTCCTTGCAGATGAGAGAACCAGTGCTGTCATGTGTTTCTTTCACAAAGTAGTGGTTGGGACATGGCTTGAAGAGGGATGCTCGTCCATTTTCCAGTGTGTTAGTGTAAAAGGTGTTTACTGTGTCTGGTTTGTGGACCTTACCAAGGCAGACACTGCCCACTATAACCCAGCCCAAGTCGAGCTTCTGTGCGTATGGAGAGTCGTGCGGGCCGTTAATTTGTTTACGCACTTTATGAACTCTGATGAGGTCTCTGCCAAGAAGCAACATTATGGGTGCCTGGGAATGTAGCGTTGGAATCTGTTTTGCGATACATTTTAGGTGCGTGTGTTGAACAGCTACCTCTGCAGTAGGAATTTCAGATCGGTTGTTGGGGATTTGGTTGCACTCTATCAGAGTAGGGAGGGAGAGTGACTTCTTCATCCAAAGATTGTACCTGGAAGCCATGCGCTCTTCTCCCTGACTTCTCCACTACTCCCGCACATGTCCTTAGCGAATATGGAGAACGGTCACCTTTAACATTGAAGAGTTCGAAGAATTCAGATCTTACCAGGGACCGGTTACTCTGTTCATCCAATATGGCGTACAGCTCGACTGCTTTATCCCGTTGGCCGGTAGGGAAGACTCTGACCAAACAAATCTTAGAACAGGATCTTCCAGTCGTGTCTCCGCCACAAACTTCTGTACACTTTGATGTCACTGCAACGCTTGGACCGACACTCTCATCCTCCCCGCCATGCTCGTGTGTAAGTTTTAGGGTCTTGGTGGACCATGGAGTGGGCCCCGGGTGTAGAACCGAATGGTGTCTGTCGTCGTCACACTCGGTGCATCTAACATTCTTTGCACAGTTCTTCGCGAGATGAGATGTTGACGCACAACAATGGAAACAGATGCCACTTTGTTTCAGAAAGGCTTTTCTCTCCTCGAGGGGTCTCTCTCTGAACGCACGACATTTGTAAAGGGGGTGGGGCTTCTTATGAATAGGACATGTTTTTGCTGGGTCTTCTATCTTTGTGTGTGTAGGGTCAGCTGGTGTAACTGTGGCTGATGAGATGTCAGTCTTATGGACTGATACAGGTGTACGGTAGCTCATGTTTTTATGAGTATATTTGTCTGTCTTGATCTGATCTCCAGTACAAGGAACAAACATGAAACTTGGGTCGTTGCGTGTCCTTGCTTGCTGGGAGACAAAGTTGACAAAGAAAGAGAATGGAGGGAAAGCAACTCTGTAGTTGTCTTTGTAGTTGGAGCCTTGTGTCATCCATCTTTCTTGCAAAGCAAATGGTAGCTTCTGTACGATGTTGATTATGCCGCGTGCTGTGTCTAGATATGCAAGGCCTGGGAGTTCACCTTCCGATTTTACAGCTTGTAGTTCTGTCAGCAAGTCCGCCAGCTCCCTGAGTTTCTTATTGTCTTTGTTTGAAATCCTTGGAAAGTTATCTAATCTCCTCCATAGTGCGTCCTCGATGACTTCGGGCGCACCGTAGCACTCTTCTAGTCTCTCCCACACAATTAACAGCCCCTTTCCTGGGTCGTTGACGTGTACAGCTCTCAAGCGTTTCGCATGTTCTGCTGATTCTGGACCTAGCCACTTTACTAACAAGTCTATTTCTTCTTTTGCGGTCAGATTAAGGCCTCTGACAGTGTTCAGGAAAGACGCTCTCCGTGCCCTGTAATTTCCAGGCTTATCATCAAACTTCAACAGTCCTGTTGAAACAATCTCTCGTCTGGTAGGAAGCTTACAAAGTCTGTCACATTTTTATTTTCGTTAGACGAACCTCTGAGTACCTCGTCTCGTTGTTCGCTATGGACAGACCTACTAGGCGGGTAGTGACGGCCGTCATAAGCCCCTATGTGACTCTCATGATATGCTTGCTGGTGGTTATTCATAGGTGTCGCTAATGGCGGGTGATAGCTGTCATATATTTTGTGACTCTGGAGCTCAGTGTATTTTCTGTCTCCTATTGGTGTGTGTGCGGGGTTCTTGCTTATCGTGGAAGAACATTTTGGAGAACGGTGTGCTTCAATCTGTGGGTCTTCATTCCTTTCAGGCTTGATCTGCGTGGGTTGATAAGTGAGTGCTGTAGGTGCTTGCGGAGGGGGTGTTTGCTGAGGTACAGTGTTGGGGAAGTTACTTTTAAAAAGTAGTGTTTGCTCATTACTCGTTACTTTTTAAAAAAGTAATCCGTTACTTTACTTAGTTACCCCATTTGGAAAGTAACTTTTTACGTTACTCGTTACTATTACGTTACTTTTATGTTGCTTGACTTTGGGCAGAACCCAATATCTGTTCCTAAATATGTAGACATAAAGTTATACAATGGAGGACATAACAGGTAATTATTTTGTGCTCTTTATTATAAAAAAATAGCATCAATAGTATAAAAAAAAAGTCCTTCTCATTGGTGCTGCTGTATGCGGCAACTTTTATTCTCAGCCGGCTCTGCATCATGGGGTAGAGTGCGACACTCCGCGATGAGCAGCGCGCCCGCACCACTTCTCTCCGCTCCGCTCCCCCTATCCACCGAACTTTAAATTTCGGCAACAGCCAATAAAGCGCTCCTGCTCTCTAACACCGGTGCGAATCGCGTCTTGATAGCATAGGACAAAATGATATAGAAGACATAAGCTTAGTTTTCAGACATACTACTCACTCTAAGGGAGTAGGAGAAAAAAAAGAGATTGAGAAAAAAATATATATTTTGTTTAAAAGTACACATATTCAAGCTTTCTATATATTTCTCAGGTCTGTGAGACAAGTATAGCTTATCTAAGTTTCGGTTCATTTACAGTATGGAGACGAGCTCCAGTTCACGCGCTGGTGCCGTCATGATTATTTTCCATGCCATATTTACTTATTTATTAAATTCAGGCAATTAATTGGTTGGTAAAACATTGATTAAAATTAAGATACAATTAATACACAACGAAATTCGTTTTAAAGAAAGTCTTTCTACAAAAACAAACTTAATAAAGTGGTCTAAATCATGTCTGCCCACTCCATTTATCTCCCGATATATTGCACAAAATTATGATCTTACTCATGCTTTTCACTTTTCATATAATCAACATAGATTAAATTATTTATTTATTTATTTTATTTAAACATAAATATGAAACTAAATCGTTCTCTTCAGATCTCAACCGTTCTCTTCTCTCAAGCGCGCAGCTGAGGCAGTGTCGCTGTCAAATATATCCATGGGAAAAGTAACGTTGCGCCGAATTGAAAAAGGAACTACGTTTCGTTACCAAATTTTTAGTAGTAACGCGTTACACTACTTTTTACCCGAAAAAGTAGTTACGTTACTTTGTAACGCGTTACACACAACACTGCTGAGGTTGGATGGTAGTGGGGGAACCCTGTAGTTGCGCCCCTGGCTTTAGACTGCTGTCCAATATACTATGTTTTTGTACATACTCTTCAGTCATTTGCATGGCGTTGTGAGATCGCTGCTCTGATTCACCCCTTAGCTTAGGGCAATGTCCATCATTTTCGTACTCCAAAGCAGCCTCTAAAGCCTCTGCTTTAGCTAAGGCCGCAGCTGCTGTTTTTTCAGCATTCAGTTTTTCCAATGATGCCTCCAATTGTCCTTTCTGATTTTTGATTTGCATCTCTTTATCAGCGTATGCTAATTTTGCTCTGGCGGCTTCTGCTTCTGCGCGTGCCATGGCTGCGGCTGCACTAGATCTGCTAGAGTGGCTGGATGTGTGGGAAGCTTGAGATCTGGTTTTCCATGAGCCGACTGATTGTGTATCCTCTTGTAACATTGTGTGTGCTGGCTACCTTTATTCCAGCGGTACAGCGTGCGGGGGTCCAGGTCTGCTGTAGATCAGCTCGCTTATGAGGCGTCGTTTTACTGTTCCTTCCTTGTTACAACCCTTTGTGTAAATTGACAGACAGTTTAACTCCTCCTATAGTCACCACACTGGACGAAGGTGAATCGTTTACTTCTTTAATGATGACCAAAAGTAGGGTAAAACGACGATGCTCGTTTATAGCTTGAACATGAGCAGAAGGACTTAGATACACGAACAGAAGATGCAGCTGTCTGAAGACAAAACTGAGCGCTTACTGATGACATCATTAAAGGAAGCCGCAGAACAAAAGTGACTGTGATTTCTTTAGTATACCACAAGGGGGAGACAACAAGTAACAATACAGAACAGGAAGGATAACACTCTCTAAACATTCTTATACAGTTTTAGTGGGAAGTTTCCCAGTAGACACAGGACTGAACCATCTTTTCCTCATATGTCTCTAGTTTCCTGTTTACACAGTGCATTTGGGGTCAATATGACCCCAAACCGTAAGGCCTAGAGACGTGAAACCTGGCTAGATTTTAGGCCTCAATTTGGGGACAACCTATCAGAGTATGACCCCGATTGGCCCATAGGTGGCGCTAAAAATGTTCTGCTATGTCGAATTTTGTCCAAAACATACTTTTGCGAACTAGTCCCTGGTTTTTCACCCGATCGTAACCAGACCAGTCTAGGACAATTCTCTGGACTCTCTAGATCAATAATTATCGAAAAAAAGTTTAACTTTTGCATTCGGGTGGCTGTAACAGGGTACTTTAGAAAAAGTATTTTTAATACACTAAAAAGCATATAAATCCTAAAGGAAAACTCAAAACTTCACAAAAATTGATGAGCATATGTGTCAGAACATGGTGAGGAAGCATGCAGAGTTTCATGCAGATCGGACCATAGGTGGCGCTATACCTGGCAAAAAGCTTCCATTCTTATTAGGGGTTCAAGCATGAAATGCTGAAACCCTATTGTAATTGTAAGGATGTGTAAAACGCATCGTGCAGGCCAAACCGTAAGGCCTAGAGACTTGAAACCTGGCCAGATGGTAGGCCTCAATTTGGGGACAACCTATCAGAGTATGACCCCGATGTGTAGTCTACACCACTGTGATCCCGGGCTCAAGGCGGACAAAATGGCGGACAAAATACAATTTCGATTTAAGCAGGGAAAATTTTCTGCTATGTTGAATTTTGTCCAAAACCTGCTTTGAAAAAAAAAGGAAAGACTCAGAAGAATCAGACCCGAAGACTCAAGAGATGAACTAATCATTTCTCTTTCCGGTACAGAACCCATAAGATTTTACACATGCGCGGTCGTCACAAAATGAACGAATCACTCTCTGAGACAACTCAGTAGTCCTGAGTCATATTAAAGATTTGTGCAAAATAAACGAATCGTTCGTGACCGACCCATCACTAGAACACATTTTTAGGGGTTCAAGCATGAAATGCTGAAACCCTATTGTAATTGTAAGGATTTGTAAAACGCATCGTGCAGGTCAAACCATAAGGCCTAGAGACTTGAAACCTGGCCAGATGGTAGGCCTCAATTTGGGGACAACCTATCAGAGTATGACCCGAATGGCCCATAGGTGGCGCTACAGCAACCAAAAGTTCAAAATTGCTCATA
Organism: Rutilus rutilus; assembly: GCA_021464565.1. Classification (NCBI taxonomy): domain Eukaryota; kingdom Metazoa; phylum Chordata; class Actinopteri; order Cypriniformes; family Leuciscidae; genus Rutilus; species Rutilus rutilus. The sequence continues at coordinate 528,011 of JAJAQA010000001.1, read as the reverse complement.
ACTCTTAGACCGTTGGTCCCAGGATCAAGTGTCTTATATCGTTGGAATCAAACGAATGTCTATCTCCGATTTTGATTGAGGCAGGGACAATTTTCTGCTATGTCGAATTTTGTCCAAAAGCTACTTTTGCAAACTAGTCCCTGGTTTTTCGCCCGATCCGAACCAGACCAGTCTAGGACAATTCTCTGGACTCTCTAGATCAATAATTATCGAAAAAAAAGTTGAACTTTTGCATTTGGCTGGCTGTAAACAGGGTCATTTAGCAAAGGGGCGTGGCAAAATACACTCAAAAGCCTATAAATCCCAAATGAAACCTCAGAACTTCACCAAAATTGATGAGCATATGTGTCAGAACATGGTGTAGAAGCATGCCGAGATTCATGCAGATCGGACCAAAGGAGGCGCTATAAATGGCAAAAAGCCTTCATTCTTATTAGGGGTTCAAGCATGAAATGCTGAAACCCTATTGTAATTGTAAGGATTCGTAAAACGCATCGTGCAGGACAAACCGTAAGGCCTAGAGACGTGATTTTCATTTACTGTACTTACATTCTCATCATTCTCACCTACCTACTGTTGTTTTGTGTGCTGTCTTTGTCAATTGCCTTTATTGTTGTTTGTTTATTGTAAAGCGTCCTTGAGCCCTGGAAAGGCACAATATATATATAAAAAAAACGTATTATTACTATTATTATTATTATAAGCGCACCCAACTGTTAGTCTACTGAAAATTGGCATGCAGTGTCTTTGTCCATGGTGCCATGATAGTCTATGAGAACATTGGTGTATCTCAAAAAACTCAGTATACGTCATTGGCACAATCCCTTGAAGGAGCCTTAGAAGTTTCAAGCCAGTGTTTTTTCACAGGAGTGACCTCCTAAGACTCCTGAATCCTTGCCGAGTCCAACAATACCAAACATGCACCTTTCGCCTTATAGTTTTTGTAAGTGTCATTTAGAGCTTTAAAAAATTGTGTTTATCTTCAAAGCCGTTAGTCCGATCGAGACAACAACAAAAAAAACAAAGGAAATTTGAAAACATAGGTAAATAGCTAAACAATAACGCCAAATGTTAAAATTATGATAGGAACTGACAAAAAAAAATAATTAAATCCAATCAATTTCACCCATGGATCATTTTGATGCTCTCACATGTTTGAAACGAACAATGATGGATTGTGATGAAATTTGTTTTGAATTGGGAGTGGCGAATCCCCGTCCATACTGTCAATGACCATCCGCAAAGACCCGCCCACTTTAGTTACTGTTGCTATGTCTGACAAGCGACGCCACTCTCACACCACACCAAGTTCTCAAGCAGTGAAAAATACATTGCGGATCAGAGAGGAGACTGCGTGCTGACAGACAAGTACTTTTAATATGAAATAAATGGCACTTTTCCACTACACAGTACCAGCTCGCCTCGGCTCGGCTCGACTCGACTCGGCTTTGTTTGGTTTTCCACTGTGTAAAAGTTTTTTTCGTACCACCTCCGGCGAGGTTCTAAGCAAGCTGAGGCGATACTAAAATGTGACGTGAAAACACGGCAGACTGCTGATTGGTCAGAGAGAATCGTCACTATTCACTGCGTCATCATTGCACGCGCCAGACAGAGTATCCTGAATAAAAAACAGCAAAAACAAAAACATCCAAAAACAGCTTACACTCGATTTCCTCCATTGTCCATTGTGTGTGGCTGCGGATGTATCTCGCGTAGAAGATTAAGTCACAGCAATTTCCTGTGGCTTCGCTATGACGACCAGGTACTATTGTGGAGGTACTATCTGCAATGGAAAACGGAGTGAAAAGCGAGCCGAGCCAAGTCGAGTTGAGCTGGTACTGGTAATGGAAAAGCGCCAAAAGTCTCACCTTTCAAATGTAGTAATTTTTTAGAGACATTTAAACAATAAATACCGTTTTGTGACTCTTTAATGTGTCTGGCAGATCGCTGTAGACTCGAGGCTCAGTTAAAGCTGCTCGTGAACCGATCATCTCTTCCTTCTAGTTAATTTATAGCATTAAAATAAACATGAATGAAGATAAAAAGGAATGTTGTTTTAAAGTGCTAAGATGTCAGAACACTTTTTCAAATTTAAATCCTCCATTGTTAATCTACTAACTCTCCTGACTGCTTTGTTGGACAAAATGGCAGATTATGATTAGTCAGATCGCCTGTCAATCAAACTCCCTGCGAAAGGTCAATTGAGAATGCCCGTGCGCACAATCCTGATCTAATCGACAACTTTGCAGTTGCACATAGGAAAGCCCGGAAAATCCCGCTATAAATGTAAGAGAGCATCTTTTTTATGTATTTGGAACTAGGCCTAACAATGTGTTATGGTGCGCTGTTACCAGTGTTTTTTTTTTGTTTGTTTTTTGTGAGCGTAGGCTCCTCCTGATTTTATTAGTCATCTCATCCCTTATATGCTGTGTATGATCATATCCTGCCCTATTCATGGTAGCCTACTCGCGGACATTGAGTCATCAATGTCATCAATTGCGTCATCAAGAGGCCCGCCTTGATAATCCTACTTAAGGGGCTCGTTACGCCATTGAATACAATTGTCTAAACTCCTTATCAAAATTAAATATTTACAACAAATTTGACACATATATATGGGCACACTTTGAGTACTACTAATAAAAGTGGTGGAGATGAGGCAAGACTGTAAGAAGACTCAGTCAAAAAGGTGCTATAACTGTAAAAATGCTTTAAAACCATATATTTCCTATGGCAAACTGCCTGTATTGGCTGTAAATTGACTTTTTCATCTATGATGGCAGTTGTTAAATGCTTGCTAAATAAAACGTAATGTCTTTTGATGCTTGTGTGCTTAAAGGTCTTAAAGGCCTTAACTGCTTGAACCCCGATAAATGCTGCTTGCAGCTTTAATCTTTTACTGTTTTTGCCATAACAAACAGCTCCAGCAGCCAGAGAATAACTAACATTAAAGGGTAAAACTCGCCAAAATGCAACTGAGGGTCTTTTTGTTAATGTACTCGAGGCGAACTTTCGTTTAAAAGCATAATTAGAATGGAAACGGCACTTTTAAACAGACAGTATGGAATTCGCCGCTAGGGGTCGCTAACCTCTTACAATAACAAAGGTGTAGTTTGATGACGCAACATTTGCTAAGAATTATGGATCTTGTTGTCAACATCAAGCCGACCGATCTAATAATGTTTATGGTTGACTGAATACATCGATGTTTTTATCATGACTGTGATATGAAGCAGTTCGGGATTGCTAAGAGACAGCTATCAGCTCCACACGCGACGCGAGTCCCGCGGATATAAAAGGAATATGGACATTTCATTCTACCGAACTACACGCAGAATTACTTCTCACAGTAAGCTAGATCAACATTAGAATAACATACAGATCATATTCTAACATTTTATCATTGATGAACTATATAACATTGATTAGTTTTATGTAAATGTGCTCACCTGTTTAATAAAGTGCATGTAGGAGCGGTCGAAGTCTCGGACGTGGAGCTCTCGTTTATATACTGTCTATGGGAGCTCTCGGCATCTCGAAAACACCGCGCTGATATTGATTCTCGTTTTAGTTCTCCTTTTTATCCAAAGTCTGCTTGCCATGGTCCATAATGTTTGAACGAAACAACAACAGCGTGCAGATAGACATTACGAACTACACAGTGGTCCACGTCTGTCGCCTTGGTTACTATCAGAGGGCTCTGGTTCATAGCTCTGGTTGCCATGGCTGTACGAGCGGAAACCAGGGAGAATGCGGATATGATGCCATTGACGGCGACAAAACGGAAATAAAGAAACGTGACGTGTCTTCGAAATAAATGACAAAATTTTCTTGGTTTTAAAGTTGTTGGAAACAGTCGGGATTATGTAAGGGACCGTTCTGTATTTATGGAAAGGACCACCGGAGGAAAATAGGGGAGGGTCATGTCTTTTTATTCTTTGTTGAGGGGAGGGTCATCCAACTTTTTTTAGTCTAGGGGGAGGGTCACCCAACTTTTATATTCATAAAAACAGCAACATTTCAAAGTGGCTTGTTTGGTGCTATTTTTTTTCCATTTAGCTCCATGTTGATCTCGCGTTATCAGCCCCCCTTCGATATCAGATGGGTCTGACCCAACAAAAATCCAGTTTTCCGCTGTTTGACAGTGCGCGCGCACTTTAGTTCGCGCTTAGAAAAAGTGCATCATGTCAGAACAGAATGCCAAAGAAATTTGTACCCGGCAAAGCTTTAAAGCACGAGCAATTAATGAACTTGCTAATAAGTGCACAGTGTCCTGTGAGTGTAACTCTAGCGCTGCGTTAACATGTGATGTGAATGTACGTCGAGTTTTACAGTAGGCTATTGGGACTGAGGCGCCAGAACTGCTGATAGAATGTGCGCTGTAGCGCGATACTACCATATTTTAGTTTCCATTCTTATTCTGTTTCCACGATGTGTAAGATTTAGGGCTACCACATCTTTAAATTACTATTAGTATTATTTAAGTTAACATAATAAAATACGTAGACCTACACCACAAAAACTAGTTGAGAATAAATTCGTTAAAAGTGGGCGATTCCAGTGTTATGGATGTGACATTTGCAGGCAAAACTTGACCTATAAATTCTCAGAAAATGCATTTAATACCAATATTTTGAAACGTCTGAAAGGAGTCAAGACATTAGAAAAATATCAGTCTACACATGCGTTTTATATTTAATATGAGGGAAATACACATGTGACGTGACACACTTTTAGGTGGCAAAATATTTTTTTAGTAATTCTATAAATTACACTGTGCAAACCAAAATATATATACCCACCGGATGAATGAACATATTATATTATTTTATTTTTCGTGTTTGCCTTTATGTAAAAAAAAAAAAAAACAATGTTACGGGCGTGACAGTTCTCCATTACGGACATGACTGCTCTCAAAGCGACTTTAAAAATTTCACAGAGACCTCAGACAGAAAGTACAAAGCCTTTCTTTAAAGTGAATTTAGTTTTTCTATTAATTGTATCTTAATTTTAATCAATGTTTCATCTGGATTTAATTAAGAAGTAAATATAGTAGAAAATAGACAATCATGACACGGAGGCGCGGGCGAGTGAACTGGACTCGACTCGTCTCATAAATGAACCAAAACTCAGCGTAAGGTAGGCTACTTGCCTCACAGACCTGAGAAATATATAAAAAGCTTAAATGTCTACTTTTAAACAGAACAATTCAAAACGAAGGAAAACAGACTGCTTTCTGCTTATGAAATGTGCATTTCTCTCTGGCGCGTTCTGAGAAGATCGCGACGCATCGTCAACTTCATCTTTGCAGTCGACACAGAAAACACTTGTTTATTAATAAACAATTAAAATGTCTCCTTGCTATATTTGACATATTAATAATCATTACTTTTGCCGGTTCTTTGTGACAGCTTTTAGATGCTTTGTTGGCAGCGCTACCCATGTTGAAGAGTCACACCGCATCAGCACCGAAACATGATTTTTTTCAAATCTAAAATCAAAAATCATGATACGAACCGAATCGTAGGTTTGGTCTATCGTTATAGCCCTAGTAAGATGAGAAAGCAAGAGTTTATGGTTGTAAAAAAAACAAACAAAGGCTATCTGAACATCTTTGCCAAGCGCAAACCAGTACAGAAGTAGGCTAATCAATAAATTATCGGGGAGGGTCATGCCTTTTTTCACAATCATTTTGGAGGGTCATAGAAAAATGTATTGCTGGCGAAGGGAGGGTCATGTCTTTTTTGACAACAGATCTCAAAACTCCTCCGGTGGCCCCTTAAATAAAAAACGAACAGTCCCTAAGTACACAACAAAAAAAAAATATATAACATAGATATAGTGATTTTTGCTATTTTTAAAGCAAAAAGTTACATATTGTGCCTTTAAGTTTGATTGTATTTTCATTTTCGGTCAAATTGCCTTGTGAATGGGGAATGGGGCACTACTATGATAGCATAAAAAAATTGCTATTTTTAAAACACTAAGAAGGCTCGACACAACATGAAACTGTGCTGGAAGTCTCACCAGGGGCTCTACACATGAACTCCAGCATTGAGAACAGTGTTTGTGTACACAGAGTTTACTAAAAAGAAAGATTTTGACCAACTCACTGTAGCTGTGTGTCCGCCGGCATTTTGACAGTCAAAAATAGTAGTTCTTAGGGCTCTCTCTCTTTACTTCCTCTTTTCTTTGTCTCCTACTCTCTCTCTCTCTCTCTCTCTCTCTCTCTTTTTTCTTTCTCTCTCTCTCGATCTCTCTTTACTTCCTCTTTTATTTGTCTCCTACTCTTTCTCTCTCTCTCTCTCTCTCTCTCTCTCTCTCTCTCTTTTCTTTCTCTCTCTCTCTCGATCTCTCTTTACTTCCTCTTTTCTTTGTCTCCTACTCTCTCTCTCTCTCTCTCTCTCTCTCTTTTTTCTTTCTCTCTCTCTCGATCTCTCTTTACTTCCTCTTTTCTTTGTCTCCTACTCTCTCTCTCTCTCTCTCTCTCTCTCTCTCTCTCTCTCTCTTTCTTTATCTCTCTCTATCTCTCAGGAAACATTTACATGCTGGGTAAGATTAATGGTACAAGTTATAATCTCATTCATCTATTTCGTAACTATTTTAAGTGTAACAATAACCATATTTTGTCATTAAACCTTTTCTATTACAAATAATATGCTAACTAGTTTTGATTTGGTGTTGACTTTGAAGTGCTTCATATTGCAATACAATATCATCCCTCTCTACAGCAACGCTCTCCCACATATTAAGCTGTTGTAACTGCGCTTATTTCCATCGTTGGTGTAAGTGGCAGTGGGTGGAATAGACAAGAAATGTGCAGTTTTCTACCATCTTGCTGACAACGTTTCTTTAGTCATTCGGCAGCCTTGCAGACTGAACCCCTGCAGGAAATCCACCCTTACACTCTTAATATGAAGATAATTCTTCATCATCAGATGTTTGAGTGACACTATGTCCAGTATCAGGAATAATACAGTATGATCTGTGTGTATCAATACACAACTCTGAGATCACAACGTGAATGTGTGCAAGAATAAACTGAGCATGTTCAAATGAACTCTTTCCAGACTAATTCCACTAAGGGTGCTTTCACACCTGCCTCATTTAGTTCGGTTGAATCGCACTAGAGTTCGTTTTCCCCATTGGTGCGGTTCGTTTGGGCAGGTGTGAATGCAGCAATCGCACTCGGGTGCGCACCAAAAGCGGACCAAACAAGCGTACCGAGACCTGCTTGAAGAGGTGGTCTCGGTACGTTTTGAAACGAACTCTGGAGCGGTTCGTTTGTGGTGAGAACGTGATCCGACCTTGAACAGAACCAACTGCCAAAGAACTGCGCATTTTTGGACTAAACCAGTTGCCGTAGTCAGCAGCGCTGTGATTATGGGATGAGGAGAAATGTTTGTTGACAGTTTGCACTCGCGGACTGTTGAGTTATATGTTCTAATTAAACATATAATTTATGTTTTGTTATGTAGCTTACTGTTATTTTATTTATTTTTTTAGATTATACCAAATGTTGTATTGTATGCCAAAAATGTGCAAGAGTTCATTGTGCGCATGTGTGAACAAACGGGACTTTTATTTTGACTCAAGTTGTTTAATGAAAAAACTTAGTACTGAGTACTTAGTACGTGTTGCTGCTCCCTCGGGCGCTGATGTTATACCAGCGCGTTGAGATGTAAACGAACAAAATAAATAATACTAAGAAGTTTTATCTGGATTTTCTTTAATGGATGGATGACAAAAACATATTGCACATAGACATGACGGATAGAAATGAAACCTTAACACGGACAAACTTTAAGTTGTGAGGAGGTGCAGACAGAGCCTGATAAAAATTATTAACAGCCGCATCCTCGCTTCATTCTCAAATAATCTTGTTTGTCTAAAGTGGTGTAGTAGACAAACTATATAAAATATGACGAAGGAGACAATCAGCCCACGCAGTCGTCTCTCCATAGTAAACAGCGGCGTGTTATCTGCCGGATTTTCCCGCACGTTAATTCTGACCAAAAGAAATGCAGTTATGGAAATGCCAGACATATCTGGCCAACGAGTGATGTGGATGTAGTCACGTGACTGCATTTTGGTTCGTTTTATCAACTCATAAACTGATTTGGACCAGAGCGATCAGTCTGCTGTGAAAAGGAACCAAAACACCTGAAAAATGTACAAAGTATCATTTTTCACCCTTGGTCCGGACCAAATGAACTGAACTACAGATGTGAAAGCACCCTAAATGTCTTTAGAGAAAATACAGATTTCTTTACCTGTGAGAAGTGAAGAGAGAATGATCAGTCCCAGCAGACACAGATCACACTTATCAGCCATTTTCTGTTTCTGTCAGTCTTCCTCTTTATTATAAGTTACAGCTCCTTCTCTTCATTATATATAGTTATAGCTCCTCCTCTTCATTATAAGTTACAGCTCTTTCTCTTCATTATATATAGTTACAGCTCCTCCTTTAAACATCATCATCTCCTCCTGTGGTTATTAACTTCCTCTCATCTGACCAACCGAGTGTTTAGTCCTGACTCTATGACACAGCTGAAGAAGCGTTCAGAAAGATCTCTGGTGTAAAACTGTGTTGACTCTGTGAAATGAGTGATGGAAATGTCAAATTTCGATAAAAAAATCCCTTAATTTGCAAAAAAGTTTTCATGCCCGCTTGAGGTGTTTTTTAACTTATGAATCAGAGGCCCTATCTTGCATCCAGCGCTATTGACTTGTACAGTAACGCATGTGTCACACGCGCACAGCAGACTTTCACTCCACAGACGCACGTCGGTAAATTAGGGAATGAACTTGCGCTCCCGGGGCGGTTCAGCGAAGAGAGGAAGCCTCTATTTTTTTTATTTTATTTACACAATCTTTTTGCATCACACCACTAACACATTGGGCCCTATTTTAACGGTCTGAAACGCAAGTATCAAGCGCGAAACGCAAGTAACTTTGTGGGCGGGTCTCGGTCCCCGACGCAAATCTAAAATGTGTTGGTCTGAAGTCGCTTCATTACTCATAGGTGTGGTTTGGGCGTAACGTGAAATAAACCAATCAGAGAGTCATCTCACATTCCCTTTAAGAGCAGGCGCGCTTGTTCTATAGCGGATTGCTATTATAACGGCGGATTTGCCAGGAGTGGTTCACAGCCGAGGAGACCGACGTTCTCGTCAGGGCCGTAAAACACAGAGAAGTGACACTGGGGATGGAGAAACACACACAGATTAGCTTCGCTTAAACAGGATTCTATCTAAGATTCTATCTATCTATCTATCTATCTATCTATCTATCTATCTATCTATCTATCTATCTATCTATCTATCTATCTATCTATCTATCTATCTATCTATCTATCTATCTATCTATCTATCGTAATATGATTTGCGAAAATGAAAACGGCTGCTTCTGTGTAGATGAGAGAATCAAAGTGTATGCGCGTCGTGCACACACTACATTGATTATGGCCAAGCATGCGCCCTTAAAATAGCATATGAATAACATACGCAACTGACTTTAAACTAGGTTTTTTTCAGTCATTGGTGGAATTGTTTTCAGAAACTGCAAAATAGCACCAGGGAACGTTTGCGTCGGAACACGCCTCCTCTTTGCGCTGAACCGCCCCGGGAGCGCAAGTTCATTCCCTAGTTTACCGACATGTGTCTGTGGAGGGAAAAGTCCGCTGTGCGCGGGCGCGAGATAGGATTGACACATGCATCGGCGTACAAAGTCAATTGCGCTGGGTGCAAGATAGGGCCCACAGTTTTGCTTGTTCAGTTTACATACAGTTTTTTAATTCGCTTTGGTAGCCTGCTTTTTTCACAAGTAAGGTGAAACATTTTTAATGTTTTGTACGTTTACACTTTTAGTTCTAATATCACAACAGATCATTAAAAGTGCACTTTTTTTCAAACATTTCAGCATGTTTTCAATTGTGTTTGTACAATACACAAAATCAAAACACAAAATAAGTGTTTCATTTACAGTAACTGCCTTTTACTATCAAACTTTATATTTGCATTTCTTCTCGTTCAGTTCAATACATTTGTCTTTTATTTAGTAATTTAATCCAACTGAATATAATGGTTAATCAATGAATAATTTGGTACACCTAGATTTCTACAGATATTGATTTTATAGTCAGTTTCTATTGAACTTGTTTGAAATGTCCGATATGGATAACAAAATTAAATGAATTATTTTTGCATAAGTGATTTATAGATAAAAACCACCACTATGTGTGTACACGTGTGTGTGTGTGTGTGTGTGTGTGTGTGTGTGTGTACATGTGAGAGAGAGAGAGAGAGAGAGAGAGAGAGAGAGAGAGAGAGAGAGAGAGAGAGAGAGAGAGAGAGAGAGAGAGAGAGAGAGAGAGAGAGAGAGAGAGAGAGAGACAGCAGCAAACTCTGTTCACAAAACCTCATGGCAGTTTCATTGCTTCATCACGCCTTCCCACATATCAATGTTTATCTTGCCCAGCTCCAGTCTCCAGCCCCTTTTCCCTCGGTCCTCATGCCGCAAAGAATGACTGTCCTGGAGTGGCCTAGATCTGGATTAAAGACAATGACCACACATGGGCCATAACTGTCTGACAGGATTCATGCCATTGCTGACGTCAGGCCTGCGTGAGGCCACATTCGGGCCAAGATCGCTTGCTATATATGTGTGTGTACCATGAAGCTTTTATTGGGCTACTAAGTTTGTGCTTGTGAAACCACAAATTCACAACCTCCAGAAGTGTGTCATTGACAGATGCGTCACGTCATCTATATATACACAGCAAAAACTCCAGTGTTAAATTAACTCTCCTGCGAGTTTATTTCAGATCACACTCAAAAGTGTTAAAATAAGGAAACATTAAAGAGTCAAGAGCTCAACTAAAGCAAACACTGATCACCATAATGGTGTGCTTTTCTCCTTCAGTGATTCTGCTTGTGAACATCAGGTGTCTTAAATAATTGTCAAATATCACTCAATATCATTGTCAAAAATAACATGTTTTCCATGTTACACTTTTTTCGTTCATTTACATGACAATGGTGTTTTGGGGCCTGATAACGCAAACATTTGAAAGCAATCTCCTCGTAAACAATCAAAATGTGAATCTCTGAAGACGATGAGGTCATGCACATGCGTATTACGTGTTCAGTCTATAGTGTTTCATTGCCATCTGATGGCCTGGCAGCAGAATACAGTGTTTTTAGTCGTTTTCGTGGATCCGTGTGAATGGGGATCGTTTTGACAACGGTGTCGACTGTACGTGGAAAACTCAAAGATTTTGAAATTAGTTGAACTTAGATAAGCTGAAGACATATAACTTTAACACTGCTTAAGTGTTATTTTAACTCTATTAGGGGCTGTTTACACAACACCGTTTTCCATGTTACACTTTTTTCGTTCATTTACACGCCAACGGTGTTTTGGGGCCTGATAACGCAAACGTTTGAAAACAGTCTCCTCGTAAACAATCAAAATGTGAATCTCTGAAGACGATGAGGTCATGCACATGCGTATTACGTGTTCAGTCTATAGTGTTTTATCGCCATCTGATGGCCTGGCAGCAGAATACAGTGGTTTTAGTCGTTTTCGTGGATCCGTGTGAATGGGGATCGTTTTGACAACGGTGTCGACTGTACGTGGAAAACTCAAAGGAAAGACTTCCCTGTTTTAAGCATAACTGGGTTGTAACAACCAGACAAGAGAAAAGTTGATCAGGCGGTGTTGGCTCGCTGCGACTCCTCCCTTCGTTCTCCGCTGTTCTATTTTTCTCAAGCATGAGACGAAGAAATAATAGAGCCGTAGGGCTGAGTGAGCAGGACTTAATGAGTTCACTGCAGCAAGGGAATCCCCTGTCAGGTCAAGACTCAGATCATATAGTTGTGTGGCTTGCTGGGCCCGCCTCCACAAGCCACATTCAATGAAGACTGATGCTCTTACTACGAGAGTGGCTGGGGATGAACACTAATGGCAAAGCGCAAGTCTCGCCTCGCTGCTCTTGCATTCTACACCTCAGCGTGGTGAGCTGCCGTCTGAACGAATTCAGCCCTTAGCCACCCGGGCCGAGGCTTGGAAAGATATCCCCGGTGTGTAAAAATGGGTTCTGGACATGATGACATGAGGTTACTCGCTCCAGTTCGCTCACAGACCACCCTGCTTTGCAGGCATAGTCTATAATAATAATAATTTGTTACATTTATATAGCGCTTTTCTAGGTACTCAAAGCGCTTTACATGGAAGGGGGGAATCTCCTCAACCACCACTTATATACTTCCAACCAATACTTCAGTGAAGAGCAACGAGGCACACATCCTCCGCACTGAAGTACTGAGCTTACTGGCTAAAATGCTGTCAGGCTTCTATGGCCGTTACTTCCTCATTCCCAAGAAGGATGGCGGCATCAGGCCCATCCCAGACCTCAGACATCTGAACTACGCCCTCACGAAATGGCTCTCTCAGATCTGTGCTCCTCAGAATCAACGTAACCAAGAGCTCACTGTTCCCCAGTCACAGAATCTCTTCCTGGGTGCAGTAATAGACTCAGCCGAATGAAGGTTTGGCTGACACCCGAGCGCGCTCAGACCATTCAGTGGCTTTTGACTTCGTTCAGAGTAGGGGCTTGTTGCTCTCTCAGAGCCTTTCAAAGGATGCTAGGCTTCATAGCCTCAACATTGACAGTACTTCTGCTGGCTTTGCTGCATTGCGCCCCCTGCAGTACCTCCCAGCGAGAGTCCAAAACACCATTTGTGAGGCTAGAGGTCTGTCCACAAGACACGTCTATGACTGTAAGTGGTTTGTCTTCTCCAGCTGGTTCTCAACCCGGAGCCAAGACCCTGCATTGTGTGGAGTACCGCTGGTACTTTCATTCTTCAAGAGCTACTGGATGCAGGCTGTAGCCCATCCACGCTCAAAGTCTACGCGGCGGCCACTGCAGCTTCTATGCCCCAGAGGCCGGCCAGTCGTTAGGGAAATGTGACATGATTGTTCGCTTCCTGAGGGGAGAGAGGAGGCTCAGCCCACCACACCCCACTACAGTACCCTCCTGGGACCTATCAACGGTCCTCAGAGCCTCAAGGGCCTCCATTCAAGCCGCTACAATCGGCTGAATCAAAACCCCTCTCGATTTAGATGCTGCTACTGCTAACCTTAGCATCGGTAACCTGCCTTGAGTTTGGACCAGGGTACTCTAATGTCGTCCTCAGACCAAGACATGGCTATGTGCCTAAAGTGCTTTCAACTCCGTTCAAAGCACAAGTGATTTCAATCTCTAATCTTCCCACGCACAAGATGAGCAGCAATTACACATACTCTGCCCGATTCGGGCCCTGAGAACATATATAGAGTGCTCGGCCCAGTTCAGACAGTTAGAACAGCTCTTTGTAAGCTTCGGAGGCCTCCCGTCACAAAGCAAAGGTTATCCCGTTGGCTGGTGGATGCTATCGCTCTTGCCTACGCTTCTATCGGTCTACAATGCCCCATAGGCGTCAAAGTACATTCCACCAGAGGCATGGCCTCCTCCTGGGCATGGTCCAGTGGAGTATCTATTGGCAATGTGCAGCGGCTGGCGGATCCTATGTGGCAGCCACATTAGCCCTCTGCCTTGGGACCCGATAACAAGCATCCCAGACTTGCGACATAGAGCATGTCGTTCTGCTCATACATAGCATGGCGTGATTGGATTGGTTTCCCATAGCGTATAGCTACGCAATACGACTGACCATTTGAAAGGGAACGACTCGGTTAATGTAATGTAACCTATCGCACACGACTCGGCATTCTTGGTGTAGGAAACTTTATTCCTTCATCGAAGCAAGACCAGGAAACGTTGGGACATCGTTCAAGCAGAAATTGTTCTTTATTGAGCGTTGCTGCAGATCGTCCAACAGTCTAACTGAGTTCTATACAGTATAGTTTTTATACATTTACAAGGAGGAGGGACTTTTGGAGGTGGAGACAAATCCAAACAAAGCATGCAAATGTAGGGATGAATCTTTCAGTGATTTGATTCTATCAAGCGAAAACCGGTTAGGCAGGTTATCTGGCTTGCTCAACAATTCTGCCCAATCAAGAGAAACAGGCCCAATCAGCATAACACTATCCTTCAAATGATCCAATCAGCCAGGCAGTATCCCCCATACCTTCACATGATCATAGCTTAACTTGGACCATGACACTGTTCAGGAGGTGCATACAGATAAAAAGGTTAATGTCAGACACCTGGGTTACTTGATTTAATCTTCTTTGAATATCATCATCTATGCCTCAAATGCTAAATTCAGTAACCTAAATTAATCATTTAATAAATGTGTAATCCTACAGTGGCTTCAGTTGATTTAAACCTAAATCCTGTGGCGAAATGAGCATCTTTTATTGGCAGATGCCCCGCCCCTTCTGGCGGGCTCTGTGCTCAGACCGGTGGGAGGTGCACTGATTGGTTTACGCAGTTACGCCGCTCCGCCATAGGTTCGTGCAGTTCCCACTGACCAGCCAGTAGCATGCGTTTACTCTCTGCACTGTTATGGCTGTGCAATAGCACTGCATTATTTTATAAAAAGACGTCAGTATTTGGAGAAAAATAAATTTTCCCCATAGCATTTAGCTACGCAATACTCGTTCCCTTATCTCAGGGATTAAGGCAACTAGTTCACTAAATGGTGTGATTTTTAATGATTCTTGAAAATCATGAAATGATGTGATTTTATGATAAATTAAGATGATTAAAAATGTATTTCAGTGATTAAATTTAATCACTTTTGTGGGAGTTTTTTTCTAAATATTTTACTCTCCACATTAAAATGAACTGTCTAAACTACATTCATGTTTGTTGTGATTTATTTAGTGAATGTCTTGAATTTTGCACTGGTTTTGCCGTACCCATGGATTTATAGGGTCCAGAAATCTTAGATTCCATTTTTATAATTTATTTCTAAATATTTATGTAGGTATTTCTATTATTTTTGGGTGATTTCTATTATATTTACCTTTTATTCTGGATTTTTTTTAAAGAAAATATAAGTAAATGAGCAATTTTTCTACATTATTTCACAAAAAAAAAAAATTCAGCCCTGTTTTATCAGAAACCAACAGATGGCCTTGGAATTGAGTCACTCAGTGTCTCTGATGCCATCTGGTGGGGAAAATGTCAAAATTGCATTTTATGGTTACAGCCACTAGAGGGGCCTATAGGATCCAATGAAGATTTTTAACGAGCAAAACAAGTGAAACATGAAAATCCATAATAAGAAATGAGAATCTTGAGGCTTCAATTTGGTCGTTTATGGATTCAAATATATATACTTTTTTTTCTCTTTTTCATATTTTGTAAAAGAAAAGAAAAGAAAAAGAAAAATCTAGCTGAACTAGAACCTAAACGTGTGTACATTCATACAATTTCATAAATATAAATATAAATATATTTTAAAAAATATAACTATGATATAAACTCAGTCTCTCAAATGTAACTGTTAAGTCAAAAAAGAAAAGGAAAAATGACATATCCCAGCAGAAACATGAAACATTATTATATGCTCTATTGGAGTGTGTGTATCATGTGTTTGTGTGTGTGTGCTTTCTGCACTGGGGATATTGTGTAGTCTCAGCCCTTCATTTGGGTATAAATCTTTATTGTCTCAGATTTTGTGTATCAAAAAATATTAAAAAAATGCAGTTTTCTCGTAAATTCCATTCCTATGTTGGTCAAAATTACCCCTGAGGGATCCTTTTGTTACTTTTTTTATTGCACCCATTTAAACTCCTCAAATCCACTCAGTTTTGTGTGTGTGTGTGTGTGTGTGTGTGTGTGTGTGTGTGTGTGTGTGTGTGTGTGTGTGTGTGTGTATTCCTGGTGCAAGTATGACAAAAGTAAAGAAATCTTGGACTGGTACGATCAACACACGATTTTTATAATTGTTTGGAAAATCAATTTTGGGTCAAAATGACTTAACTTAACTAAATGACCTGAGGGAAAGATGAGGGTTTAACCAAATGACCTGAGGGACGGATGAGGGTTTAACCAAATGACCTGAGGGACGGATGAAGGTTTAACTAAATGACCTGAGGGACGGATGAGGGTATAACCAAATGACCTGAGGGACGGATGAGGGCTTAACCAAATGACCTGAGGGACAGATGAGGGTTTAACCCAGAGGTCTTCATTCCTGCTCCTGGAGAGCCACTGTCCTGTAGAGTTTAGTTCCAACCCTAATTAAACACACCTGAATCAGCTCATCAAGCTCTTCAGAATCACTTGAGTATTCAAAGGCAGGTGTGCTGAAGCAGGTTGGAACTAAACTCTGCAGGACAATGGCTCTCCAGGAGCAGGAATGAAGACCTCTGGTTTAACCAAATGACCTGAGGGACGGATGAGGGCTTAACTAAATGACCTGAGGGACGGATGAGGGTTTAACTAAATGACCTGAGGGACAGATGAGGGTTTAACTAAATGACCCGAGGGACGGATGAGGGTTTAACTAAATGACCTGAGGGACGGATGAGGGTTTAACTAAATGACCTGAGGGACGGATGAGGGTTTAACTAAATGACCTGAGGGGCGGATGAGGGCTTAACTAAATGACCTGAGGGACGGATGAGGGTTTAACTAAACGACCTGAGGGACGGATGAGGGTTTAACTAAACGACCTGAGGGACGGATGAGGGTTTAACTAAACGACCTGAGGGACGGATGAGGGTTTAACTAAACGACCTGAGGGACGGATGAGGGTTTAACTAAACGACCTGAGGGACGGATGAAGGTTTAACTAAACGACCTGAGGGACGGATGAGGGTTTAACTAAATGACCTGAGGGGCGGATGAGGGTTTAACTAACTGACCTGAGGGACGGATGAGGGTTTAACTAAATGACCTGAGGGTTTAACTAAACGACCTGAGGGACGGATGAAGGTTTAACTAAACGACCTGAGGGACGGATGAGGGTTTAACTAAATGACCTGAGGGGCGGATGAGGGTTTAACTAACTGACCTGAGGGACGGATGAGGGTTTAACTAAATGACCTGAGGGACGGATGAAGGTTTAACTAAACGACCTGAGGGACGGATGAGGGTTTAACTAAATGACCTGAGGGACGGATGAGGGTTTAACTAACTGACCTGAGGGACGGATGAGGGTTTAACTAAATGACCTGAGGGACGGATGAGGGCTTAACTAAATGACCTGAGGGGCGGATGAGGGTTTAACTAAATGACCTGAGGGACGGATGAGGGCTTAACTAAATGACCTGAGGGACGGATGAAGGTTTAACTAAACGACCTGAGGGACGGATGAATGTTTAACTAAACGACCCGAGGGGCGGATGAGGGTTTAACTAAATGACCTGAGGGGCGGATGAGGGTTTAACTAAACGACCTGAGGGACGGATGAGGGTTTAACTAAACGACCTGAGGGACGGATGAGGGTTTAACTAAACGACCTGAGGGACGGATGAGGGTTTAACTAAACGACCTGAGGGACGGATGAAGGTTTAACTAAATGACCTGAGGGACGGATGAGGGTTTAACTAAACGACCCGAGGGACGGATGAGGGTTTAACTAAACGACCCGAGGGGCGGATGAGGGTTTAACTAAACGACCTGAGGGACGGATGAGGGTTTAACTAAACGACCTGAGGGACGGATGAGGGTTTAACTAAACGACCTGAGGGACGGATGAAGGTTTAACTAAACGACCTGAGGGACGGATGAGGGTTTAACTAAACGACCTGAGGGACGGATGAGGGTTTAACTAAACGACCTGAGGGACGGATGAAGGTTTAACTAAACGACCTGAGGGACGGATGAGGGTTTAACTAAACGACCTGAGGGACGGATGAGGGTTTAACTAAATGACCTGAGGGACGGATGAGGGTTTAACTAAATGACCTGAGGGACGGATGAGGGTTTAACTAAATGACCTGAGGGACGGATGAAGGTTTAACTAAATGACCTGAGGGACGGATGAGGGCTTAACTAAATGACCTGAGGGACGGATGAGGGTTTAACTAAATGACCTGAGGGACGGATGAAGGTTTAACTAAATGACCTGAGGGACGGATGAGGGTTTAACTAAACGACCTGAGGGACGGATGAGGGTTTAACTAAACGACCTGAGGGACGGATGAAGGTTTAACTAAATGACCTGAGGGACGGATGAGGGTTTAACTAAAGGACCTGAGGGGCGGATGAGGGTTTAATTAAATGGCCTGAGGGGTGGATGAGGGTTTAACTAAATGACCTGAGGGACGGATGAGGGTTTAACTAAACGACCTGAGGGACGGATGAAGGTTTAACTAACTGACCTGAGGGACGGATGAGGGTTTAACTAAAGGGACGGATGAGGGTTTAACTAAATGACCTGAGGGACGGATGAGGGTTTAACTAAATGACCTGAGGGACGGATGAGGGTTTAACTAAATGACCTGAGGGGCGGATGAGGGTTTAACTAACTGACCTGAGGGACGGATGAGGGTTTAACTAAATGACCTGAGGGACGGATGAGGGCTTAACTAAATGACCTGAGGGGCGGATGAGGGTTTAACTAAATGACCTGAGGGACGGATGAGGGCTTAACTAAATGACCTGAGGGACGGATGAGGGCTTAACTAAATGACCTGAGGGGCGGATGAGGGTTAAACTAAATGACCTGAGGGACGGATGAGGGTTTAACTAAATGACCTGAGGGACGGATGAGGGTTTAACTAAACGACCTGAGGGACGGATGAGGGTTTAACTAAATGACCTGAGGGACGGATGAGGGTTTAACTAAATGACCTGAGGGATGGATGAGGGTTTAACTAAATGACCTGAGGGACGGATGAGGGTTTAACTAAATGACCTGAGAGACGGATGAGGGTTTAACTAAACGCAAGGAAGTGAGGAGCAGAAAAACAATTTTCTCCTACCTTGAAGGCCAGCCGTGTTTTTGCACAGACTGGAGAAAGAATGATAAGGCAGTGCTTGAACGGTTGTTTGTTGCTGGTTCCAGGTAGCCTACATGATCTATACCAAAAAAGAATAAATGTAATACATTAAATCATTCAATACATTCAAACACAGATAGATAGTCAGATTATAGATAGATATGTAATATTATTGATTGATAGATAGATTCCACTGGGTTGGAAATAAATGTGTTTACCTTTCGTGAGAACCCATCTATCCCACCAAATATGATGATGTTGTACCTTCAAAGTAAAACCATGTTAAACGTAATATTGCATAACATTACACTTTCGTAGGTAAAATATAAGACCATACCTTATGAGCTTGTGATTCGTGTCAATATGGACTAAGGACAGTGGACTTTGAACAAAATATGACCATGAGGGTCTCCAAAATATCATTTGGCACATGGTGACCTGAGGTGTTCTAGTAGGTGCGTCATCAGCGGTCCCTGTGAGTCAAATTACTTTGACATTAATATTACTTAGACAAAATTCTATCTTTTATTAGTGATAAATGAAATATGACTTCAATACTTAAACAGTGAACACTTATATTACAGATCATTACAGTATTGTCACACACACGAGTTAAAGGGATAATTTACCCAAGAATGAAAACTCTGTCATAATTTATTAAAAAACAAGGTAACGCTAATTTCACTTCCAGCACAGTAAATATGACATGAATATGGCACAGTGGGCAACGGAAACATCTAATATATATACAGGGCTCTCAAGTTTTGAAGACAGGCAAGAGTTTTTTTTTTAGAAAATCAATTTTTGACATTTGTGAATCGATTCAGAGTCGTCCGCGTCCGCACCGCGATCCATATAAGAATTATTCTTGGATTGTTCTTGAGCACTGCTATCAAACAGTTACACACACTAGTGGCCATTGTCAGCTACCAATGGTACTGTGGCACTGTCAGTAATCTGGGGCTTGTCAGAGCCCAGTGAGTTCTGGGACAGATTTCAGTTTCCATTTCCACTTAACCCTTAAAGAGTTTCTGTATCTTGGGGGATACAGTCATTTAACAGGCTGTAGGGGAAATGGCCATGGGGGGGGAGGGGCATTATGTGGTTGTAGTTGATGAGAAACACTGATGGGGTGATGGGTCATGTAATCAGGTCATGTGACTTTATGCCAACATTCCAAACATTTGTATCAAAATCCAAAATGGCAGCATACGTGAACAAAGACACTGGCCATGAGGTAAGTGTTTTTATATTTTTCACGATTATGATATTTTAGAGTGATTTTGTTTTAGAAAATAGTTTTTTAAGGATAGTTTTACATGTTCTTGTGGATATTTTTAAAATAATCTTCTCACAACTTTGATTATCAGGCATTGAATGCCTGTATCCTGGGGGATACATTGCCCATATAAGGGTATTTAACAGGGCTGATCACTCACATATATTCTTATGTTTTGAGGCCTGTTCTCTACAGATATTGAATAGGATAAAGGTTTTTCTTTAACTTGTAGTGTAGTGTAGTGTAGTGTAATGTAGTGTAATGTAGTGTAGTGTAGTGTAGTGTAGTGTAGTGTAGTGTAATGTAGTGTAGTGTAGTGTAGTGTGGTGTAATGTAGTGTAATGTAGTGTAGTGTGGTGTAGTGTAATGTAGTGTAGTGTAGTGTAATGTGGTGTAATGTGATGTAGTGTAGTGTGGTGTGGTGTGGTGTAATGTGTAGTGTAGTGTAGTGTAGTGTAATGTAGTGTAGTATAATGTAGTGTAGTGTAATGTAGTGTAGTGTACTGTAGTGTAGTGTAATGTAGTGTGGTGTGGTGTAGTGTTGTGTAGTGTAGTGTAGTGTAGTGTTGGTGTAGTGTAGTGTAGTGTGGTGTGGTGGGATGTAGTGTAATGTAGTGTAATGTGGTGTGGTGTGATGTGGTGTGGTGTGGTGTAATGTGGTGTAGTGTAATGTAGTGTAGTGTTATGTAGTGTAATGTGGTGTGGTGTAATGTAGTGTAATGTAGTGTAGTGTGGTGTAGTGTAATGTGGTGTGGTGTAATGTGGTGTAGTGTAGTGTAGTGTAGTGTAATGTAGTGTAGTGTAGTGTAGTGTAATGTAGTGTAATGTGGTGTGGTGTGGTGTGGTGTAATGTGGTGTTGTGTAGTGTAGTGTAGTGTAGTGTAGTGTAATGTGGTGTAGTGTAATGTGGTGTGGTGTAATGTGGTGTAGTGTGGTGTTGTGTAGTGTAGTGTGGTGTAATGTGGTGTAGTGTAATGTGGTGTAGTGTAATGTGGTGTGGTGTAGTGTAGTGTAATGTAGTGTGTAGTGTAATGTAGTGTAGTGTAGTGTAATGTGGTGTAGTGTAATGTGGTGTGGTGTAGTGTGGTGTAATGTGGTGTGGTGTGGTGTAGTGTAGTGTAATGTGGTGTAGTGTAGTGTAGTGTAATGTAGTGTAGTGTAGTGTAGTGTAATGTGGTGTTGTGTAGTGTAGTGTAATGTAGTGTGGTGTGGTGTGGTGTAATGTGGTGTAGTGTAGTGTGGTGTGGTGTGGTGTAATGTAGTGTAGTGTAGTGTAGTGTAATGTGGTGTAGTGTAATGTGGTGTGGTGTGGTGTTGTGTAGTGTAGTGTAATGTAGTGTGGTGTAATGTGGTGTGGTGTGGTGTAGTGTGGTGTGGTGTAATGTAGTGTAGTGTAGTGTAGTGTAGTGTAATGTGGTGTAGTGTAATGTGGTGTGGTGTGGTGTAATGTGGTGTAGTGTAGTGTAGTGTAGTGTGGTGTGGTGTAATGTGGTGTTGTGTAGTGTAGTGTAGTGTAATGTGGTGTAGTGTAATGTGGTGTGGTGTAATGTGGTGTAGTGTGGTGTTGTGTAGTGTAGTGTGGTGTAATGTGGTGTAGTGTAATGTGGTGTAGTGTAATGTAGTGTGGTGTGGTGTGGTGTAGTGTAATGTAGTGTGTAGTGTAGTGTAGTGTAGTGTAGTGTAATGTGGTGTAGTGTAGTGTAGTGTAGTGTGGTGTGGTGTAGTGTAGTGTAATGTGGTGTAGTGTAGTGTAGTGTAATGTAGTGTAGTGTAGTGTAGAGTAATGTGGTGTTGTGTAGTGTAGTGTAATGTAGTGTAGTGTAATGTAGTGTAGTGTAGTGTGGTGTGGTGTAATGTGGTGTAGTGTAGTGTGGTGTGGTGTAATGTAGTGTAGTGTAGTGTAGTGTAGTGTAATGTGGTGTAGTGTAATGTAGTGTAATGTGGTGTAGTGTAATGTGGTGTGGTGTAATGTGGTGTAGTGTAGTGTAGTGTAATGTGGTGTTGTGTAGTGTAGTGTGGTGTAATGTGGTGTAGTGTAATGTGGTGTGGTGTAGTGTAGTGTGGTGTAATGTGGTGTGGTGTAATGTAGTGTGGTGTAATGTAGTGTGGTGTGGTGTAGTGTAGTGTAGTGTAGTGTAGTGTAATGTTGTGTAGTGTAGTGTGGTGTAATGTGGTGTAGTGTAGTGTAGTGTGGTGTGGTGTAGTGTAGTGTAATGTGGTGTAGTGTAGTGTAGTGTAGTGTAATGTAGTGTAGTGTAATGTAGTGTAGTGTAGTGTGGTGTGGTGTAATGTGGTGTAGTGTAGTGTGGTGTGGTGTAATGTAGTGTAATGTAGTGTAGTGTAGTGTAATGTGGTGTAGTGTAGTGTAGTGTAGTGTAATGTGGTGTAGTGTAGTGTAGTGTAATGTGGTGTAGTGTAATGTGGTGTGGTGTAATGTGGTGTAGTGTAGTGTAGTGTAATGTGGTGTTGTGTAGTGTAGTGTGGTGTAATGTGGTGTAGTGTAATGTGGTGTGGTGTGGTGTAGTGTAGTGTAGTGTGGTGTAATGTGGTGTGGTGTAATGTAGTGTGGTGTGGTGTAGTGTAGTGTAGTGTAGTGTAATGTTGTGTAGTGTAGTGTGGTGTAATGTGGTGTAGTGTAATGTGGTGTGGTGTAGTGTAGTGTGGTGTAATGTGGTGTAGTGTAATGTGGTGTGGTGTAATGTGGTGTAGTGTAATGTAGTGTGGTGTGGTGTGGTGTGGTGTGGTGTAGTGTAGTGTAGTGTAGTGTAGTGTAATGTGGTGTAGTGTAGTGTAGTGTAATGTAGTGTAGTGTAGTGTGGTGTGGTGTAATGTGGTGTAGTGTAGTGTGGTGTGGTGTAATGTAGTGTAGTGCAATGTGGTGTGGTGTAATGTGGTGTAGTGTAGTGTAGTGTAGTGTAGTGTGGTGTGGTGTGGTGTAATGTGGTGTAGTGTGGTGTGGTGTAATGTGGTGTAGTGTAGTGTAGTGTGGTGTGGTGTGGTGTAATGTGGTGTAGTGTAGTGTAGTGTGGTGTGGTGTAATGTAGTGTAGTGTAGTGTGGTGTGGTGTAGTGTAGTGTAGTGTGGTGTGGTGTAATGTAGTGTAGTGTAATGTAGTGTAGTGTAGTGTGGTGTGGTGTGGTGTGGTGTGGTGTAGTGTGGTGTGGTGTGGTGTAATGTGGTGTAGTGTAGTGTAGTGTAGTGTGGTGTAGTGTAGTGTGGTGTAGTGTAGTGTAGTGTAGTGTGGTGTGGTGTGGTGTGGTGTGGTGTAGTGTAGTGTAGTGTGGTGTGGTGTGGTGTGGTGTGGTGTAGTGTAGTGTAGTGTAGTGTGGTGTGGTGTGGTGTGGTGTAGTGTGGTGTGGTGTAATGTGGTTTAGTGTAGTGTAGTGTAGTGTAGTGTAGTGTAGTGTAGTGTGGTGTGGTGTAGTGTAGTGTGGTGTGGTGTGGTGTGGTGTGGTGTAATGTGGTGTAGTTTAGTGTAGTGTAGTGTGGTGTGGTGTGGTGTGATGTAATGTAATGTGGTGTAGTGTAGTGTGGTGTGGTGTGGTGTGGTGAGGTGTGGTGTGGT
Organism: Rutilus rutilus; assembly: GCA_021464565.1. Taxonomy (NCBI): domain Eukaryota; kingdom Metazoa; phylum Chordata; class Actinopteri; order Cypriniformes; family Leuciscidae; genus Rutilus; species Rutilus rutilus. Next base: position 504,258 of record JAJAQA010000001.1, on the reverse strand, counting down.
GTGGTGTGGTGTAGTGTAGTGTAGTGTAGTGTAGTGTGGTGTGGTGTGGTGTAATGTGGTGTAGTGTGGTGTGGTGTAATGTGGTGTAGTGTGGTATGGTGTGGTGTGGTGTGGTGTAATGTGGTGTGGTGTGGTGTGGTGTGGTGTAGTGTAGTGTAGTGTAGTGTAGTGTGGTGTGGTGTGGTGTAGTGTGGTGTGGTGTAATGTGGTGTAGTTTAGTGTAGTGTAGTGTGGTGTGGTGTGGTGTGGTGTAATGTGGTGTAGTGTAGTGTAGTGTGGTGTGGTGTGGTGTGGTGTAATGTGGTGTAGTGTAGTGTGGTGTGGTGTGGTGTAATGTGGTGTAGTGTAGTGTAGTGTGGTGTGGTGTAATGTGATGTAATGTGGTGTAGTGTAGTGTAGTGTAGTGTGGTGTGGTGTAGTGTAGTGTAGTGTAGTGTGGTGTAATGTGGTGTAATGTGGTGTAGTGTAGTGTAGTGTAGTGTGGTGTGGTGTGGTGTGGTGTAGTGTAGTGTAGTGTGGTGTGGTGTAGTGTAGTGTAGTGGAGTGTGGTGTGGTGTGGTGTGGTGTGGTGTAGTGTAGTGTGCTGTGGTGTGGTGTGGTGTAATGTGGTGTAGTGTAGTGTAGTGTAGTGTGGTGTAGTGTAGTGTAGTGTGGTGTGGTGTGGTGTGGTGTGGTGTGGTGTGGTGTAGTGTAGTGTAGTGTAGTGTAGTGTAGTGTAGTGTAGTGTAGTGTAGTGTAGTGTAGTGTAGTGTAGTGTAGTGTGGTGTGGTGTGGTGTGGTGTGGTGTGGTGTAGTGTGCTGTGGTGTGGTGTGGTGTAATGTGGTGTAGTGTAGTGTAGTGTAGTGTAGTGTAGTGTAGTGTGGTGTGGTGTAGTGTGGTGTGGTGTGGTGTGGTGTGGTGTAGTGTAGTGTAGTGTAGTGTAGTGTAGTGTAGTGTAGTGTGGTGTGGTGTGGTGTGGTGTGTAATGTAGTGTAGTGTAGTGTAATGTAGTGTAGTGTGGTGTGGTGTGGTGTGGTGTGGTATGGTGTAGTGTAGTGTAGTGTGGTGTGGTGTAATGTGGTTTAGTGTAGTGTGGTGTAATGTGGTGTAGTTTAGTGTAGTGTAGTGTGGTGTGGTGTGGTGTGGTGTGGTGTGGTGTGGTGTAGTGTAGTGTAGTGTGGTGTGGTGTGGTGTAGTGTAGTGTAGTGTAGTGTAGTGTAGTGTAGTGTGGTGTGGTGTGGTGTAGTGTAGTGTAGTGTAGTGTAGTGTAGTGTAGTGTAGTGTAGTGTAGTGTAGTGTAGTGTAGTGTAGTGTAGTGTAGTGTAATGTTGTGTAGTGTAGTGTGGTGTAATGTGGTGTAGTGTAATGTGGTGTGGTGTAGTGTAGTGTGGTGTAATCTGGTGTAGTGTAATGTGGTGTGGTGTAATGTGGTGTAGTGTAATGTAGTGTAGTGTAGTGTAGTGTAGTGAGGTGTAGTGTAGTGTAATGTGGTGTAATGTGGTGTAGTGTAGTGTGGTGTGGTGTGGTGTAATGTAGAGTAGTGTAATGTGGTGTGGTGTAATGTGGTGTAGTGTAGTGTAGTGTAGTGTAGTGTAGTGTAGTGTAGTGTGGTGTGGTGTGGTGTGGTGTGGTGTAATGTGGTGTAGTGTGGTGTGGTGTGGTGTAATGTAGTGTGGTGTGGTGTAATGTGGTGTAGTGTAGTGTAGTGTAGTGTAGTGTGATGTGGTGTAATGTGGTGTAGTGTAGTGTAGTGTAGTGTGGTGTGGTGTGGTGTAGTGTAGTGTAGTGTGGTGTGGTGTGGTGTGGTGTGGTGTAATGTAGTGTGGTGTGGTGTGGTGTGGTGTGGTGTGGTGTAGTGTGGTGTAGTGTAGTGTAGTGTAGTGTAGTGTAGTGTAGTGTAGTGTAGTGTAGTGTAGTGTGGTGTGGTGTGGTGTGGTGTGGTGTGGTGTGGTGAGGTGAGGTGTGGTGTGGTGTAATGTGGTGTGGTGTGGTGTGGTGTGGAGTGGTGTGGTTGTGGTGTAGTGTAGTGTAGTGTAGTGTAGTGTAGTGTAGTGTAGTGTAGTGTAGTGTAGTGTAGTGTAGTGTGGTGTGGTGTGGTGTAATGTGGTGTAGTTTAGTGTAGTGTAGTGTAGTGTGGTGTGGTGTGGTGTAATGTGGTGTAGTGTAGTGTGGTGTAGTGTAGTGTAGTGTAGTGTAGTGTAGTGTAAAAGTTGTCACATGAACTATAATAAAAAAGAATACATTGCAAAATGTTACCCTAAATGGGCAATGTATCTTGGGAGATACAGAGTGTAACTTAGAAAATAAAGGTCATATTTTCCTGATTTACTTTTTTTTTTTTTTTTTATTCTTTTCTTCATATTGGTAGTGCTATAAGCCATTGAGCAGTACAGCAAAAAATCATCTCTCAAATGTAGGTGTGACCTAGAAACATGTACGTTAACTTCACAGCTAACACTTTGCAAGTCCCACTTGTTAACACGGATTTGTTTGCATTTTGCAATTTACATTTTTACAGCATTTATTAATATTTTAGCAATACAATAGTCATAAGTGTAGATAAAATAAAAGACAAATTTAACTCAATTAAAAAAATGTATTAATAAATTTTAAAATGAACAAACTAGCAATGAGCAATAGTTCTACAACATTTATTAACCTTAGTTAATGTTACAAATGGGATCTTATTGTACAGTGTTTCCATTTCATATAAATCCAGTCATCCTTAAAGTGTAAGTTGCAGGTTAACCACCACAGCCAATTAATGTGTAAATTAAAGTGCTCTATATGTATATATTTAATTATTTCTGTCTTAAAATGTGTTAAAATAACATTTATTGGGGTTTTTTCAAAGGTAGCGTGTTTTTTCAGTTACTGGGTGATGACGTCACAAGAGGAACTCGCAACCCATACTCTGCTAGATTCCTACTGTATTATGGCTATTTGGAGAACGACTGTGGAAGTGGGAAACCATCAAATTAACCGGTCAGGCGTGAGAGAGGGGAGCCATGGCACTCAAATAGTTATTAATGCTTGGTGTGAGGAGAATGAGTGGAGGGTTGGCCAGGTGAGTAACGTTAACGTTTGCTACGTTAGAGCTAGTCTAACCTGGTGCAAACTTAACCCGGATAATATAACGGAAGCAAGTCTTTTCAAAATATTGCCGTCATGTAGAATAGCAAGGAGGGACAATGACTGAAGACATTATTTACTTACAGTAAGTCAGTCCAAATCAGAGCTGTAATGTTAGAGATGCACACACTGCACAGGCATCAATCGCTAGTCTCATCGACGCCTCAAACGTCATGTAATACCCTTCCTCAATCCACGCGTTATCAATTTCTCACGATTTAATTAGCGATGTTTATTGTCAGAAAAGAAAAAGAGAGATCGATGTCCCCATGACTGTGTTTGTGTGGGCTATGCCACTCAATGGAATCAGCAGTGGAGAGTGTGTGCTGCCGTGAGGTGAACGCGTTTTGGAGTTTAGTGGAACAGCGCGACCGGCTGATCTGATGTGCCTGAACCCGTTTGTTTTGCGAATAGCTTATTTCAGGCATGATCACGGTCCTCTTGAAGTCAGCACACACATGAGTATGTTTACAATTGAGTTATTTTATCCATTTTTTTTTTTATCAAATAAAACATACAACCAACTTTTCTGAAGTTATGTAAGCGAATATAGCTGCTAGCTTACGGTTACTCTACTAGTGAGTTCCTCTTATGACGTCACGCCCCATCTAGTGGAAGGGAGCGGGAGCGGTTAAAACCACTGTTAAAAGTGCCAATTTTTCATATTATATCAGCATTTTTGTATAAAAAAACAATGGTGGGCGGTTCTTATCTTTATGTTTAATAAACACATTGCATTATCTTCGTAAAAATTTTAACCTGCAACTTACACTTTAAATATGGCAATCTTTGAATATCTACGCATTACATATCTACGCGAAGCCCAGAGCACTGACATCACATACATGTAGATTACATGTTAGTTTCTCATTTTATTTGCTTCTGTTTTAGAGCACTTGATTATTATCTAATCAAAATAACAAAATATGTATTGCAGTGATGATAAAAAATAACTCAAAATTGAATGCATTTCAGATTTGTTTGAATATTTTTCTCATTCTTGTGTTTTCCCTCTTTGCCTTTCGTTATATGTAGAGTCCTGCCACAAGACCCTCCCCACGACTATTGAACACTGTGCTGCTGATACACTGAGATCTGCTCCTCACACAGGGACTCGGGTCAGTGCTAATCGTCTGTTCAGAAGACAAGGGTGTAAAGTATTCGCTTTTCAGCAAATTATGTTTTTTCCACATAAATTTAGGTGACTTGTGTCAATGCATTATATAATGAAATGAGAAACACTACCGTGACAGCACTACCATGACTAGATCAAAGATGAACGTGTGTTAGCTTTAGAGGGCAGGCGGAACAACATCTTCTGGCTGAGTAAGATAGCCGTGTTCGGTGAACTCTGACCCACTGCATTACAGTTTACAGCTGCACATCTACATGATATAAAGCTGACTTTAGTGACAGGCTGGTATATTTTGTTTTACTTTGTTTTTTATTTGTATATTTGCTTAATTGTAATGCATTAATTTGTATTTATTTCCCTATGTATTTGTACATTTATTTATTTTTTCATGCATGAAAGACAACAGCATCTACTTTTTTAAGAAATCGTAAATTATTCTGATTTTATTTCATATAATTGTCTGTGCAGGAGATAATGGAGGACGATCCGTGGATGAGAGTCAGTTAATGTGTCACGAACACGCAGCACCAGAGGAACTGCGGCCAGAGGGGCGTTATCCCTAACCTCTAACCCCTAACCCTGAGGGGCGTTAACCCTAAACTCTAATCCTGAGGGGCGTTAACTCTAACCTAATATTTGGGAATGCCAAGAATTGGCTGCAGACCGGGACAGACATCCTGGAGGATCACTATGAAAGGGCCCTGCAGGAAGCTAGCCAGGTGGTCTCCCATGCCTCCAGAGTGCGCTGGAAGGAGGCTTGGGAGATCGCAATCAAGTGGACCCGTCGTGGTGTTAAGAGCCTCAGGGAGGTCACCATTCGGCGGGCCTCAACAGTGGTCGCCCGACTCATGGCCCAAGGAGAGGGAGATGACGGGGGAGAGGGGTCCAGCCGGGCCCCGAGGAGTAGGGCCGTACGGTTTCAGGCCCAGGCCACCTTTTTCTCCATCGGGGGGAGAGGTTGGAGTACGGGAGGGAGAAGAAGAGGCGCACGGGAGTAGGAGAGTGGTTGGGGAGATGGAAGTGGTCCTTGAGGGTAGCCGGAAGGCTGTGGTGAAGCGGCCCCAGCCGGTCGTGGAGAGTCAGCCGGCCAAGGGGTCTTCGGCTGTGGCATCTAAGGGGGGTGGTGTCCCACAGAAGGTCTCAGACTTAGGGGAAAGTCCGGGGTACAGCTTGGAAGAGGCTAGAGATCCCAGAGATCCCAGAGACCAAGGAAATCCCTGCACCAGTAGGGAAGAGCCGCAATGTTAGGCACGAGGTGGTTGGGGATAAATATAGATCATGGGGCCAGGCCCCGGAGAGATCTATCTTGATCGTGGGGGATTCCAATTTGAGCCGAATTCCTGAAATAGGTAACCGGGAGGTAGAAGTACATAGCTTTCCGGGGGCTAACTTGGCACAAGCCTACAGCCTCATTGAGCACAAGACCCCGGTGTCCCGGATGATCAGGCAGGTAGTGCTGGCGTTCGGCTTGAATGACCGGAGCCAGGGTAGCCTGGTCGCTTTGAGGAAGTGTGTGGAGTGGCTTCATGAGGCGGCAGTTGGGACATTTCCCAACGCGGTGATTCATATCCCGCTGATTAATTTTGAGTCCACCCTGCCAGAACAGCAGGTTAAAAATCTTAAGGGGCTGAATGACATCACTTTTAGAAACGGAGTGTTGCATTCCCCTCCTGCCTGCTGACCGGTTCAAAGTGGAGGCAGACAAGATCCACTGGACCCCAGCAACGGCCCGAGCGATGCTACAGCATTGGCTGGGCCATTTAAACTGTTAAAGGGGCCTTTCCATCAGGGTCCTGACTTTGATGTAAATAAAATGGGTTCTGTCATAAACTTGTCTCAGTGTTTTCATTTCACACTGGCACAGGTTAGGTTACTGGCGGGGCTGGACTGGGACAGAAAATCGGCCCTGGCATTTTGGCCCAGACTGGCCCACTACATATGATCATAAACACCACCCATCTTTGCACGCCTTTGAATATGTTTTTGTTTAACTCCTATTCATTAAAACCGCCAATGCCATGTAATGAGTGAGTATAAACGAGTGAGAGTTGACAGATGAAATAAGTACAAAATTGTAATTTATTAATACAGTCGAACTATACTCCACAGTGATGAATCCAAAAAACAAGCTATAAGCTGCATTGACATAGTGTTTCTCAAAGGAATTTTGGTAAAACTGTGGTGGGTGGACCTCTAGGGGGGTTTGGGGGCATGGTCCCCCTAAGAATGTTTTTTGCATTTTAATGTTAAATTCATCAATCTGGTGCAGTTTGAGGGTTCAAAATTAAAAGCTCCAACCCATATTCAGTGTGCAAGTATAACAAAGAAAACAAATCAAACCTCTTTTAGTAACAGTGTCTGTCTATATTACACTACTACATAATAATAGTTATAATATTAATCTCATGATAGTAGCCTATATATTGTAAAAAATAATGCACCGAAAAATAAAGAAAACTTTCATAATTAGTTTTGTACTAATTTCTAAACTTGAAAGAGATAAGCACGTGATCTTTTATTTTGACGGAAACTGCATCGAGCTTTTATTTTGGCGGAAAACATGGATAAAAACGCATCTCATTAAACTTCTAGTAAATTGCTGTAATTGTCAACTATGCAGATGTGGAAATAATCTGTAACCGGGTTATGGGTTCAGCCAAAGTGTTTTGAAAGTAGTTCTGCTTACCGCGGACTCTACGTTACACTTTCTCATCTCTCTCTCCTGATCCTCCTCACTATCCTCATCATCAGCCACTGGAGCTGATGAAGGTCCTGCTGCTGCAGAAAACATCTTGAACATTTTACAGCGTCTGCTTGAAGGGCCTGTATCTATTTTTCACGCTATTTCTCTGCACATTCCTTGCGTTTCCTCTCCATCTCTCAGACTTTTTTGACAGATACACACTTGACACTGCATGCTCGCTCAGAGCCCAGAGGGGGAGGTGTTTAATGATGTGATTGGGCCAGCCCAGTGTGAATCAAGATAACCAGTCCAGCCCTGGTTACTGGATGGGGTTTATCGTTTATCCCTTCTCATTTAGTGAAAAAGGTTGACAGAAGCCCGTTGCTAGCAGATCTGGGTCAGTTTCATGACAAAATTAAAAGGGCTGTGTATTTCGGTCCGAGTACTGATATTGACATCCAAAGCCGACCGTTTTGCGAGAGATCGGGGTGGGTACCACCGCTCCAGAAATTGCCCGGGGAAGTATGGGATTTCTTTGAGAGGAACTTGGAAGGGGTCCAGGTAGCCTTATCCAGAGCACAGGCCCCGAGACCTAACTTACCCCCGGAGGAAGTGGAAGCGTTAGAGGAATTAGCTCGCAGACGGTATGTTGTGATTAAACCTGCAGATAAGGGAAGTGCGGTGGTAATTATGGATAGGGCACGTTATGTGCAGGAGGGACTGAGACAATTAACAGACGAGTCCTTTTATTCCAAGTTGTCGGCCCCCATCTTTATGGAGTCGGTACCCCGCATTGAAAGAGTAGTGGATACCTTACTGAGGACAGGTTTCATTTGTAAGCGACAAGTGAATTATTTGTTGGGGGAAGTGAGGCCTAGGCCCAGGCGGTTTTATTTACTTCCTAAGGTTCATAATCTTCGGGATAAAATGGCCTAACCCCTTCATGCCTCCCGGTCGTCCGATCGTCTCGGACTGTGGAAGTGAGAGTCACAGGGTGGCAGAGTTTATTGACTTTTATTTGAATCCCTTATCTACCAATTGTTTTAGTTACATTAGGGATGCCTATTACTTCTTGGAAAAGGTCAAAAGTCTGAGAGTGCCACCTGATGCATTCTTGTTCTCGTTGGATGAGGAGAGTCTTAATACTAATATTGAAACTCCCCTAGGATTAAAGGCAGTGCAAGATTGTTTTGCCAGGTACCCCGGTGCTTCTCAACCGGAGGAGGCGATATTGGAACTTTTAGAGTTAAGTTTGACTCGTAATGATTTTGAGTTTGAGGGGGACTTCTATCTGCAGATTAAGGGGACGGCTATTGGAAAAAGGTTTGCACCAGCTTATGCAGATATATACATGGCCCAATGGGAGGAAACTGTCTTTCCTAAATGCGAGAAGTTCCCTTTATCCTACTTTCGGTTTCTGGACGATGTCTGGGGAGTGTGGGATGGCAGTTGACAGGAGTTCGAAACCTTGTGTAGAAGCTGCTGCTGTTGTTCGGCTTGATTTCTTCTCAGAGTTTGATGTTGAAGTAATCATGAAGACCTTAATTAGCGATTATACAGTTTATTTTATTAAAACACTTTTGGATGTCATACTGTAGAAACATTACTATAATGAATTATATGAAATTAATGACACACATGACAGTTTAGAAGAGATCAGCTGATCAAAGCACTACACGATGATTATATCGTTATAACACACAGTTCCAGCAGCCAGAGAAAAACTAACATTAAAACATCAAGAGTCAAACTGGACAACTTAAGCAAACACTGATCACCATAATGATGACATCAAACCAAACTATTCATTTCAATAAATCATCAACATCTAAACCTCTGTTAATCTCAATAAGAACTTTTCCACACATATGGTAAATTTGGTTAGTAATAAGTGAATAACAGCAAAGACAATGTCAGCAGTTTTGCGGCAAAATATTCCATTCTGTATTGACAGGTGCAATATTTGAAAATTGATTATTATTATTTTCTTTTAAATTACATATATATATCTGCATTTATGTCAAAACCTAGATACTTTCAAACATAAAAATATAATTTATTAATATGTATTCCTGTCAAAATGACATATAAACATCTTTTCCTATTCTAATTTGCCTGGAAACGCTTGCAACACACTTGCGTGTCGTGTGAAAAATAGGTGTTGGTTCGATTCTAGCATGCACATGCACGCGTTTTCTTCCGCACCTGAGACGTGCGTCTCACGCAGGCAGTGTGCAAGCTCTAACCTGTTAACATGGAAGCCGAAATAAAAATGGACACGCCACACAGCCAGTGTGTAGCCGGCCTAACACGTCAACCCAATTTTCATTTTCAACCAAAATTTGACGTCTAAACGATGAAGTTCATGTCCAATAACATTTCTAGCTGGGGTGACCTCACATTGTGGCCATTATATGAGCACACAGTGAGTGCACTGTGAGGTTACACTTGTGACTCACATTGTGATCATATGCAGAGATCACTGGATGTTAATGAAAAAAAATCTGGCCTTTTATTTGTAAAAAAACAAAACACATTTTAATCTAAACTTGGTGTCACTATTTCTTCAGGCTGATCAGAGTATTTTCTCAGTTTTCTGAGAAGAAGAAAATAAAACAATGAACAATCCTCTGTAAGTTTCTGCTATTGTAAATATTGCTGCAGATTGGCTCTAAACTCATCAGTATTTTATTCTAATATTGTCGGCATCTCTATTTCCTCTGGGTGCTTCGAGTCCTTCCTCCCTGCAAAATAAAAGCATTGACTGACCTCTCGTATGTGTTTTTATCATGATTGCAGATTGTTCCAGATCAGATGAGTGTGAATCATCAGATTGTGTGCGGCTCAAAACTCACCAGCTCTTCTTGCACAGATGATCTGAAGAAGAATCACAGTAGGAGCAGCAAACACTGCCATCTCAACAATAATCACAATCACTGCAGGAAACATGAGAGGAAGAAGAGAAACTGTACATGACTGAAGTCAAGGGTATTCAACTATCAACAGTTATTGATGAAGCATTTACAGACTGACTGATAGTTTAATGTTATAAAGCTGTCAGTATAAATGAACGTGTCGTAACTCTGTATAATGATCCAGCAGTCACACTGACTCCAGTTTCTGATGCTGTATCAGCTGGATCTGTGGATCACGTCTGTTAGTTCAGTTCAACACATAATGCCACATATACACAACATCATCATCACATAATACTGGAGCTTCACATCACAGAAATGATGAATATGTGCACGAGTCTGTCATTATCTTCTTACTTCACTCTCAAGCTGTCAGGAGGAGAATGACTATCAACATTCACCAAAAGTAAATCTATTTGATGCTTTATTCATTCATAGATATTCATGTTAAGTGAGGTTCTAGCACACTTGCATTTCTAAGTTTGCAGAAACATTGAAATGTGGAATATCTATTTGTTGATGGCATCTAAAATATACAACTTTTCCTGTATGAAAACATTCAAATGCACAAATACTGAGGAATCCTTCGAGGTTGATGTGTGTGACAGTGATCATGTGATCCTGAACCGTGTGTAGGAGATGCTGCTGTAGTTCGTTCATACACACCTGGAATCAGTGCTGTTGCTGTAGTTGATGTTACAACTGTTAAAAACAAGATGGAAATATGATTACACAATGTCAAGGCATTGTTGTGAACTTAGAATCGAAAGACCAGGAGACTTGGTTGTTTCTTCAGCAGGATTCTTTATTGAGAACACGAGCTGTCGTTAGCTGCAGTCACCAAGTCTGACGTGAATGTTCTCTTACAGTTTATATACATTTAGGGGCAGAAACCAAAAAGACAGGTTTAGGAACCGGTTCTAGACTGGGAGCATTGCCCACCCTAATCCACTCAGCATATCTATTCAAACACTGAGACCCGAGTACAGGACTGGCTGGACTTTCTTGCTAAAACACAAACTCCAAGAGTTTCAGTAAAACAGGACTGACCAGAGTCGTTTGCTAGAAAACTCTGATAATCATAATTTATACCTAACCTTAACATGCTAAATTCAATGTAAACCTAAATTAAACATTTTAATAAATCTGGATTCCCACAGCATTTATTTTACAAACTGCTATACCCTTACGAAAAAAAAAGTATACTTCAAGTTCATTTTATGAAGTATACTTGAGTAATGTTCAAGTATATTTTTAAGTATTCTTTATGTAGTAAGTATACTAATGTCAATATGTACTAGTAGTAAACTTATAAGTATTTTAACTATTTTAATACCGCTTGGGACTAAATTGGCCCACTTGAAGTATATAAAAGTATATGTTTAAGTGTACTATAAGTGTAACAGTAGTAAACTTTAAGTGCACAACTAGTTCATAATTATGTTTCTCATTTGTACTGCAAGTGAACTTATGAGTATACTAGTAGTTTACTATTTTAATACTTGTAGCAACTTTGAAGTATACTCTCAGTAAACTACAAGTTTAGTAGTTTTATACTACAAGTTTTCTTTAAGTGAACTTAACATTATACTCATAGTTTACTATTTATATACAATTTTTGCACTTGCAGTAGGCCTATACTACTATGTTCAAATGTTATCTTTTATAACTGTACTTTAATTTTAAAAACCTTTTATTAGCTTCATGCATCCTTTTTTATCAACACTTGAATGTCGGTAAGTTTCATAAAGAAAGGCAACATTTTAAACAAAATAGTTGAGAAAATCACATTTTTGTCAAACACTATGCCTTGATCAGATTCAGAACGATGATCAAACACAGATGGAGTAAATCGAGTCCGACACCCTGTGCTGCGGAGTCACGAGGCTCCACCTGAGAGCGGCATTTCATTCGCTTCACCTACACCTCAAACTCGACGTCAACGAAGGAAGGGTCACAATAAGAAGCCTGTAACTAATAATGCTGCAGATGTGCTTCCTGGTTTACTAAAACATATGACTGTCTAAAAATATTGTTTTGAATAAAGAGTTTTCTGTCCATTGCTGCTTCTCTCAAGTCACATGAGAGAGCAGTGACAAGGGTCTGTGTCCACACATACAAAGGAGCTATTGTATCTTCAGAGGGACAGCCACTGACTGGCTGTCAGGCGGGTACAGAAATAGCCTACACTAGCTGGGATCAGCAGTTGTACATGTGATGTTGAAATCATGTGTGCCTTACAGTAAATATGATGAAGACACCTCAATTCGGACTATAAAAGAAGAGACCTGGACAGGACTCATTGCTCTTCCTTGCAATCTCCAGTCCGGAACGCCAGCAGTTTCCGGTCGCAAGAAGCTTTAAGCCTAGCTAATATTACTCTGTTAGTTCAGTACTCTATTATAATCTGTAACAAGTATTCTTTTCATTTTGATTCTTTTAATAAAAATTGTTAAACATTTATTACAATCATCTGTCTGGAACGTGGATTTTTGAGTACGTGTCACCTTCTTCCACCTGGATCAGGAAGGTCCTAGCTGGAGGGAAAACTACGAGAGGGTGAGCATTATTTCTGATATAAGAATAATGACTGTGAACTGTTGATTGATTAAAAAGCCTAGCCAAAGAGGCAGCTTACGACAGGGTTATTGTTGTATAGCGAACACGGTTGAAGAGTACCTAAAAAGGTAGATTTATACTACGAAGGGGAAATTTATTATATTTATAATCCTAATTATCTTTATAATAAAATACAAATTTGTAGAGACTGTTCACCTAACTCTTAATAGCACGACTAAAGGATAGCCTCCTTAGTTACCGCGGGATTATTTATATGTCCTGGTTAGGATGTAAGATAATTTGGAACGGCATTAATCATGAAAAACTATTACAACCCCCACAGCTTCAGTCGTTTTCTCTTCATGGGTTACGCTTCATTTGGAAACATTAAGCAGTTTTGATTTACAAGCTGTTTGATGATCACATTATTTTACATTTGAGTGAGCAATCTTCTATCACATGTTTCAGCTTCTTCTTCTCCTGTGTTTTTGATCCGGAGATTCTGTACTAGAAGACGTGTCATAGCGCCCCCTACCGTATACCAGTGAAAACATGGATAGCTGGAAAATTCAGTCAATGGTGGGGAAAAGTAGCCTAGAAATCTAGACGCACCCTAGCGGCAACAAAATGTATTTTGCAGCCAGGGTAGTCTAGCAACTCTCCATAGACCTTTTTGCTGCAAAAACCCAAATTGGGTCAGGCCAATCACGTCGCGTATAGAGTAGGCGGGGCGGGCTTAAAGGGATAGTTCACTTTGAAATTAATTTTTGATATGTTTTAGCTTACCTCAAGGGCATCCAAGATGTAGGTGTCTTTGTTTCCACAGTAGTTTCAATTTTGATATTTTTAGGTCAAACCGTTCTTGTCTGTCAGTCATATAATGCAGGTCGATGGTCACTGTCTCAAAGCACAAGCACAGAGTCCAAATTAAAACAATTCCCCATCGTCCAAATTAAACAAATCCCCATCATAAGTACACATTGATGGCCTAAGACACGAAACGAGCGGTTTGTGTGAGAAAACGAACAGTATTTATATCGTTGTTATCTCTTGAACACAGCACACGTCCAAATGATCTGACGGCGCGGGCGGGTATAGATATATACATAGATGTCGCCTTGGCTACGGTTTCGTTCCAATGAACTGCAGTAGCGAAGGCGACATCTAGTGTATACATCTATACCCGCCAGCGGGCGGGTCAAGTCAAGTATATTTGTATAGCGCTTTTCACAATACAGATTGTATCAAAGCAGCTTCACAGTATTAAATTAAAATAATACAACAAGGTTTGTTTCTAGTGGAATTTATTGATAAAATCAAATTAGATATCCCCAAATATCCCCAACTGAGCAAGCCAAAGGCAACAGTGGCAAGGAACCGAAAAACTCCATCAAGTGACCTAATGGAGAAAAAAAAACCTTGGGAGAACCCAGGCTCAGTCGGGGGCCAGTTCTCCTCTGGCGTGTATTAACTAGAGGCCGGATTGTAATTTGAACTGTAAGATTAAAAATATTATATGAATGCCTGGCTGAAGAGATGCGACTTTAATCTAGTTTTAAACTGGGAGAGCGAGTCTGAGCAACGAACAGTATCAGGAAGGCTATTCCAGAGTTTTGGAGCTAAATGTGAAAATGCTCTCCCTCCTTTGGTGGATCTGGATATCCTAGGTATGACCAAAAGCCTTGAATTTAGTGATCTTAAAGAGCGCGATGGATTATAGGGCGATAGAAGATCCTTTAAATAGACTGGAGCTAAGCCGTTTAGGGCTTTATAAGTAAGTAGCAATACCTTGTAATTAATACGGAACTTTATAGGTAACCAATGCAGTGATGATAAAATCGGTGTTATATGATCATATTTTCTTGATCTAGTAAGAACTCTAGCGGCGGCATTTTGGACTAACTGTAGCTTGTTAATTGGCCTTTTTATAACGTGACATACTGTCTTTCCACGCGATTCTAAAGACCTCTAAATTAGTTTGTTTCCATTTACGCTCTAAAATACGGGTTTCTCTCTTTAGAACATGCGTAGTATTGTTGTACCACGGTGCTTTAATTTTCTCTCTGACCTTTTTTAATCTAATAGGTGCAACAACATCTTGGGCCCTATCTTGCACCCAGCGCAATTGACTTTGTACACTGACGCATGTATCATTCCTATTTTGCACCCGCGCAAAGCGGACTTTTCCCTCCACAGAAGCACGTCGGTTAACTAGCAAATACACTTGCGCTCCCCGGGGCGGTTCAGCGCAAAGAGGAGGCGTGTTCCGGCGCAAACGTTCCCTCATGCTATTTTGCAGGTTTAGAAAACAATTCCGCCACTGACCAGGAAAAACCTAGTCTAAAGTCAGTGGCGCGTTGGGCATGTTATTCATGCTATTTTAAGGGCGCATGCTTGGCCATAATCAATGTAGCGTGTGCACAACGCGCATTACAATTTGATGCTCTCATCTACACAGAAGCAGCCGTTTTCATTTTTGCAAATCATACATTATTACTAGGAAAAATATTAGGTCTTGTAGGTCTTGATAAGCCTAGGGCTTCTACGTATCCCTTTACGAACAGTGTGATTATTATGCAAAAAAAAAAAAAAGGTTTTGTTTTTCTTGATTTTGTTTTATTTTATTGATGGATATTTAATGTGTTGCTGTCTTTGGTTTAATTTATTTTTTAATTGTTCGAAATAAAGATTTCATTCATTTATTCATATTAATACACGAGGGAAATCATTGTTGTGTCCATGAAGATGTGAAAATAAAATAGGCATAAATCTAGCTTACACATTTAATCATACGCCCAAATTATCATACGCCTGTTTAACCGAAGCTAATTTGGGTGTGTTTGTTTCTCCATCCCCAATGTTACTTCTCTGTGTTTTACGGCCGTGACGAGGACGTCGGTCTCCTCGGCTGTGAACCGCTCCTGGCGCGCGCCTGGCAAATCCGCCGTTATAATAGGAATCCGCTTAGAAAAAGCGCGCCTGCTCTTAAAGGGAATGTGAGATGTCGCTCTGATTGGTTTATTTCACGTTACGCCCAAACCACACCTATGAATAATGAAGCTACTTCAGACCAACCCCTTTTAGATTTGCGTCGGGCGCAAGAGTCATTTATCCCGCCGGGAAAATAGCAACAGCGCCGAGACCCGCCCACAAAGTTACTTGCGCTTTGCGCTTTGACACTTGCGTTTCAGATCGTTAAAATAGGGCCCCCAATGTTCTAGAGAGAATAGTGCTCATAGTGCTAGTTAGTTCTTCTAGTTCATATGTTTGTTTGGGTTCAGGCAGCAGCTGAGACAGATCAGATAAGCAATTTGAGAAATTATCTATGGTGGATGGAAGGATTGTTCTGCCTGGTTGATAATGCGGCGCCGCATGATATATTACAGCAGTACGTAATATGCAAGTTACCATGTAATGGTCAGTGACTTCATCACTTTGCGGTATAATATCTATATCGGTTGGATCGGTTCCATGTGATATAATTAAATCGAGTGTATGATTAAGACGATGAGTTGGTCCGGTGACGTTTTGCTTGACCCCAAATGAATTTAATAAATCTGTAAACGCAGCCCCTAACGCATCATTTGGATTATCTACGTGTATGTT
Source organism: Rutilus rutilus (assembly GCA_021464565.1). NCBI lineage: Eukaryota > Metazoa > Chordata > Actinopteri > Cypriniformes > Leuciscidae > Rutilus > Rutilus rutilus. The sequence continues at coordinate 488,248 of JAJAQA010000001.1, read as the reverse complement.
AAAATCTCCAACAATTAATGCTTTATCGACATTGACTAATAGGTCTGAGAGAAAATCTGCAAACTCTTTTAGGAAATCAGCGTAAGGCCCAGGCGGTCTATATACGGTAGCCAAGGCTAGAGATAATAGGGATGTTTTTCCAACATCTAAGAGCGTAATATTTAGTACAAGTACTTCAAACGAAATAAACGTATAACCCGTTTTCTGAGTAACATTGAGAATATCTCTATAGATTGTTGCAACACCACCGCCACGACCAATCAGACGGGGCTCATGCTTATAGGAGTATCCAGGAGGAGCAGACTCATTTAGACCGAAATAATCATTTGGTTTAAGCCAGGTTTCAGTAAGGCAAAGTACATCGAAGCTATTATCTGTGACTATTTCATTTACAATAACTGCCTTAGGTGTGAGTGATCTAATGTTTAGAAGACCTAGCTTTAGAAATTGTTTTTGTTTACTAATAGCAACATTTTCTGTTTTAATAACAATTAGATTTTTCCTAGATCCTGCAGTAGATTTATTATTTGATCTCACTAAACGAGGAATAGACACGGTTTCTATGCAATATTCTACACTAGTATTTATATCAGTTAAATTGGTGCAGCAGAGACTATGATTTGGACTTTTGGTTACTAGTCAAAAAGTATTTAACATTTTGGAGATGTTATCTGACAGAAGATCTGCTCCGAATCTGTTTGGGTGTAAGCCATCGGCACGGAAAAGCCTAGGACGCTCCCAAAACAGATTCCAATTATTTACAAAGAGCAGTTTCTGCTCATAGATGTATACACTAGATGTCGCTTGGCTACGGTTTCGTTCCAATGAACTGCAGTAGCCAAGGCGACATCTATTTATATATCTATACCCGCCCGCGCCGTCAGATCATTTGGACGTGTGCTGTGTTCAAGAGATAACAACGATATAAATACTGTTCGTTTTCTCACACAAACCGCTCGTTTCGTGTCTTAGGCCATCAATGTGTACTTACGATGGGGAATTGTTTTAATTTGGACTCTGTGCTTGTGCTTTGAGACAGTGACCATCGACCTGCATTATATGACTGACAGACAAGATTTGGTTTGACCTAAAAATATCAAAATTGAAACTACTGCGGAAACAAAGACACCTACATCTTGGATGCCCTTGAGGTAAGCTAAAACATATCAAAATTTTATTTCAAAGTGAACTATCCCTTTAACATAATGACGACAGAGTTGCGACGGTTCCCTGCTACTTGAAAACAAAGAATGGCTGCTGCTGGAGAACAGTCTTTCGAATCGGCTTTGGCCGCGACTCTGGAGGACTTGGGGTTAAGTTTTTCTTTGAGAAAAGAGCAAAGTATTCTTAAAAAAAGGAAGATGTGTTCGTAGTTTTGCCGGCCAGATTCAAAAGTTGAATCTATCAACTAACGTTAGCTCCGCTGTTGGGAAAACGCTCTGGTTGGTTGAAGCGCTGTCCTATTGCGTCCAGAGGGAATTTGAAAGACAGCCGTTTATCCCGCCCCTCGGATTGAGCCGTGTCTATGGAGAGTTGCCAGACCTAACATCTTGATGTAACATCTTGCCAGGCTAGGGGAAAAGTTGAATTAAAGTAAATACACAAAAATTCAGATACGCAGAATTAGAAACATATCTGTTTTATATCAATATTTTAATCAATATTTTCAAACAAAGTTTCATAAGACTGTAAATGAAAACCGATGTAAAAAAAGTATATTTAATAGGCTACTCGATCAAAAGAGTTAACACAACTACAAGCCAAGTATACTTTGAATAATTAAACTTTTAAGTATATCTCGATCAAAAGATTGAGTACAAGTAAAGGCCAAATATACTTGGACTTTTCTCTCAGTATAAGTCAAGTACACTTAAGTGTAATTAAGTATATTTCTGAGAAGTACATAAAGTATATTTTTGAGAAGTATATAAAATGTAGACTGAAAGTATACTCTCTTATTTTTAGTTTAAAAGAAGTATACTAATAGCACACTTGAATAAACTTATTTTCCATGCTTGTTTTATTTACTCTATAAGCTATTCCACCCGAAAGTTTGTTACTATATAAAGCTGAACATGTTAGTTTATAAGACGGTGTGTAATATTATGTTTTTAATAAGCTACTCAATCAAAATAGTAAACACAAGTACCAGCCAAGAATACTTAGAATACTTAATTATACTTTTAAGTATATCTCGATCAACAAGTATAGGCCAAATATACTTAGACTTTTCTGTCAGTATAAGTCAAGTACACTTAAGTGGAATTTGAAGTATATTTCTGAGAAGTATATAAAGTATATTTCTGAGAAGTATATAAAAAGTAGACTGAAAGTATACTCTCTTATTTTTAGTTTAAAAGAAGTATACTAATAGCACACTTGAATAAACTTCTTTTTGGTAAGGGCAGTCTAGAGCAGCTCCGTATCAGTGTGACGCTCAGTTCTGGTGCTGGGATGACATACTAATGAGATGATTTTATTAATTCATCATAGCAGTGGTGTGAGTTACACTAGCTGTATATTATGATTATTTTGCATCAGACAACAGACTGTACAAGACCGGTCATTTGTATCAAAACTCAACCTGACTCAACAAACCTGACTAAAGAGCTTTTTTTGTAGATAATATGTGTGATGATAAACCAGTCTGTGAGAGCCCGTGCAAACCACTGAAGCGAGAGACTGATGATGTGTGACAGTGATCATGTGATCATGAACCTTGTGTAGGAGCTGCTGCTGTAGTTCGGCTTGATGTCTTCTCAGAGTTTGAGCTTCTGACTGGAGTCAGTGTTGGTGAAGCGACTGGATCTGCAGAAGATGAATGTTCAGACGCATCACCTGTAGGACATTAACATCATATGTTCATATCGATCATGACCTGCAGTTTGTGTTCATCATCACAGTTTACAGTGGCAGTAGTTGAGGAGAGACTGTACTGTATTACTGTATAACTGTAGGACATTAACATCATATTTTACAGTGTTGTTTCTCACCTGAATACTTGACAGTGTATCTGACTGAGATCTTGAGTTGATTTCTGCGAGTAAGCTGACATCTCCACTCTCTGTTGTCATCTTCATTCAGGAGTGTTGTAGTCAGAGTGAGGTTACAGCGATCTTGATCTGATGATGATAATATCTGATATCTGGAGTCTGTCTTCAGATCAACACCAGCCTGATTCACCCACAACAGCTCAAATCCCACAGAACTGACCCGATCATCACAGGAGTATCCAGCATATAAATACAACTGACAGGAGAGAGTCACAGAGCGGCCTGGACTGATCTCAGTCTGTGAGGATGAAGATGAGGATGAAGATGAAGATGAAGATGAAGATGATGATGATGATGGAGACACTGAAACTGAAGACAAGACACAAATCACAGACTCTTCAATCATCATCTGAGTTTAAAGGGAGAATCTGCCCTTTTTAAATTGACCACATAATCATAATCTTACCATGAAGAACATGCAGAAGAACACCTGCATTAGTTACTAAATTAAATTATTAAATTATTGTTACCATGAAGAACATGTAGAGAAACATAAGCTTCAGGTCCTTGTTGTTCTCCATTCACATATTGTCTGCATCTGTATCCTCCATAATCTTCTCCTGTGACGTTCTTGATGTTCAGAGAGCAGTCAGACTCCAGACTCAGTCTCTCATGTCTCTCTGAGTCTTTATTCTTTATCCCTCCAGTAATCAGTTTAACTGCTGAAGGTCTGAAGCTCTTATAGTGGGTCCATGTAGTTGATTTGCAGTCAGAAAGAGCTTTATTACAGGACAGACGAACATTTTCACCAGAACTGATGTACACTTCCTCCACTCCACTGGTTCCTGAAACACAGTATATCTCAGTGATCATTATGATATTAATAAATGATAAAACATAAACCCCACCAGCATACAAAGCAGAAGATTCAAATCATACAGTCTTTTCCCGCTGTTTGATAGCTAATGCATTCATTAACATTTATAGATAAACCAAATCAAACGCCTCTTTAAGATGGAATAAGAAATACTCTGACTTTGAAACAAATTTAAATAATGTAATATCATCATATCTTGAACTTTTGATTTCAGCTTTGTCATAAACATTACTGGACGGCACAGGATGAGTTGATCCTCCTCTTCAACCGTAGAAATACACTAATAACTGCCCTTAAAAGCTCTTTATCTGTTCTGTGTTTCTCTCTGTCCTTCAGACTCACCCTACTGTGACTTATGCACAGCTAAATACTAAATAACAACTCAAAACCCACACAGAATATTTGTGGAACAGTTCCCAAAGGAAGGAGCAAAACTCAGGGAAGGTTTGCTGGGATCAGTAGTTCACTCTCCATCCAGACACAGGCGTGATGATACTGTACTTCTGTTCTCTGACCACACAACATCACTTCACTGAGCTGAACACTCGTGTGTGTTTGACAGCAAGTTTATGATCAATCATGAGCTGAGTTTGGGAAGTAGTTAACAGTGAATTTGATCATGATTAGGGCCCTCTCAAGTAAAAGTCATGACAAAATAATGCATTAACAAATCATTTAATACAATATGATTAAACATGCACTAGGAGAATATTTGTATTCCTTTACATTACAAGAACAAAACATAATGCTCTCAAAACATTCATAGAACAACAACATTTCTATCTGGGATGAGCTCATATTGTCAAGTCAAGTCACCTTCATTTATATAGCGCTTCTAACAATATTGATATCGAGATCATAGTATGAGCACACAGTGACTGCGCTGTGAGTAACAGAACTACAAATAACCTTTATCTTGTGTTTTGTTGTACTGGTGGTGTTTTCTGTAGATAATTGTATTTTTGTTCCCAGAATGTTCTCCTAAAAGGAAGGATAACACTCTCTAAACATTCTTACAGAGTTTTAGCAGGAAGTTTCCCAGTAGACACAGGACTGAACCATCTTTTCCTCATATGTCTCTAGTTTCCTGTTTACACTCAATATGACCCCAAAAATGTATAGAGTGATTGTATTTTTTTTTTTACATTTTTTTTACATTTTTAATAATACACGTAATATATCATTTTTTTGGTTTACTTCTCATCTATACATTAATGCTATGTTTTGGGAGATTTTAATTACTTTTGTACCTATTAACTGCAAAATACCTCAGCTACACCATTAGCATGCAAATGAAATATTACCTTTTTATGAAAAAAAAAACACATTAATGATGATCGAAATGAATCATGAGTTGTTTCTGGATATTGATCTAGGTCTGAGATGCATAATTCTTCAATCTGCTGGTTAAAATTTTTTTTTTGCCAAAATTAATTACCATACACTTCCAGCAGAGGCCCCATAGAGATCCATTCATTTTTTTTGGATGTGACTGACTGCTCTTATAACAGCTTATGTTATGAATATATATATATATATATCTTCTATATATCTAGTCTCTTCTGCTCACCAAGGCTGCATTCTTTGATGAATAGAAAGTTCAAAAGAACAACATTTATTTAAAATAGAATATTTCATTACATTATAAATGTATTTACTGTAACTTTTGATTTCCCCCAAAAATAAAATTAAAATTCTTACTGACCCCAAACGTTTGAACTGTAGTGTTTAATGTTACAAAAGCTTTGCAGTAATGCCACATAAATTTGCAGTAATGACACTAAAAGAAAAGACTTGAATGCAGTTACATATTATTTATTTCAATAATCAAAATGTATAAAATTGTTAACTTTAGAATACTTAATGTAAATGTAAATGTATGTAAATGTATTAAAAATTTACATTAAATGATATGTTTATCTCTGTAAAGCTGCTTTGAAACAATCTACATTGTTAAAAGCGCTAAATAAATGAAGATAATAATAATAATAATAAACTTTATTTTATATAGCGCCTTTAAAAGTAGTATCTCAAAGCACTTTACATAACAATATGAAATTAAAAGATACACATAACAGTGCAGGTAAAAAACTAACCAAACAACCGAAATAAAAAGTCAATAAAATAACAAACATAATAAATCACATGAATCACATAAACGCTACCCTAAAAAAATAAGTTTTAAGGGATGATTTAAAAACACTAAGGGATTCTGCATTCCTAATCTCAGAGGGCAGGGAATTCCACAATTTAGGAGCCAAGGAGGAAAAAGCCTGATCACCCATAGTTTTTAGCCGAGTTGTTCGGACAGTTAGAAGACCAGCTTCAGATGAGTGTAGAGCACGTGTAGGAGTGTAGAGGGTTAAAAGCTCACACAAATATTGAGGGGCCAGATTATTCAAGGCCTTATAAGTGAGCATGAGAATTTTAAAATCAATACGAAAACTAACAGGAAGCCAGTGCAATTTTTCCAGGACAGGATGTGCTCCCTTGCACTGGTCCCAGTCAGAATTCTAGCAGCTGAATTTTGTACCAACTGCAATTTGCTTAGGGTAGCTTTAGAAACCCCAGCCAGCAAAGCATTACAGTAATCAATACGTGAAAAAACAAAAGTGTTGATTAACTTTTCAGCCACACACTGTAAAAAATTTGTAACACTCCCAAATCAAAAATTTCAATTGACCGATAACATCTAAATTTTTCAATTGGCCCAAGTGAAAATCTGTAAATTCTAAAATTAAATGTACAGATTTTCACTTGGGCCAATTGAAAAATTTAGATGTTATCGGTCAATTGAAATTTTTGATTTGGGAGTGTTACAAATTTTTTACAGTGCAGAGAAAGTCAACATGGGACGCAATTTGGCAATGTTTCTGAGATGAAAAAATGATGTTTTGACTGTGTTACGAACATGATGGTCAAATGTTAAATTGGCATCAAATATCACCCCCAGATTTTTTTGTTTAGTTTGGAATTTTAAAACAGAGCCATCCACACTTAAGGTTATGGACTTTACGCAACTGATGAGGTGAACCAATAAGCATCGCTTCAGTCTTGTCACTGTTTAAACAGAGAAAATTTCTAGACATCCATTTTTTTATCTCAGTAAAACATTGAGAAAGAAAAGACACAGGCATATTGACATCAGGTTTTGAATGTATATAGATCTGAGGTCATCGGCATAAAAGTGAAAGTTAAGACCAAGTGTTCTTAAAAGTTGGCCAAATGGAAATATGTAAATACTAAAAAGTAAAGGGCCCAAAACGGATCCCTGGGGAACACCATGTGCACCACACCGACCTCAGACTTGCAATCACCCATCACAACAAACTGCTTACGATCAGAGAGGTGGGACTTAAACCACTGTAATGCAGAATCAGAAACTCCAAAGATAGTCTCTAAGCGGGTGATTAAAATGGCGTGATCTATATATAGTGTCAAAAGTGGCACTAAGATCAAGAAGAATCAGTATAGATAGACGGCCAGAATCAGAAGCCATTAACAGGTCATTAGTGACTTGAACTAGCGCTGTTTCAGTGCTGTGGAGTTTACGGGATCCAGACTGAAGTGGCTCAAAAAGATCATTAGAGGAAAGATGAGAAAGCGGTTGAGAAGCCACTGTTTGTTCTAAAATTTTGGCGAGAAATGGAAGATTAGAGATGGGACGAAAATTATTCCGATTATCAAAGTCCATGTTGTTAGATTTTGGTACAGGGGTGACAGCAGCAATTTTAAGTGCTGCTGGCACAACACCGGTGCACAGAGAGTTATTGATAATTCTCAAAACAACAGGAGAGAGGGAATTAAAACATGATTTAAAAATACAAGATGGTATGGGATCAACCCTGGAAGTTGAGGCTTTCAGTTTTGAAACCACATTACATAGAGACAGGTGGTCATGAATTGCAAAGTTAGAGAGAGAAAGTTAGAAGATGACTTGACTTGAGGACAGTGGCCCTCCAGGACCGAGTTTGCCCATCCCTGGTTTTCTTTATGAAGCACGTCACCATTATTGAGATTCACGCGCTGATTCTTGAGGTATGAGTGTATCTAAGTGAAACAGTAGTTCAAAATGTCTAATGTTTTACTCTAATCAATTATATGAAATGAATAACACACATGAAAGTCTATAAGAGGTCAGCTGATCTGGGGTGCGTTTCCCAAAAGCATCGTTAGCCAACAATGTTCCCAAGTTCCGTCGTTATCAGCAGTTACGAGTCAGAGTTTCCCGAAACCATCGCTCTAACGAACATTCACAAACAGCATCGCAGAGTTGTGTGTTTGGAACGACAGCTCTCGGCCTGTGGTTAGAAGCAGACTTTCTAGTTTGCGTGACATTCAGTACAACATGTGTCTTTTATTTAGAATACGATATAATCATCATGTAGTGCTCTGGGGTGTGTTTCCCGAACAACGCCGTAACTCGCTGCTTAACCATCATAGTACGATGCATCATTGAAGAAATCAACTAGCGAATCACGACTGTTTCCTGAAACTGTATTGTCGCAAAGTGGTCGTTCAACCTGTTTGAGATCAAATTAACACTAGATGTTTTGCTACAAATTACAGACATGACATCTGAGGACTATTTCTCATTTTTCTCAGTTATTTTCTCAGTTATTAGGGCCCAAGCCCTGAAAGGGCGAAGGCCCTATTGTTTTCGGTAGGATTATTATTATTATTAGGGCCCAAGCCCTGAAAGGGCGAAGGCCCTATTGTTTTCGTTAGGATTATTATTATTATTATTATTATTAGGGCCCAAGCCCTGAAAGGGCGAAGGCCCTATTGTTTTCGTTAGGATTATTATTATTATTATTATTATTATTATTATTGTTCAAGGGTTCGGGGGCTTTTGGGGCCTTTAACGTGCTCAAAAACTCATGAAACTTTGCACACAGGTCAGAAGCTGCGGCCATTAGGGCCGGGCTGAAGATGGTACCTGGGCGTGGCAGGGGGGCTCGACAGCGCCCCCTTGAATGGGGTCCGAGTGCGGTCCGAAAACTTGGTCCATATACCAAACACTCTTGCATGAATTAATATGAAACTCGGTACACATATAGATCTTATTGGGCTGAACAACTTTCGTGCTCTAAGTTTTACGCCAGCCCAACAGGAAGTCGGCTATTATGGGTTGTTTGGAAAACGCATGCTGTGGAATTTGATGTACTCCTCCTAGGAAATTCATCCATTTGCCTCAAAACTCGGTGTGCATGAAGTCAAGACATTGAGGATGATAAATTGCGGACAGATTTTTGATATCTCGAACGGTTTGGCCAAGGCGAGGAAACGAATTTATGGCGAATAATGGGACACAGGAAGTGTATTATAACTTCTGCATACATTGACTGATCTTGATAAAACTTCAGCAGTGTGTTCGTGGTCAGAGGCCGATCACATTGATGTGACTATTGTGAGTCAAAGTTATAGCGCCACCAACTGGCAGCAGGAAGTGTGTCACTTTCAAAATGCTTTGAAATCACCCTCTTATTTTTACCCGATTTGCTTCAAACTTTATGTGTATAATGTAAACACACGGCAGATGTAGACCTGTGAAAGGATTTTTGATATCTTTACTACTGTTGCCATGGCAACGCTTCAAACTTTAATATTCTTTTTTGATGCTTTTGAGACTCTTAACATACTTGAAATTGGATGAAACTCGACAGACACATCACATTTATTAGCCCGTAGACATGTGCAAAGTTTCAGAAACGGGCGTGGTGAGGGGCTCAGTAGCGCCACCTTTAGTCATAAATGGGGCGGTTAGTTTTATCAACAGCAACAAAACTTGGTATGTGTATTGTTCTCATCAAGACGGACAACTTTCTAATTGACATTAACCATCTCCGACCAACAGGAAGAGAGATATTTTGGTTTGAATGTGGATTTTCTGAAGAATTTTCTCTCCCTCTCTCTGTGTCTGTGTGTGTGTGAGGGGAGGGGGGGGATTTGACTATTGCTTTTATATTGTTAATCAAGGTTTCAGGGGCTTTTGGGGTCCTTAACGTGCTCAAAAACTCTTGAAACTTTGCACACAGGTCAGAACCCACGGCCATCAGGGCCGGGCTGAAGCTGGTACCCGGGCGTGGCAGGGGGGCTCAACAGCGCCCCCTTGAACGGGGTTCTAAAACTTGGTCCATATATCAAACACGCTTGCATGAATTAATATGAAACTCGGTACACATATAGATCTCATCGTGCCGAACAACTTTCCCCTGGTCAAGTTTTACGCCAGCCCAACAGGAAGTCGGCTATTATGGGTTGTTTGGAAAACGCTTGCTGTGGAATGTGAAATACTCCTCCTAGAAAATTCACCGTGTCCCCTCCAAACTCGGTGTGCATGTAGTCAAGACTTTGAGGATGCTAAATTGCGGACGGATTTTTGATATCTCGAACGGTTTGGCCGTGGCGAGAAATCGAATTTATGGCGAGAAAAGAGAAACACGAAGTGGAATAACTGCTGCATACATTAACTGATCTTGATGAAACTTCACCAGTGTGTTCGTGGTAAGAGGCCGATCAGATGGATGTGGCTATTGTGATTCAAAGTTATAGCGCCACCAACTGGCAGCAGGAAGTGTGTCACTTTCAAAATGTTTTTGACAAAAGTGGGGGGGTTAGTTTTACCCACAATTACAAAAATCAGAACGTATATTGGTCTCATCGAGCCGGACAACTTTCTAATTTAAAGTCATTAGCTCTGACCATCAGGAAGTCAGATATTTTGGTCTGAATGTGGATTTTTTTGCAAAATCAGCCTCTGAATTTTTAGCCACCTTTATCTAAGTGGTTATTTTATTCCCACCAAACTTTTTCAACATGATAAAAATATATTAATGATGCTAAATTGTGAACGGATAATAAAAATCTCAAACGGTCTTGCTATGGCGAGGGATTAAAGTAATGTCAAAAAAGGAACCACTAAAAGGCTCATATATTCTAAAAATGTAATTATACACCATTTATTACTATATAAAAGTATACAAATATCAGAACTTAACTCATTTTATTCTTTTTTTTTTCAATTTAAGAATGAAGTTTAAGTTTAAAAACTGCCAGAATGGTTGTTTAGTCTAAACAATAAATAAATAAAGTCAAACATAGTGCTATACTGCCCTCTTGTGTTCAAAATCAGGTAGGCCTATTATATCTATATAAAAATATACTAGGTATGTGACGGTGAGAATATTTTACCACCGGTTAACTGACGTGTGACACCGCTGGGGGCTTTTTAATCGCTAACTTAAAAACGAAAGTAAAATATGTTCGTCCGCACGGACATTGATAATGGTGCGGAGCAGAGCGAGCGTTTTCAATAAATTCCTATGGAAGGAGGAATGACCTAAGAAACATTTACTCTGTTCTGCTCGTTCCTCGCTGAGGACGCGCACCATTATAAATGCCTGTGCAGCCGTGAGCATTTTAGTTTCATTTTCGGGGCAGATTGCTTGAATGTATTTAAAAAAAGCACAATGTTGTGTTTTATTGCTACTGTACAAAAATATAAGTTAACACTTTGCAGTTTGAATGATGTTCTGAACAAAATGACAGAGTATGTTTTTATGTGTCCACTGTTGAATCGCGCCCTCGTTTTAGTGATTCCCAAGTTATTTTTTCATTTAAGTTTTTTTCATTGTTCTAATCAGGTCAGGCAAGTAAAATTATCTGTGTCTTATCCCTTACATTTTTATATAATTATATAAATATATAATACACTACTGTTCAAAAATTTGGCGTCAGTAAGATTTTTAAGCGAAGTTTCTTCTGCTCACCAAGGCTGCATTTATTTGATTAAAAATACAAACAAAAACAGTAATATTGTAAAATAGTATTCCAATTTAAAACAGCTGCTTTCTATTTTAATATATTTTAAACTGTTATTTATTCCTCTGATCAAAGCTGAGTTTTCAGCATTATTATTCCAGTCGTCACTGTCACATGATCCTTCAGAAATTATTCTAATATGATGATTGATGCTCAAGAAACATTCATTATTATTTTAAATGTCGAAAACAGTTATGTACAGTCTTTGATGAATAGAAAGTTCAAAAGAACAGCATTTATCTGAAATCTAAAGCTTTTGTAACATTAAACACTACCGTTCAGAAGTTTGGGGTCAGTAATAATTTTAATTTTATTTTGGGGGGAAAGAAATAAAATAAATCAATACTTGTATTCATCGAGAATGAGTTAAACTGATAAAAAGTTACAGTACAGACATTTATAATGTTAAAAAAAATTATATTTGAAATAAATGCTGTTCTTTTGAACTTTACATTCATCAACGCATTTTGAAAAAAAAATCTGTACACAACTGTTTTCAACATTGAAAATAATAATTAATATTTATTGACCATCAATCATCATATTAGAATGGTTTCTGAAGGATCATGTGACACTGAAGACGGGAGTAATGATGCTGAAAACTCAGCTTTGATCACATAAATTAATTACAGTGTAAAATATTTTAAAATAGAAAACAGCTGTTTTAAATTGGAATAATATTTCACAATATTACTGTTTTTGTTTGTATTTTTAATCAAATAAATGCAGCCTTGGTGAGCAGAAGAGACTTCTCCTAAAAACATATAAAAATCTTCCTTACCCCAAACTTTTGAACGGTATATATATATATATATATATATATATATATATATATATATATATTTGTATAATATATATATATATATATATATATATATATATATATATATATATATATATATATAAATATAAATATAGCTGCGAGCAGCGATGGAGGGCCAAAGCCGGTGGTACCGCCACCCCGGTGCCTTTAGTTACCTAAAGGCACCGGGGTTGCGGTGCCACCGGCTTGGGCCCGTAATCGCTGCTCGCAGCTATATTTAGGGCCCAAGCCCTGAAAGGGCGAAGGCCCTATTGTTTTCGGTAGGATTATTTATTATTATTATTATTTTGTCAACCTTTCGGGCACTTTTGGGGCTCTTAACATGCTCGAAAACTCTTGAAATTTTGCACACACGTCAGAACCCACGGCCATCAGGGCCGGACTGAAGCTGGTACCCGGGCGTGGCAGGGGGGCTCGACAGCGCCCCCTGGAATGGTGTCCGAAAACTTGGTCCATAAATCAAACATGCTTGCATATAATAATATGAAACTCAGTACACATATAGATCTCATCGGGCCGAACAACTTTCGTCCTCTAAGTTTTACGCTAGCTTTACGCTAGCCCAACAGGAAGTCGGCTATTATGGGTTGTTTGGAAACGCATGCTGTGGAATTTGAAATACTCCTCCTAGAAAATTCGTCCAATCACAACCAAACTCGGTCAGCATGAAGTCAAGACATTGAGGATGCTAAATTGCGGACGGATTTTTGATATCTCAAACGGTTTGGCCGTGGCGAGGAAACGAATTTATGGCGAATAAGGGACACAGGAAGTGTGTTATAACTTCTGCATACATTAACTGATCTTGATGAAACTTCCGCAGTGTGTTCGTTGTAAGAGGCCGATCACATGGATGTGACTATTGTGAGTCAAAGTTATAGCGCCACCAACTGGCAGCAGGAAGTGTGTCACTTTCAAAATGCTTTGAAATCACTCTCTTATTTTTACCCGATTTGCTTCAAACTTTATGTGTATAATGTAGACACACGGCAGATGTAGACCTGTGAAAGGTTTATTGATATCTTAAATACTGTTGCCGTGGCAACGCATCAAACTTTAATATTCTTTTCAGATGCTTTTGAGACTCTTAACATACTTGAAATTGGATGAAACTCGACAGACACATCACATTTATTAGCCAGTAGACATGTGCAAAGTTTCAGAAACGGGCGTGGTGAGGGGCTCAGTAGCGCCACCTTTAGTCAAAAATGGGGGCTTAGTTTTAAGTAGAGTCACAAAAATCGTTATGTATATTGTTCTCATCAAGCCGGACAACTTTCTAATTCACACTTATTAGCTCAGAGCAACAGGAAGTCAGATATTTTGGTTTGAATGTGATTTTTTGGAGAATTTTCTCTCTCTCTCTCTCTGTCTCTGTGTGTGTGAGGGGTGGGAGGGAATTTCCAATTGATTTCAGTGTGTTTCAAGGTTTCAGGGGCTTTTGGGGCCCTTAACGTGCTCGAAAACTCTTGAAACTTTGCACACAGGTCAGAACTCGCGGCCATCAGGGCCGGGCTGAAGCTGGTACCCGGGTGTGGCAGGGGGGCTCAACAGCGCCCCCTTGAACGGGATTCTAAAACTAGATCCATATATCAAACACACTTGCATGTAATGATATGAAACTCGGTACACATATAGATCACATCGGGCTGAACAACTTTCGTGCTCTAAGTTTTACGCCAGCCCAACAGGAAGTCGGAAATTATGGGTTGTTTGGAGAACGCTTGCTGTGGAATGCGAAGTACTCCTCCTAGAGAATTCATCCAATCCCCACCAAACTCGGTGTGCATGAAGTCAAGACATTGAGGATTCTAAATTGCGGACGGATTTTTGATATCTCGAAGGGTTTGGCCGTGGCGAGGAAACGAATTTATGGCGAGAAAAGAGAAACACGAAGTGGTATAACTTCTGCATACATTAACGGATCTTGATGAAACTTCACCAGTGTGTTCGTGGTAAGAGGCCGATCAGATGGATGTAACTATTGTGAGTCAAAGTTATAGCGCCACCAACTGGCAGCAGGAAGTGTGTCACTTTCAAAATGCTTTTGACAAAAGTGGGGGGGTTAGTTTTACCCACAGTTTTAAAAATCAGTACGTACATTGGTCTCATCGAGCCGGACAACTTTCTAATATACAGTTATTAGCTTCGACCAATAGGAAGTCAGATATTTTGGTTTGAATGTGGATTTATTTGCAAATTCAGCCTCTGCTTTTTACCCACTCCTGCTAAGTGTTTTTTTTTTTATTCACACCAAACTTTTTTAACACGATGAAAATACATTAAAGATGCTAAATTGTGAACGGATATTAAATATTTCAAACGGTTTTGACATGGCGAGGGATTAAAATAATGTCAAAAAAGGAATCAGAAAACATCTCATATCTTCTTAAAATTTAATTATACACCATTTATTTTTATATAAAATTATACAAATATCAGAACTAAACCGAAACAGAACTAGTTTTGGGTTTATTCAGTTTTTTTCAATTCAAGAATTATGTACAAGTTTAAAATCAGCCAGAATGCGCTATTTAGTAAAAAAAAAAAAGTCATACATAGGCTATACTGCCCTCTTGTGTTCAAAATCAGGTAGGCCCATTGTATATTGTATTTATATATAAATATAATAGCGATGTGACTGAGAATTTTTTCCCACTGGTTAATTGATGTGTGACACCGCGGCGGGGGCTTTTAAATCGCTAACTTAAAGGGATACTCCACTTTAAATGGAAAATTCTGTCATCATATACTCACCCTCATGTTGTTTCAATCCTTTATTAATTTCTTTCTTCTGCTGAACAGAAAGGAAGATATTTAGAAGAATGTCAGTAACCAGACAGTTTCTGGTCTCATTGACTTCCATAGTATACATTTTTTTTCCTACTATGGAAGTCAATGGGATCAGAAACTGTCTGGTTACTGACATTCTCCTAAATATCTTCCTTTCTGTTCAGCAGAAGAAAGAAATTCATAAAGGATTAAAACAACATGAGGGTGAGAATATGGTGACAGAATTTTCATTTTAAAGTGGAGTATCCCTTTAAAAGCGAAAGTGAAATACGGTCGTCCAGTAGGAATGAACTAAAAAACATTCACTCTGTTCTGCTCGTTCCTCGCTGTAGACGCGTTATTGCCCATGCAGCCGTGAGCATTTTAGTTTCATTTAAAGGAGTCATAACCTGCAATTTTCACTTTTCCACGAGAATCAATGTATGTTATGATCGACTAACGATTATACACTGGCCGGGAAGCCGATATTTAAAAGTGAAGCGTTTGTTTACCTCAGGGTAAATAAACCAGCGCGCGTGCACGCCCACTCAAATACGAGATTTTGATTTCAGCTCCCTCTTGACGTCATGAGGTAGTAGGATATACCATATATGGACACCGCAGCAGGAAGTCCCTACTCCCTTCCCCTCTCCCCCTCATATTCAGTTCAGTCGAGAAAGATGGAGAAACCGAGTGCACACCGGACTTGCTCTGTGGTTGATTGCCATAAAAAACATGTAAATGTGTTTTATCTCCCAAAATCGGACGAAACTATCAGGGACCAGTGGATGAAATTAATTTTTAATGACGCTGTCCCAACAACCCTTTCAACTGGCGTGCAGAGCCATATAGAGCGTCCACGACAGCCAAAACATCGCATTGATCTCGCGAGACAATAATGCCTTCAGAAATAAGGGTAAAAGTAGGTCTGTGTTTATTTTTTTTCCACTTTTCTTTTTTAGAAGGGCCTGAAAGGCTATAATACAGCAGTAGGTATCCAATGTAATACAAGGTTATGACTCCTTTAAAAAATAGCGCCATTCCGGGGGTGGGATTGCTTGAATGTTTTTTTACAAAAGCACAATGTTGTGTTTTTTTTGCGAGTGTACATAAATATAAGTAAACACAGCGCAGTTTAAATGATGTCCTGTATGAACAAACCGACGGAGTAGCCTATGTTTTTATGTTTCCACTGTTCGATCGTGCCCACGCCTCACACACACACACACACACACACATACACACACACACACACACACACACACACACACTGTGCATTCAAGCATTGCAATCTTGACATCGCAGCCGGTTCATTACAGCCGTAATAAAATATAATAATAAATATAAATAGTCAACCTATTTGCAGCAAATGATAGTAGATTTTAGATCAATATATTTGTTTTCCTTACAATTTTAATTAACACTAACTTTATTCTCATCTGAATTATAAATAATTTATTTCTGTATAAAATAATACTACCATTAAAAAATACATTTGATTGTCTTTTTTAATCAATGGAGAATGTGTGACTTAAAAATAAACAGATTAGTGCTCGGTTTGAGGACAAGAAATGAAAACCAATGCAATATGATGAATGTCCAAAAACGTTCGCTCTTCTCTGCCCGTTCCTCGCCTCGCTATATATATATATATATATATATATATTTTTTTTTTTTGTTACATATATAATGTATATATATATATATATTTTTTTTTTGTTACATTTTTATATATATATATATATATATATATATATAAATATAACTGCGAGCAGCGATGGAGGGCCCAAGCCGGTGACACCGCCACCCCGGTGGCTTTAGTGTAACTAAAGGCACCAGGGTGGCGGTGCCACCGGCTTGGGCCCGCAATCGCTGCTCGCAGCTATATTTATTATTGTTGTTCAAGGGTTCGGGGGCTTTTGGGGCCTTTAACGTGCTCAAAAACTCATGAAACTTTGCACACAGGTCAGAAGCTGCGGCCATTAGGGCCGGGCTGAAGATGGTACCTGGGCGTGGCAGGGGGGCTCGACAGCGCCCCCTTGAATGGGGTCCGAGTGCGGTCCGAAAACTTGGTCCATATACCAAACACTCTTGCATGAATTAATATGAAACTCGGTACACATATAGATCTTATTGGGCTGAACAACTTTCGTGCTCTAAGTTTTACGCCAGCCCAACAGGAAGTCGGCTATTATGGGTTGTTTGGAAAACGCATGCTGTGGAATTTGATGTACTCCTCCTAGGAAATTCATCCATTCGCCTCAAAACTCGGTGTGCATGAAGTCAAGACATTGAGGATGATAAATTGCGGACGGATTTTTGATATCTCGAACGGTTTGGCCAAGGCGAGGAAACGAATTTATGGCGAATAATGGGACACAGGAAGTGTATTATAACTTCTGCATACATTGACTGATCTTGATAAAACTTCAGCAGTGTGTTCGTGGTCAGAGGCCGATCACATTGATGTGACTATTGTGAGTCAAAGTTATAGCGCCACCAACTGGCAGCAGGAAGTGTGTCACTTTCAAAATGCTTTGAAATCACCCTCTTATTCTTACCCGATTTGCTTCAAACTTTATGTGTATAATGTAAACACTGGGCAGATGTAGACCTGTGAAAGGATTTTTGATATCTTTAATACTGTTGCCATGGCAAAGCTTCAAACTTTAATATTCTTTTTTGATGCTTTTGAGACTCTTAACATACTTGAAATTGGATGAAACTCGACAGACACATCACATTTATTAGCCCGTAGACATGTGCAAAGTTTCAGAAACGGGCGTGGTGAGGGGCTCAGTAGCGCCACCTTTAGTCATAAATGGGGCGGTTAGTTTTATCAACAGCAACAAAACTTGGTATGTGTATTGTTCTCATCAAGACGGACAACTTTCTAATTTACATGAACCATCTCCGACCAACAGGAAGAGAGATATTTTGGTTTGAATGTGGATTTTCTGAAGAATTTTCTCTCCCTCTCTCTGTGTCTGTGTGTGTGTGAGGGGAGGGGGGGATTTGACTATTGCTTTTATATTGTTAATCAAGGTTTCAGGGGCTTTTGGGGTCCTTAACGTGCTCAAAAACTCTTGAAACTTTGCACACAGGTCAGAACCCACGGCCATCAGGGCCGGGCTGAAGCTGGTACCCGGGCGTGGCTGGGGGGCTCAACAGCGCCCCCTTGAACGGGGTTCTAAAACTTGATCCATATATCAAACACGCTCGCATGAATTAATATGAAACTCGGTACACATATAGATCTCATCGGGCCGAACAACTTTACCCCGGTCAAGTTTTACGCCAGCCCAACAGGAAGTCGGCTATTATGGGTTGTTTGGAAAACGCTTGCTGTGGAATGTGAAATACTCCTCCTAGAAAATTCACCGTGTCCCCTTCAAACTCGGTGTGCATGTAGTCAAGACTTTGAGGATGCTAAATTGCGGACGGATTTTTGATATCTCGAACGGTTTGGCTGTGGCGAGGAATCGAATTTATGGCGAGAAAAGAGAAACACGGAAGTGGAATAACTTCTGCATACATTAACTGATCTTGATGAAACTTCAGCAGTGTGTTCGTGGTAAGAGGCCGATCAGATGGATGTAGCTATTGTGAGTCAAAGTTATAGCGCCACCAACTGGCAGCAGGAAGTGTGTCACTTTCAACATGCTTTTGACAAAAGTGGGGGGGTTACTTTTAACTACAGTAAAGAAAAAATAGTTTGTATATTGTTCTCATCAAGCCGGACAACTTTCTAATTTACATTCAATAGCTCTGGCCATCAGGAAGTCAGATATTTTGGTCTGAATGTGATTTTTTTTGCAAAATCAGCCTCTGAATTTTTAGCCACTCCTCTTAAACTATTTATTTTATTCGTACCAAATTTTTTCAACATGATGAAACTACATTAAATATGCTAAATTGTGAATGGATAATAAATATCTCAAACGGTTTTGCTATGGCGAGGGATTAAAGTAATGTCCAAAAAGGAAACACAAAAAATCTTCTAAAAATGTAATTATGTACCATTTATTTCTATATAAAAGTATACAAATATCACAACTAAACCCATTTTATTCTGTTTTTGCAATTCAAGAAGAATGAAAAAGTTAAAAACAGGCTATTTAGTGCTATTTGGTTCAACAAAAAAGCAAACATAGGGCTATACTGCCCTCTTGTGTCCAAAAGGACATCAAAATAGTATATAAAACTTTTTACCAGGTAGGCCAATATTGTATTTAAATATACATTTATTAGGTATGTGTCTGAGGATATTTTCCCACCGGTTAATCGACGTGTGACACGAGTGGGTGCTTTTAAATCGCTAATATAATAGTGAAAGAAAAATAATGATAATGTTGCACACACAAATCACACACATGTGGGAAAGAATGATGCTTTTAAACAACACTAAACCGCCATTAGGTGTCGCCAGGCATCCATCTTAATAAGCGAGTCATTGATTCATTCGTTCAAACGATTCGTTCGAATGAGTCGATCATGATTAAGACAGATGTTTATGGATTGATCATTCAATCTTTGAGTCAACCGATTCGTTAAAAATGCTGAATCGTTCAGTTATGAGAAAACACGTGATGCATGATGGTTCTGCCGTGATCTTTGTTTAACTATTTTCGCTGCTGAAACAGAACAAAAACAGTCAACATTGCATCTAAAATGTAAGTGACTTAATTGTAACTGTTTATTAACCTGTTGTATGAAATCTAGGGGTGGGAGAAAAAATTTATTCTTAGATGCATCGCGATGCGGACGTGGACGATTCTGAATCGATTCACAAATGTCAAAAAATCGATTCTCTAAAAAAATATTTTTCTAATAACGTAATATTGACGGAAGGCAAAAGGCGGAACTCTAAGCGGACGTGCGTGCAGTCTGTGGCGCGCACATAACAGAGAAGTTTCTTCTGCTCACCAAGGCTGCATTTATTTGATTAAAAATACAAACAAAAACAGTAATATTGTAAAATAGTATTCCAATTTAAAACAGCTGCTTTCTATTTTAATATATTTTAAACTGTTATTTATTCCTGTGATCAAAGCTGAGTTTTCAGCATCATTACTCCAGTCGTCACTGTCACATGATCCTTCAGAAATTATTCTAATATGATGATTGATACTCAAGAAACATTCATTATTATTTTAAATGTCGAAAACAGTTGTGTACAGTCTTTGATGAATAGAAAGTTCAAAAGAACAGCATTTATCTGAAATCTAAAGCTTTTGTAACGTTAAACACTACCGTTCAGAAGTTTGTGGTTAGTAATAATTAAAATTTTATTTTTGGGGGAAAGAAATAAAATAAATCAGTACTTTTATTTATGAAGGATGAGTTAAACTGATCAACAGTTACAGTAAAGACATTTATAATGTTAAAAATATATATATTTGAAATATATGCTGTTCTTTTGAACTTTACATTCATCAAAGCATTTTGAAAAAAAAAAAATCTGTACACAACTGTTTTCAACATTGAAAATAATAATGAATATTTATTGAGCATCAATCATCATATTAGTATGATTTCTGAAGGATCATGTGACACTGAAGACTGGAGTAATGATGCTGAAAACTCAACTTTGATCACAGAAATGAATTACTATGTAAAATATTTTAAAATTGAAAACAGCTGTTTTAAATTGGAATAATATTTCACAATATTACTGTTTTTGTTTGTATTTTTAATCAATAAATGCAGCCTTGGTGAGCAGAAGAGACTTCTCCTAAAAACATTAAAAATCTTACTGACCCCAAACTTTTGAACAATAATATATATATATATATATATATATATATATATATATATATATATATATATATGTATGTGTGTGTATGTATGTATATATATATATATATATATATATATATAAATATAGCTGCGAGCAGCGATGGAGGGCCAAAGCCGGCGGTACCGCCACCCCGGTGCCTTTAGGTAACTAAAGGCACCGGGGTTGCGGTGCCACCGGCTTGGGCCCGTAATCGCTGCTCGCAGCTATATTTATTATTATTATTATTATTATTATTATTTTGTCAACCTTTCGGGCACTTTTGGGGCCCTTAACATGCTCGAAAACTCTTGAAACTTTGCACACAGGTCAGAACCCGCGGCCATCAGGGCCGGGCTGAAGCTGGTACCCGGGCGTGGCAGGGGGGCTCGACAGCGCCCCCTGGAACGGGATCCGAACACGTGTCCATAAATCAAACACGCTTGCATGTAATAATATGAAACTCGGTACACATGTAGATCTCATCGGGCCGAACAACTTTCGTGCTCTAAGTTTTACGCCAGCCCAACAGGAAGTCGGCTATTATGGGTTGTTTGGAAACGCATGGTCTGGTATTTGAAACACTTCTCCTAGGGAATTCACCCGATCGCCACTAAACTCGGTGGGAATGAAGTCAAGACATTGAGGATGCTAAATTGCGGACGGATTTTTGATATCTCAAACGGTTTGGCCGTGGCGAGGAAACGAATTTATGGCGAATAATGGAAACAGGAAGTGTGTTATAACTTCTGCATACATTAACTGATCTTGATGAAACTTCAGCAGTGTGTTCGTTGTAAGAGGCCGATCACATGGATGTGACTATTGTGAGTCAAAGTTATAGCGCCACCAACTGGCAGCAGGAATATGTCACTTTCAAAATGCTTTGAAATCACCCTCTTATTTTTACCCGATTTGCTTCAAACTTTATGTGTATAATGTAAACACACGGCAGATGTAGACCTGTGAAAGGATTTTTGATATCTTTAATACTGTTGCCGTGGCAACGCTTCAAACTTTAATATTCTTTTTTGATGCTTTTGAAACTCTTAACATACTTGAAATTGGATGAAACTCGACAGACACATCACATTTATTAGCCAGTAGACATGTGCAAAGTTTCAGAAACGGGCGTGGTGAGGGGCTCAGTAGCGCCACCTTTAGTCATAAGTGGGGGGGTTAGTTTTATCAACAGCAACAAAACTTGGTATGTGTATTGTTCTCATCAAGACGGACAACTTTCTAATTGACATTAACTACCTCCGACCAACAGGAAGAGAGATATTTTGGTTTGAATGTGGATTTTCTGAAGAATTTTCTCTCCCTCTCTCTGTGTCTCTGTGTGTGAGAGGGGAGGGGGGAATTTGACTATTGCTTTTATATTGTTAATCAAGGTTTCAGGGGCTTTTGGGGTCCTTAACGTGCTCAAAAACTCTTGAAACTTTGCACACAAGTCAGAACCTCCTGCCATCAGGGACAGGCTGAAGCTGGTACCCGGGCGTGGCAGGGGGGCTCAACAGCGCCCCCTTGAACGGGGTCCCAAAACTTGGTCCATAGATCAAACACGCTTGCATGAATTAATATGAAACTCGGTACACATATAGATCTCATCGGGCCGAACAACTTTCCCCCGGTCAAGTTTTACGCCAGCCCAACAGGAAGTCGGCTATTATTGGTTGTTTGGAAAACGCTTCCTGTGGAATGCGAAGTACTCCTCCTAGAAAATTCACCGTGTCCCCTCCAAACTCGGTGTGCATGTAGTCAAGACTTTGAGGATGCTAAATTGCGGACGGATTTTTGATATCTCGAACGGTTTGGCCGTGGCGAGGAATCGAATTTATGGCGAGAAAAGAGAAACACGAAGTGGAATAACTTCTGCATACATTAACTGATCTTGATGAAACTTCAGCAGTGTGTTCGTGGTAAGAGGCCGATCAGATGGATGTAACTATTGTGATTCAAAGTTATAGCGCCACCAATTGGCAGCAGGAAGTGTGTCACTTTCAACATGCTTTTGACAAAAGTGGGGGGGTTAGTTTTAACTCCAGTAAAAAAAACTCAGTTCATATATTGATCTCATCGACCCGGATAACTTTCTAATTTAAAGTCATTAGCTCTGACCATCATGAAGTCAGATATTTTGGTCTGAATGTGGATTTTTTTTGCAAAATCAGCCTCTGAATTTTTAGCCACCTTTATCTAAGTGGTTATTTTATTCCCACCAAACTTTTTCAACATGATAAAAATATATTAATGATGCTAAATTGTGAACGGATAATAAATATCTCAAACGGTTTTGCTATGGCGAGGGATTAAAGTAATGTCAAAAAAGTAAACACTAAAAGGCTCATATATTCTAAAAATGTAATTATACACCATTTATTACTACATAAAAGTATACAAATATCAGAACTTAACTCATTTTATTCTTTTTTTTTCAATTTAAGAATGAAGTTTAAGTTTAAAAACTGCCAGAATGGTTGTTTAGTCTAAACAATAAATAAATAAAGTCAAACATAGTGCTATACTGCCCTCTTGTGTTCAAAATCAGGTAGGCCTATTATATCTATATAAAAATATACTAGGTATGTGACGGTGAGAATATTTTACCACTGGTTAACTGACGTGTGACACTGCTGGGGGCTTTTTAATCGCTAACTTAAAAACGAAAGTAAAATATGTTCGTCCGCACGGACATTGATAATGGTGCGGAGCAGAGCGAGCGTTTTCAATAAATTCCTATGGAAGGAGGAATGACCTAAGAAACGTTGACTCTGTTCTGCTCGTTCCTCGCTGAGGACGCGCACCATTATGAATGCCTGTGCAGCCGTGAGCATTTTAGTTTCATTTTTGGGGCGGATTGCTTGAATGTATTTAAAAAAAGCACAATGTTGTGTTTTATTGCTACTGTACAAAAATATAAGTTAACACTTTGCAGTTTGAATGATGTTCTGAACAAAATGACAGAGTATGTTTTTATGTGTCCACTGTTCAATCGCGCCCTCGTTTTAGTGATTCCCAAGTTATTTTTTCATTTAAGTTTTTTCATTGTTCTAATCAGGTCAGGCAAGTAAAATTATCTGTGTCTTATCCCTTACATTTTTATATAATATATATACACTACTGTTCAAAAATTTGGGGTCAGTAAGATTTTTAAGCGAAGTTTCTTCTGCTCACCAAGGCTGCATTTATTTGATTAAAAATACAAACAAAAACAGTAATATTGTAAAATAGTATTCCAATTTAAAACAGCTGCTTTCTATTTTAATATATTTTAAACTGTTATTTATTCCTGTGATCAAAGCTGAGTTTTCAGCATCATTACTCCAGTCGTCACTGTCACATGATCCTTCAGAAATTATTCTAATATGATGATTGATGCTCAAGAAACATTCATTATTATTTTAAATGTCGAAAACAGTTGTGTACAGTCTTTGATGAATAGAAAGTTCAAAAGAACAGCATTTATCTGAAATCTAAAGCTTTTGTAACATTAAACACTACCGTTCAGAAGTTTGGGGTCAGTAATAATTTAAATTTTAATTTTGGGGGAAAGAAATAAAATAAATCAATACTTTTATTCATCGAGAATGAGTTAAACTGATCAAAAGTTACAGTACAGACATTTATAATGTTAAAAAAAATTATATTTGAAATAAATGCTGTTCTTTTGAACTTTACATTCATCAACGCATTTTGAAAAAAAATCTGTACACAACTGTTTTCAACATTGAAAATAATAATTAATATTTATTGACCATCAATCATCATATTAGAATGGTTTCTGAAGGATCATGTGACACTGAAGACGGGAGTAATGATGCTGAAAACTCAGCTTTGATCACATAAATTAATTACAGTGTAAAATATTTTAAAATAGAAAACAGCTGTTTTAAATTGGAATAATATTTCACAATATTACTGTTTTTGTTTGTATTTTTAATCAAATAAATGCAGCCTTGGTGAGCAGAAGAGACTTCTCCTAAAAACATTAAAAATCTTCCTGACCCCAAACTTTTGAACGGTATATATATATATATATATATATATATATATATATATATATACACATATATAAATATATATATATATATATATATATATATATATATATATATATATACATATATATATATATATATATATATATATATATATACATATATATATATATATATATATATATATATATATATATATATGTTTGTATATATATATATATATATATATATAAATATAGCTGCGAGCAGCGATGGAGGGCCAAAGCCGGCGGTACCGCCACCCCGGTGCCTTTAGGTAACTAAAGGCACCGGGGTTGCGGTGCCACCGGCTTGGGCCCGTAATCGCTGCTCGCAGCTATATTTTTGCTTTATTTCCAGATGCAATCATAGGATCCTTCTTACCTAGTAGAGCACGTTCGCACATGCACACTCTTCAATAGCGGTGCTTTAAATCTCTTGACAAACTAAAAGACGTAAATGACATTTGTATGTTATCGTCATCATCAAGTAGCTTGTTCATCAAGTATATATATATATATATATATACATCAATGTGATTTTCCACATCATAGATAAAGTTTAAATTACCAACTATTTTGGAACATTCATATGCAGAAGAACCATCATGATAGAAATTCAAAAAAATTTGAATTGAAAGAAATAATCCGATTTTGATGTAGGCAGGGAAAATGTTCTGCTATGTCGAATTTTGTCCAAAACCTTCTTTTGCGAACTAGGCCCTGGTTTTTCGCCCGATCGGAACCAAACCAGTCTAGGACAATTCTCTGGACTCTCTAGATCAATAATTATCAAAAAAAAGCTGAACTTTGGCATGTAACAGGCTGTAACAGGCTCGTTTAGAAAAGGGGCGTGGCAAAATACACTGCAAAAGCCTATAAATCCCAAAGGAAAACTCAGAACTTCACAAAAATTGATGAGCATATGTGTCAGAACATGGCGAGGAAGCATGCAGAGTTTCATGCAGATCGGACCATAGGTGGCGCTATAACTGGCAAAAAGCCTTCATTCTTATTAGGGGTTCAAGCATGAAATGCTGAAACCCTATTGTAATTGTAAGGATTCGTAAAACGCATCGTGCAGGCCAAACCGTAAGGCCTAGAGACTTGAAACCTGGCCAGATGGTAGGCCTCAATTTGGGGACAACCTATCAGAGTATGACCCCGAATGGCCCATAGGTGGCGCTACAGCAACCAAAAGTTCAAAATTGCTCATAACTCTTAGACCGTTTGTCCCAGGATCAAGTGTCTTATATTGTTGGAATCCTTGGATCAAGGCGGACAAAATAGCTACTCCGATTTGCTCGCCCTTCAGGTGCCAATTTCGAGTAAATTGAGGTTTATTTGAAAAACCTACTTTTGTGACCTACTCTTAGATTTTTAGCCTGATTGGAACCAAACCACTGCAGAAATATTCTCTGGACAGTGACTATCAATAATCATCAAAAAAAAATCTTAATTTAAATTCATGGTTGCTAAGGGGAACCAAAATGTTTGAAAGCACCAGGGCCACTTTTACTAAAACAATTATAACTTGTGTCCCGAGTTTAGCAAAAATGTCTCTTTCTGTTTACTTGTTCATGAGCTCAATCTGAGGTCATTTGATAAAAAATTGCGATAATTGGCCACTTGATGGCGCTATAACATGAAAAAAGTCATAAAAATGGCTATTAACGCACTCAACCATTAGTCCGTTGAAATCCTGAATCCTTCCCGAGTCCAACGATACCAAACATGCCAGGTTTCGCCTTATAGTTTGTGCATCATTGTCATTTAGCTCTCAAAAATCTTCGAAACCATTAGTCCGATCAGGACAAAAACACCACAGGAAATTTGAAAACATAGGTCAATAGCTAAACAATAACGCCCAAATGTCAAAATTATGATAGGAACTGACAAAAATAAAAATATCCAATCGATGGCTGCGTTCGAAACCGCATACTTCCCTACTATATAGTAGGAGAAAAAGAGTAGGCGAGAAAAAAAGTATGTACGAATGTAAAAGAGTAGGCGAGAATTACCTGGGTGACGTACTAATTATCGCGATATTCGGACGTACGTATACTTAAAGTGCATTCAAATATGTCTACTTTCCTACTACTGTATATAGTAGGCAAAAACAGTACGTGAAAGAAAAAGTATGTTCGAAACGTAAGTATTCATGAAAGAGTAGGCGAGAAGTTCCCGGATGGCTTACTGCTTCAGCCCAGATTTTTGAGTGCTCAACCGATGGATACTCTTCTATCCCAGGAGGCCACGCGAGAGGATACGTCATTATCAAACATCGCAGAGATCGGCGACGCGGGTGCTTTCAAATGTGAGTAAACACAGTTTCTTGTGTTAAAATTGCATGTGTTGAACTACTGTAGATTAAACTGTTAAATTGTTGAAGGTGTAAAGACGCTAAACATTATAGTATAGTTGTGATTTTGCTGTAAAAACACGTTTTATCATGTAACGTTATAGCTGACATTATCAACATATTCAAGAGATGACCATTTTGGGATTTCTTAATAAAAATAAATAATATCGTTAAGGATGAAACGGTGGGTTAAATATAAAAACTTAAATCAACCCTAAATGTATTCACAAAATAAATGGGCAGCAGTTTCTTTAAAAAGATCACAAAATGAGCAAGTTTAATCAATATCAAGATATTTACAGATATTTACAGATAGACGAATAGACGTGTCGTTCAAATTTAACGTGTCGTTCAAATATTTTAAGTTGTTGCGCTTGTGATAGTGTGTCGTAGGTCACATGATAACTTCAAAATGCAAGATGTCCGGTTTGCATTCATAATTAACGAGATCAGGCTATAAAGTACCTACTCTTTTAGCGCTCATTAAGTAAGTACTTATTGAAATTAAGTACCTACTCATTGAGTATGCGGTTTCGAACGCAGCCTTTGTTTCCATGGCTCATTTTTATGCTCTCATAAATAGAAGTATCTAAACTTCAAAACAAAATGAGATATTTACAACAAATTTGACAGATATGTATGGGCACCTTTTGAGGACACCTAATAAATGTGGTGGAGATCAGGCAAGATGTGGTGCTATAACTGTCAAAAAAAAACCTTTCCTGACTTGACTATGTAAATTGCCTGTATTGGCTGTAAATGGTATTTTCCATCTATGATGTCAGTGGTTAAATGGTTAACCAAATAAAACTTAATGGGCCCTATCTTGCACCCAGCGCAATTGACTTTGTACACCGACGCATGTATCATTTCTATTTTGCACCCGCGCAAAGCGCACTTTTCCCTCCACAGAAGCACGTCGCTAAACTAGGGAATGAACTTGCGCTCCCTGGGCGGTTCAGCGCAAAAAAGGAGGCGTGTTCCAGCGCAAACGTTCCTTCATGCTATTTTGCAGGTTTAGAAAACAATTGCGCCACTAACCAGGAACAAAATAGTTTAAAGTCAGTGGCGCGTTGCGCATGTTATTCATAAGCTATTTTAAGGGCGCATGCTTGGCCATAATGTAGCATGTGCACAACACGCATACACTTTGATTCTCTCATCTACACAGAAGCAGCAGTTTTCATTTTTGCAAATCATACATTATTACGATAGATAGATAGATAGATAGATAGATAGATAGATAGATAGATAGATAGATAGATAGATAGATAGACAAATTATTATAAAAGCATACATCTAGCTTACACATTTACCCAAATTATCATACGCCTTTTTAACCAAAGTTAATTTGGGTGTGTTTCTCCATCCCCAACGTCCCTGACGAGAGCGTTGCTCTCCTTGGCTGTGAACCGCTGCTGGCGCGCGCCTGGCAAATCCGCCGTTATGATAGGAATCCGCTTTAGAACAAGCGCGCCTGCTCTTAAAGGGAATGTGAGATGACGCTCTGATTGGTTTATTTCACTTTACGCCCAAACCACACCTATGAATAATGAAGCTCTTCAGACAAACCCATTTTAGATTTGCGCCTGGCGCAAGAGTCATTTATCCCGCCGGGAAAATAGCAACAGCGTCGAGACCCGCCCACAAAGTTACTTGCGCTTTGCGCTTTGACACTTGCGTTTCAGATCGTTAAAATAGGGCCCTATGTCTTTTTATGCATGTGTGCTTAAAGGCCTTAAATGCTTGAACCCCGATAAATGCTGCTTGCAGCTTTAATCTTTTACTGTTTTTGCCATAACAAACAGTTCCAGCAGCCAGAGAATAACTAACATTAAAGGGTAACTCTCGCCAAAATGCAACTGAGGGTCTTTTTGTTAATCTACCCGAGGCGAACTTTCGTTTAAAAGCATAATTCGAATGGAAACGGCATACTGTATGGAATTTTTCGCCGCTAGGGGTCGCTAACCTCTTTACAATAACAAAGGCGTAGTTTGATGATGCAACATTTGCTAAGAATTATGGATCTTGTCGTCAACGTCAAGCCGACCGATCTAATAATGTTTATGGATGAGTAAATACATCAATGTTTTTATCATGACTGTGATATGAAGCAGGTCGGGATTGCTAAGAGACAGCTCTCAGCTCCACACGCGACGCGAGTCCCGCGGATATAAAAGGAATATGGACATTTCATTCTACCGAACTACACGAGTGCAGAACTACTACTCACAGGTCAGTTTATTAGACAAATTAAACTTGTGAGGTAACGCAGCGCTGTTTCAATTGCTCTAACATTACACTAGCACACTAAACTGCATTTGAATGTGTTGAAATGTATGTTATTCTGTGTTAGTTTGTCTGTATGACACTAGCAGTAAGCTAGATCAACATTAGAATAACATACAGATCATATTCTAACATTTCATCATTGATGAACTATATAACATTGATTAGTTTTATGTAAATGTGCTCACCTGTTTAATAAAGCACATGTAGGAGCGGTCGAAGTCTCGGACGTAGAGCTCTCGCATCTCGAAAACACCGCGCTGATATTGATTCTCCTTTTAGTTCTCCTTTTTTATCCAAAGTCTGCTTGCCATGGTCCATAATGTTTGAACGAAACAACAACAGCGTGCAGATAGACATTACGAACTACACAGTGGTCCACGTCTGTCGCCTTGGTTACTATCAGAGGGCTCTGGTTGCTATGGCAGTACGAGCGGAAACCAGGGAGAACGCGGATATGACGCCATTGACGGCGACAAAACGGAAATAAAGAAACGTGACGTGTCTTTGAATTAAATTACAAATTTCTCCTGGTTTTAAAGTTGTTGGAAACAGTCGGGATAATGTAAGTACACAACTAAAAAAATATATATAACATAGATATATGATTTTTGCTATTTTTAAAGCAAAAAAGTTACATATTGTGCCTTTAAGTTTGATCGTATTTTCGTTTTTGGTCAAATTGCCTTGTGAATGGGAGTGCTTGGGGCACGACTATGATAGCATCAAAAATAGCTATTTTTAAAGTCGGCATTAAATCAAAATGGACCCTATTTACTTTGTTAGTGCATATTACTAGTCTTGTGGTGAACAATTAATCCGTGCAAGTTAAAACACAGAAAAAAAATTTTTGGCTTCGTAATCTTTAATCAAAATCTGAAAATGCCCCTCTGCCTTGGAGGACCTTCCTTGATGACGTAGGTTTGACGGCTTGGTTTGGGAAACGCTTAACCACTCCCCTCAAATCGTTAGTCTGTTATGAGCGAGAGATGGAGAGGAGGAGCGCTAGAGTAAAACCCTGCCCTCTGTTCAATATTCCTTTTCACTGGGAAATACGTCACAGCACTGGAGAAAAGTCGTTTGCAACTTCCGGTTCACGCGGACTTTAAAACACTAAGAAGGCTCGACACAACATGAAACTGTGCTGGAAGTCTCACCAGGGGCTCTACACATGAACTCCAGCATTGAGAACAGCGTTTGTGTGCACAGAGTTTACTAAAAAGAAAGATTTTGACCAACTCACTGTAGCTGTGTGTCCGCCGGCATTTTGACAGTCACAAATAGTCAACGCATTCTCATCCTAGGGCGTCATATACTGACGCTTTTGACATTTCGTCTACATCCAACGCACATGGCACCCTTTAGTGTCAGTATGACACACACAGAGCTTTGTTCGGTTATGGGTAGGTTTAGGTCTGGGGTAGGGTTAGGGTTAGACCGCTAGGAGGCGCCTTCTGGCCCATATCTATCTGCGTCTCATATTGACGCTAAAGGGTGCCATGTGCGTTGGATGTAGACGAAATGTCAAAAGTGTCAGTATATGACGCCTTGGGATGAGAACGGGCTCAAATAGTCGATAGTTCTTAGGGCTCTCTCTCTTTACTTCCTCTTTTCTTTGTCTCCTACTCTCTCTCTCTCTCTCTCTCTCTGTCTCTCTTTACTTCCTCTTTTCTTTGTCTCCTACTCTCTCTCTCTCTCTCTCTCTCTCTCTCTCTCTCTCTCTCTTTACTTCCTCTTTTCTTTGTCTCCTTCTCTCTCTCTCTCTCTCTCTCTCTCTCTCTCTCTCTATCTCTATTTCTCTTTATCTCTCTCTATCTCTCAGGAAACATTTACATGTTGGGTAAGATTAATGGTACAAGTTATAATCTCATTCATCTATTTCGTAAATATTTTAAGTGTAACAATAACCATATTTTGTCATTAAACCTTTTCAATTACAAATAATGTGCTAACTAGTTTTGATTTTGTATTGACTTTGAAGTGCTTCATATTGAAATACAATATCATCCCTCTCTACAGCAACGCTCTCCCACATATTAAGCTATTGTAACTGCACTTATTTCCGACGTTGGTATAAGTGGCAGTGGGTGGAATAGACAAGAAATGTGCAGTTTTCTACCATCTTGCTGACAACGTTTCTTTAGTCATTCGGCAGTCTTGCAGACTGAACCCCTGCAGGACATCCACCCTTACACTCTTAATATGAAGATAATTCTTCATCATCAGATGTTTGAGTGACACTATGTCCAGTATCAGGAATAATACAGTATGATCTGTGTATAGCAATACACAACTCTGAGATCACAACGTGAATGTGTGCAAGAATAAACTGAGCATGTTCAAATGAACTCTTTCCAGACTAATTCCACTAAATGTCTTTAGAGAAAATACAGATTTCTTTACCTGTGAGAAGTGAAGAGAGAATGATCAGTCCCACCACACACAGATCACACTTATCAGCCATTTTCTGTCTCTGTCAGTCTTCCTCTTCATTATATATAGTTACAGCTCCTCCTTTAAACATCATCAGCTCCTCCTGTGGTTATTAACTTCCTCTCATCTGACCAACCGAGTGTTCAGTCCTGACTCTATGACACAGCTGAAGAAGCGGTCAGAAAGATCTCTGGTGTAAAACTGTGTTGACTCTGTGAAATGAGTGATGGAAATGTCAAATTTCGAATAAAAATCCCTTAATTTGCTAAAAAGGTTTCATGCTCGCTTGAGGTGGTTTTTAACTTATGAATCAGAGGCCCTATCTTGCACCCAGCGCTATTGACTTTGTACAGTGACGCATGTGTCACCCGCGCACAGCAGACTTTTCACTCCACAGACGCACGTCGGTAAATTAGGGAATGAACTTGCGCTCCCGGGGCGGTTCAGCGAAGAGAGGAAGCCTCTATTTTTTTTATTTTATTTACACAATCTTTTTGCATCACACCACTAACACATTGGGCCCTATTTTAACGGTCTGAAACGCAAGTATCAAGCGCGAAACGCAAGTAACTTTGTGGGCGGGTCTCGGCCCCCGACGCAATCTAAAATGTGTTGGTCTGAAGTAGCTTCATTATTCATAGGTGTGGTTTGGGCGTAACGTGAAATAAACCAATCAGAGCCTCATCTCACATTCCCTTTAAGAGCAGGTGAGCTTGTTCCATGGCGGATTGCTATTATAGCGGCAGATTTGCCAGGAGCGGTTCACAGCCGAGGAGACCGATGTTCTCGTCAGGGCCGTAAAACACAGAGAAGTGACATTGGGGATGGAGAAACACACCCAGATTAGCTTCGCTTACATAGGCGTATGATAATCTGGGTAAATATGTAAGCTAGATTTATGCTTTTATAATAAACTGTCTATCTATCTATCTATCTATCTATCTATCTATCTATCTATCTATCTATCTATCTATCTATCTATCTATCTATCTATCTATCTATCGTAATATGATTTGCGAAAATGAAAACGGCTGCTTCTGTGTAGATCAGAGAATCAAAATGTATGGGCGTTGTGCAAACGCTACATTGATTATGGCCAAGCATGCGCCCTTAAAACATGCGCAATAAAACAAGTAATAAAAACTCTGTGAGTGTTTTAGTGCAATTTTCTCACCTCATGGGATCACAACACTAAGAGATAGTAAATCTTTTCCTGGATTTTTTTTGTGCGTTCCCGAGATTAGACCTTCCTTAACATAATGCCGAAAACCCGAAGTCTCTAGGTGGTCTGGTTGAGGAGTAGATAGAAGTGCAAGATTGGTGCGCACAGACGCACAGAACAGAAATCATGAGTTAACAATCGCAATTTGTCCGGTGGAAAATTGCGCTAAAAAGTGAGAGAGAGACAGCAGCAAACTCTGTTCACAAAACCTCATGGCAGTTTCATTGCTTCATCACACCTTCCCACATATCAATGTTTTTCTTGCCCAGCTCCAGTCTCCAGTCCCTTTTCCCTCATGCCGCAAAGAATGACTGTCCTGGAGTGGCCTAGATCTGGATTAAAGACAATGGCCACACATGGGCCATAACTGTCTGACAGGATTCATGCCATTGCTGACGTCAGACCTGTGTGAGGCCACATTCGGGCCAAGATCGCTTGCTATATGTGTGTGTGTACCATGAAGCTTTTATTAGGCTACTAAGTTTGTGCTTGTGAAACCACAAATTCACCTCCAGAAGTGTGTCATTGACAGATGCGTCACGTCATCTATATATACACAGCAAAAACTCCAGAGTTAAATTAACTCTCGTGGGAATTTATTTCAGACCACACTCAAAAGTGTTAAAATAAGGGTACATTAAAGAGTCAAGAGCTCAACTAAAGCAAACACTGATCACCATAACGGTGTGATTTTCTCCTTCAGTGATTCTGCTTGTGAACATCAGGTGTCTTCAATAATTGTCAAATATCAGTCAATTAAACAGTTAATAATTAACTATAATTTAATTATATCTTAATTATTGTTATTTTAACTCTCTTAGGGGCTGTTTACACAACACCGTTTTCCATGTTACACTTTTTTCGTTCATTTACACGACAATGGTGTTTTGGGGCCTGATAACGCAAACGTTTGAAAACAGTCTCCTCGTAAACAATCAAAATATGAATCTCTGAAGACGATGAGGTCATGCACATGCGTATTACGTGTTCAGTCTATAGTGTTTCATCGCCATCTGATGGCCTGGCAGCAGAATACAGCGTTTTTAGTAGTTTTTCGTGGATCCGTGTGAATGGGGATCGTTTTGACAACGGTGTCGACTGTACGTGGAAAACTCAAAGGAAAGACTTCCCTGTTTTAAGCATAACTGGGTTGTAACAACCAGACAAGAGAAAAGTTGATCAGGCGTTGGCTCGCTGCGACTCCTCCCCTCGTTCTCCGCTGTTCTCTTTTTCTCAAGCATGAGACGAAGAAATAATGGAGACTTCAGTGCGGAGGATGTGTGCCTCGTTGCTCTTCACTGAAGTATTGGTTGGAAGTATATAAGTGGTGGTTGAGGAGATTCCCCCCTTCCATGTAAAGCGCTTTGAGTACCTAGAAAAGCTCTATATAAATGTAACAAATTATTATTATTATTATTATTATTATTACAGACTATGCCCGCAAAGCAGGGTGGTCTGTGAGCGAATTGGAGCGAGTAACCTCATGTCATCATGTCCAGAACCCATTTTTACACACCGGAGATATCTTTCCAAGCCTCGGCACGGGTGGCTAAGGGATGAATTCGTTCAGACGGCAGCTCACCACGCTGGGTCGGGGACTGGGGTTCATAGAAGTAGTGTTTGGCCGGGCGGAGGCGTGGCTTACGGCTTTGCTTCGGGGCCTGGGTCGCTGCTGAGGTGCAGAATGCGAGAGCAGCGAGGCGAGACTTGTGCTTTGCCATGAGTGTTCATCCCCAGCCACTCTCGTAATAAGAGCATCAGTCTTCATTGAATGTGGCTTGTGGAGGCGGGCCCGGCAAGCCACACAACTATATGATCTGAGTCTTGACCTGACAGGGGATTCCCTTGCTGCAGTGAACTCGTTTAGTCCTGCTCACTCAGCCCTACGTACTGAGCTTACTGGCTAAAATGCTGTCAGGCTTCTATGGCCATTACTTCCTCATTCCCAAGAAGGATGTCGGCATCAGGCCCATCCCAGACCTCAGACATCTGAACTACGCCCTCACGAAATGGCTTTTCAAGATGCTAACTTTGAAACGAATCCTCGCGCTAGCATGCCCAGGGGCTTGTTTTTTTTTAGTGAATCTGAAAGATGCATACTTTCATATCCAGATTGCCCCCTTCACAGACCGTTCTTGAGGTTTGCATTCAAAAGGGGTTGCATACCAGTATACAGCCCTACCATTGGACTGTCTCTGGAACCACGCACGTTTAAGAAGTGCATGGGTGTGGTGTTTTTCCCCCGAGACAGAAGGGAATGCACATCCTCAACTACCTCGATGACTGACTCATTCTGGCCCAGTCAGAGGCAGAATTAAACTCTCTCAGATCTGTGCTCCTAGGACTCATGCCTAGGACTCAGAATCAACGTAACCAAGAGCTCACTGTCCCCCAGTCACAGAATCTCTTCCTGGGTGCAGTAATAGACTCAGCCGAATGAAGGTTTGGCTGACACCCGAGCGCGCTCAGACCATTCAGTGGCTTTTGACTTCGTTCAGAGTAGGGGCTTGTTGCCCTCTCAGAGCCTTTCAAAGGATGCTAGGCTTCATAGCCTCGACATTGACAGTACTTCTGCTGGCTTTGCTGCATTGCGCCCCCTGCAGTACCTCCCAGCAAGAGTCCAAAACACCATTTGTGAGGCTAGAGGTCTGTCCACAAGACACGTCTATGCCTGTAAGTGGTTTGTCTTCTCCAGCTGGTTCTCAACCCGGAGCCAAGACCCTGCATTGTGTGGAGTACCGCTGGAACTTTCATTCTTCAAGAGCTACTGGATGCAGGCTGTAGCCCATCCACGCTCAAAGTCTACGCGGCGGCCACTGCAGCTTCCATGCCCCAGAGGCCGGCCAGTCGTTAGGGAAATGTGACATGATTGTTCGCTTCCTGAGGGGAGAGAGGAGGCTCAACCCACTACAGTACCCTCCTGGGACCTATCAACGGTCCTCAGAGCCTCAAGGGCCTCCATTCAAGCCGCTACAATCGGCTGAATCAAAACCCCTCTTGATTTAGACGCTGCTACTGCTAACCTTAGCATCAGTAACCTGCCTTGAGTTTGGACCAGGCGACTCTAATGTCGTCCTCAGACCAAAGCATGGCTATGTGCCTAAAGTGCTTTCAACTCCGTTCAAAGCACAAGTGATTTCACTCTCTAATCTTCCCACGCACAAGATGAGCAGCAATTACACATACTCCGCCCGATTCGGGCCCTGAGAACATATATAGAGTGCTCGGCCCAGTTCAGACAGTTAGAACAGCTCTTTGTAAGCTTCGGAGGCTGCACCAAAGGGCCTCCCGTCACAAAGCAAAGGTTATCCCAATGGCTGGTGGATGCTATCGCTCTTGCCTACGCTTCTATCGGTCTACAATGCCACATAGGCGTCAGAGCACATTCCACTAGAGGCATGGCCTCCTCCTGGGCATGGTCCAGTGGAGTATCTATTGGCAATGTATGTGCAGCGGCTGGCGGATCCTATGTGGCAGCCACATTAGCCCTCTGCCTTGGGACCCTATAACAAGCATCCCAGACTTGCGACATAGAGCATGTCATTCTGCTCAAACATAGCCCGGCGTGATTGGATTGGTTTCCCATAGCGTATCGCTACGCAATACGACTGACCATTTGGAAGGGAACGACTCGGTTACTAATGTAACCTCAGTTCCCTTAGATAAGGGAACGAGTATTGCTATCGCACACGACTCTGCGTTCGTGGTTTAGGAAACTTTATTCCTTCATCGAAGCAAGACCAGGAGACGTTGGGATATCGTTCAAGCAGAAGTTATTATTTATTGAGCGTTGCTGCAGTTCGTCCAACAGTTTTTATACATTTACAAGGAGGAGGGACTTTTGGAGGTGGAGACAAATCCAAACAAAGCATGCAAATGTAGGGATGAATCTTTCAGTGATTTGATTCTATCAAGCGAAAACCGGTTAGTCAGGTTATCTGGCTTTCTCAACAATTCTGCCCAATCTAGAGAAACAGGCCCAATCAGCATAACACTATCATTCAATTGATCCCATCAGCCTGACAGTATCACCCATACCTTCACATGATCACAGCTTAACTTGGGACCATGACACTGTTCAGGAGGTGCATACAGATAAAAAGGTTAATGTCAGACACCTGGGTTGCTTGATTTAATCATCTTTGAATATTGTTACGGCCTCAGCCTTATGGGTGTTGCCTGTGTATTTCTGTGTTTGTTTCGTTTTCTAATTGAGTGTAGGCTCCGCCCTTGCGCACCTGTGGCCCGTTGCTCTGATGGCTCGTGCTGAGCATATAAGTGGAGTGTGAAGGAGGGTGAGGCACGCGACGGTGAACTCCGTGCGCGTCATGATGCCTAGCCGCTGGTCAACTCAAGCTGTGTTCTTTGAATTTTGTGCTACTATTTTGTTTCATTTTGTTAGTGTTTGTTATGTCTGTGTTGACTTTAGTGTTGAGTAAATGTGTGTTTACCTGTGGAGAGAAAGAAAATAGAGAGACGTGAGTTTGTGCAGTCATTTATTAGTCTTAATAAATGTTTTAAACTACTCTTTGCCTTGCGTCTCCTTTTATGTGGCTGAACCCTTTCGAAACGAGCATTTTTACAACAGGGGTTCGTAACATAAATGGGGGCTCGTCCGCATTTTGTCGTCCAGGATTTGTGTCTGAGTAGTAGCAATTTGATTGATCTAATTTGATTCAGGTGATCCATATTCTCTGGTTAGAAAGAGTAAACCAGCGGGGCTGTGCTTAGCGCCAGTCCTGACGACGGTTTACTATTTATTGTTTTTCTTTATTATTTTAGTGTGTTGTTTTTGGAGGTATTCCGGGGGAGAGAGCGATCTCTTAATCGGTACCCTCTGAAGATTAGGTAGGGTATAGTTAGATTAATGGTTAGGTAGATAGATAGGGTGTTGGATCATTCTGATTGTTTTGCGTTTTCTTTTCTTTAAAGATGGCAACGTTTGAGTTAAAGCAATTTATAGATCAACCTAGTGTTGAAATATTAGAGACATGTCGGAAAAATGATTTGTTTCTTATTGCTCAACATTATGAGATTTCTATCTCTAGAACACTACGTAAAGAAGAGTTAAAAGCTTGTTTAGTGGCTAGTTTGATTACTAAGGGGGTATTTCCTTCTGAGATTGTTCCAGCAGCGGAGTTGATGGCACCAGCTGCAGGAAGTTCGCCCTTACGTGTGTCGATTGGTATTCCAGTGACTCCAGTGACTGTGGCCGGCGCGGAGGTAGGTCCGTCTTTTTCAATGCCTAAATTTGAACCTCTTTCACTTTCCACCGAGGCATCACCAGGTTTGCATTTAGATTTACGTTTAAAGATACGTTTAGCACGATTACAATTAGAGACTCAAGATAGAGCTCAGGCGAGACAAGATGATTTGAAGCGTCAGACCGAAATGTATCGAATTGATGCAGATACAAAAGTGCGACTGCGGGAGTTGGAGTTGCAGGCTGTTCCAGAAGTCCCTAAAAAATCTACTTTTTAAACATCTAGTTTGAAGGGTAATTCTGAGACACCGGCTGGTCCATCAAATTCGAGTATTAATTCTGTCTCGGCTGGTACCGTATCTGAGTCTGTAGTAGCGCCGTTTTCGACACATTTTGACCTGGCTAAAAATATCGCTATCGTTCCACCCTTCCGTGAGAAGGAAGTTGAAGCGTATTTTCAGGCGTTTAAAAGAGTTGCGGGTGCATTAAGATGGCCAACCGAGGTTTGGGCACTAATGTTACCATGTAAACTATCAGGTAAGGCACAAGAGGTGTGTGCATCTCTCTCGTTAGAGGACAGCGTGCAGTATGATGCTGTGAAAACTGCAATTTTACGAGCATATGAATTAGTTCCTGAGCACTATCGACAGCGATTTCGTACCACGAAAAAAGGTACGTCTCAAACTTATGTCGAATTCGTTCGCGAAAAGGGCATTTTATTTGATCGGTGGATCAAAGCGTGCAAGGTAACTGATTATACTTCATTGCGAGAATTGTTGCTGATCGAAGAGTTTAAAAACTGTGTTCCGGAACGTACTGCGTTGTATTTAAACGAACAAAAAGCCAGCACGGTACAACAGGCTGCTGTGTTAGCTGACGAGTACGCATTAATGCACAAAACTGTGTTTTTTTAAGCATTCGTCTGATTCTGGGGGTCCCTCACTAAAAGAAAATGAAAATCTTTCTGATTCAAAAAATAAATGGGTTCCTACCAGTCCGAAGTCCAATAGAGAGTGCGGTTATTGTCACAAAATGGGACACATGATGGCTGAGTGTCGTACTCTAAAACGGAAACAAGAGCGACAAGAGTCCTCATCTTTTCAGCCTCGAGGTTCTGTTTTGGTGAAAACTTTGTCTCCATCATTCTCTGGTTCTTCTGCGACTCCTGATAGCTGTTTTCAGCCTGTCGTGCTCGATGAATTTGTGTCGTTAAATGAGAAGGTCGAAAGCCGAAAACCTGTAAGAATTCTCCGTGATACTGGAGGGTCTCAGTCCTTTATATTATCAGATATTCTGGATTTTTGTGCTGACTCGGCGTGTAATACAAGCGCGATTGTGCAGGGTATTGAAATGGGTTTTGTGCCTGTTCCACTTCATCGCGTATACGTTTCTTCTGATTTAGCATCTGGGTGTTTTGAGGTTGCAGTTCGTCTCTCTTTACCTGTGAAAGGTGTTGACTTCATCATGGGAAATGACATAGCTGGAGGTAAGGTAATGCCAGTAGTGCAAGTGGTTGATGTCCCGTGTAATGATTCGCAGGCTGATGCACTTGGTGAAAATTTGCCAAATGTGTTTAGTGCTGTGGTGACGCGAGCACAAGCGAATCGTGACATTCAGGAAAGTGATACTCTTGGCGATTCTGTCTTTTCAAATATTTTGAAAACTGATGGTTTTCCTGACTCTCCAGACTCGTCTAAAACGACTTCAAGGTCATCTGTTTGCTTTGATCTTACCGCTGACTTGTCTGTCTCGCGTGAGACTCTGATTGAAGCTCAGCGAAATGATGTATCATTAGACAAATGTCGTGCGAGTGCTGAAAATGACAAAATGTTGCTGCGTAACCACCAGTTTTACTGGAACGATAATGTGCTCATGCGTAAATGGAGTAGATCGTTAAATCCAGAGCAGCGGGAAGATTGGAATGCGGTGCATCAAATTGTGGTACCTTTAAAATATCGACCACATGTTTTAAGTCTGGCCCATGACCATCCTTGGTCTGGACACCTAGGGATAACTAAGACCTATAACCGGGTGCTCCAGCATTTTTTCTGGCCAGGGTTAAAATCTGATGTCGTGAGGTACTGTAAAACGTCATATTTGTCAGGTCAGTGGAAAACCTAATCAGGTGGTACCGCCTGCTCCTCTCTGTCCTATTCCTGCAGTCGGTGAACCATTTGAGCGCATTCTAGTTGATTGTGTGGGTCCACTCCCTCGGGCTAAGTCTGGTTGTCAATATTTGTTGACAATCATGTGCGTAGCTACACGTTTCCCAGAGGCCATTCCGTTACGGAATATAACGGCTAAAACTGTAACTAAGGCTTTAACGAAGTTCTTCACAACTTTTGGGCTACCGAAAACTGTCCAAACGGATCAGGGTTCAAATTTTGTGTCGCGCGTTTTTCGTACATCATTAATGTGTGTGTGTGACTTGTCACAGGGTGATGTGATGCGACTAGTGCAGCAGTTGCTTTCAGCCTGCTGCCACTGGCTAGCCTTTATGGTGAACAGGGAAGCAGTCTGTAAGTCTCCCTGCCAGTATATAGCCTCTCCATTTCCAAGACTCCCACCAGGCCTCCTCGTGGCCACACACGGAAACTGGGTGCTTCGCGGCTCCAGGCTAACTTTGGTGGGGGATCTCGGAGTTGCAGTGGTCCCCAGAGGTCGTTCATGGCCAGCCACTGCCCTGCTGCCTTGCAGGTTAGTTTATTAAGATCAAGGCTACGGGAGCATACCCTGAGAGGAAAAAGCATGTGTCGGAGGTGCACATTAGGCTGTCTTCTGACAGTCTGAAGTTCCAGCAGCCTCCTGCAACTATATTTTGGAACTGGTCGTCGTGGGTCACCCATGCCACCGGGATATTCCAAACTATGGTGAAGATAGTGTTACTGGGGCCTGTGCACCCCCTATGGCACTTTAAAAACTTTCCCTTCGCACAGGTCTCCACCTCTGACCACGGTGTACAATACTCTGATCTCATATTTGGTTGAAGTCTGGCGGCGATGGGGTATCTGGTGACGGGAGCAGGGAAGAATGGCCTGGAAGCTTCTAGCTAGAACCCTACACGGCAGCGGCATGGGGTATATGGTCGCTAGCAGCTTGGATTGAGTGGATGCTGCTTTCGGCAGCCCCCCGTGCGACTGAGCAGCCCTATTTAGGGGCCACACTGCTCACCCTATTTGGGAAGGGCCTAGAAAAGGTGGCCTAAAAATTGCCCACTCTACAATCTCCTGGGTAGGTTACCGCGCCTACTGGGAATTCCAACTTGCGGTCGAAATAAGAAAATAATTCCTTTTAAATTGGCAACATGGAATGTCAGGACTCTCCTGGACAGTGAGGGTAACAGACCTCATAGGAGGACTGCACTGATCTCTGAGGAACTGAAGCGCTATAATGTGGATATCGCTGCCCTTAGTGAGACAAGGCTGCTGGGTGAAGGCTCGCTGAAAGAAGAGAGAGGAGGATACACCTTCTTCTGGAGAGGCTATCCCCCTGGTAACAAGCATCAGCACGGTGTTGGAATGGCAATCAAGAACAGTCTCCTGCCCTGTCTCACTGAAACACCCATCGGAGTAAGTGAGAGGTTGATGACCCTCCGTATCCCCCTAGCAAAAGCACGCTATGCTACTCTACTAAGTGCATACGCGCCCACATTACCATCAGATGACAGTGTGAAGGATGGATTCTATCAGCTATTAGATGACACCCTTCAGCGTATCCCTAGGAATGATAAGATATTCCTTCTGGGTGATTTTAATGCTAGGGTGGGAAGAAACAACGATTTATGGCGTGGAGAAATGGGTAGACATGGTGTTGGGCAGGTGAATGCAAATGGTCTTAGGCTGCTAACACTCTGCGCAGAGCACGACCTCACTATTACCAACACATTGTTTCAGCAGAAAAACAAATATAAAACATCTTGGATGCATCCACGATCTAAACACTGGCATCTGATTGACTATGTCATAGCAAGACGTGCTGACATTAGTGATGTTCTGTTGACCCGGGCCATGAGAGGTGCAGAGTGCTGGACGGATCACCGCTTGATTATTACCAAGCTCCATTTCAAAGTGCGCCCCCCACAGCGTCTCAGGAAATCCACCAAAAAGCAACTGAATTGTGCTATGCTAAAGTCGGCTTCACCAAGGAGTATGTTCCGCCGTTCAATGGGTATGAGGTCATCAGAGTGCGAGTCCATTCTGTGTTCTGATTACACCATAGATCAGAAATGGGCATCCATTGCCTCAATGTTACATGAAACTGCAGTCAATTCTATAGGCTATAAAACCAGAAAACATCAGGACTGGTTTGATGAGAACTCTGATGCCATCATGTCCATGCTGGAAAATAAGCGCAGAGCATACAGGGCTATTATCAGCTGCCCTGCATCCACCATCCTTCGGCAGCAATGGCAAACAGCACGCAAGGAGGTACAAACAACTTTACGTACTCTACAGAATTCATGGTGGTTGAACAAGGCTCAAGAAATTCAATCATATGCTGATAGAAACGATATGTATAACTTCTACAACTCCTTAAAAGTCATATATGGACCTAGGAATTGTTCTATTACACCTTTAAAAGCAGCAGATGGAATAACAATTTTAAAAGACAGGAAACAGTTCTTGGCAAGGTGGGCTGAATATTTTGAAGTTCTCCTTAACCATCAGTCACCAATTGATCATTCCATCTTGGAGGAGCTACCAAATCGACCACCTATCCAAGCCCTTGATCATCATCCAACATTTCTAGAGGTGCTAGCAGCGATCAACTCCCTC
This sequence comes from Rutilus rutilus, assembly GCA_021464565.1. Taxonomy (NCBI): domain Eukaryota; kingdom Metazoa; phylum Chordata; class Actinopteri; order Cypriniformes; family Leuciscidae; genus Rutilus; species Rutilus rutilus. The sequence goes on along the minus strand of JAJAQA010000001.1, from coordinate 444,881 downwards.
AAAGATAATAAGTCCCCTGGCAATGACGGCATCCCAGCAGAGCTCCTTAAACAGGGTGGCTACCTGTGTACAAGGATGATTCATCAATACATCCTGCAGGTCTGGGAACAGGAGTGTGTCCCTCAACAATGGAGAGATGCAAACATTGTCATTTTATATAAAAACAAGGGTGAAAAATCTATTTGTAGCAACAATCGAGGTATATCGCTGCTAGCAGTCGCAGGTAAGGTCCTGGCAAAAATCATGCTACGTAGGCTGGTGGAAAACCTAACCGAACATTTGTTGCCAGAGTCACAGTGTGGCTTCAGAAAGAATCGGAGTACTGTGGACATGATTTTCACAGTGAGACAGCTCCAAGAAAAATGCCGTGAACAACATCAGGACCTCTTCATGGCATTTGTCGATCTCTCCAAAGCATTCGACACTGTGAATCGAGAGCTGCTCTGGGACATCTTAACAAAATTTGGCTGTCCAAAAAAGTTTTGTAACATCCTGTCACAGTTCCATGAAGGGATGGTAGCTCGTGTGACCACAGGTGGTCAGGAGTCAGAGCCTTTTGTAGTACGCATTGGGGTAAGACAAGGATGTGTGCTGGCACCGGTACTTTTTAATATCTACCTCCTTTGTGTCACAAAGCTTCTATGTGATAAGCTTGAAAGCAGTATTGGGATCACTGTTGACTTCAGGTTGGATGGAAATCTCTTTAATATTCGAAGGTTCCAGGCCGCCACTAAGATCTCAGTAATGCGGGTCCTTGAGTTGCAGTATGCTGACGACTGCGTGTTCGTGGCACATACCCCAGAAGACCTGCAAATTATCCTTGCTGCTGCTGTGAAGACCTATAGTAGATTGGGCTTGTCAGTTAACCCTCTGGGGACCAAGCTGTTTTTGGGGCCCTTGAGATGTTCTGACATGCTCTGACATTTGTGCTTTTTTCAGTTATTTATAAACATGTTAATGGCAAAGGTGTAAATTCACTCTATATAGCACAAACAGGCCTACCATAATATGCGAGCAACATGTATGTAGATGTTTGTATTTTTAAGAGAATAATGTTTATGCGTGGTTATTTAAAAAAATAAAAATGAAAGTTGCTGAAATAAGACCACAAAACTCATACAAAATATGTGCCCACAAGACTTTTGACTAATGGATGTTTTCTCTTCGAGTTCTAGCTTCAAAATTATGTGAAAATAGTCTTGCTTTATCGTTCACAAAAAAAAATACATTGATTTAAATGGTGTAAAACAGGTTTTGCTTGGAAAGCCAATATGCGAGGGGGAGGAGTAGTTTACACCTTAGATTACCCAGTCCCACCCACTCTGCATAATGACTCTGCATAGCCTAATTAGCCATTCATTCAGGTGTGACACTGACTGAGCCACAATGCAAGGACAAAATAGCCTATATATTTAGAAGAAGACTTATATTGACCATTTAAGATTTTGCTTACATCTATCTTGTAAATATGTTTTGCTATTTTATTAAAAAGGTTACAATTACAACAATAATTACAATTTCAGCAATATTTCTGCAAAAAAAGTACTCTTTCTTTGTAAAAAAAAAAAAAAAAAAGATTATAGGCCTACATTTTATCATATGTATTCATTAGTTTGAATATAGCCAACATTGGAACATCTTAGTCTATGACTTTATTTTTGACAAAATAGTATTTTATATATATGAGCAGAAAAGCTTATTTGATGTGACAGTATATTCTACAGTAAAAACTGTACCCAAATCTAGTCAACAAAATATTGTCTTTCATACTTCGCCTGACTGTAACGTTGTTTTTATGAAATATTAGGGCATAGCATATAAATGTTAATTTGCAGTTTAATACGTTGCTTATACAAATACATTTTATTTCAACATATTTCAGTCGATTTTTACTCATCTCAGTAGGCTCTAGCAAAGCAGTTTATTCACACACAGACGCGCGATTCATATTTAGGCTAAACAGTCTTTACAAATATGTACCCTTCATTCATCTCACAGAAACGCGATTCATATTTAGGCTAAACAGTCTTTACAAATATGTACCCTTCATTCATCTCACAGAAACACGATTCATATTTAGGCTAAACAGTCTTTACAAATATGTAATCTTCATTCATCTCACAGAAACGCGATTCATATTTAGGGTAAACAGTCTTTACAAATATGTACCCTTCATTCATCTCACAGAAACGCGATTCATATTTAGGCTAAACAGTCTTTACAAATATGTACCCTTCATTCATCTCACAGAAACGCGATTCATATTTAGGCTAAACAGTCTTTACAAATATGTACCCTTCATTCATCTCACAGAAACGCGATTCATATTTAGGCTAAACAGTCTTTACAAATATGTACCCTTCATTCATCTCACAGAAATGCGATTCATATTATAGAAACGCGATTCATCTTTTTGTTTACATAGGCCTACACTAACGTTATTCCATAACGTTATTCCACATTAACACTTGAGAAAGGATAACTTAGCCTACCTCACTCCTCAGCGGGATCTGCTCCTCATATCAGCACGGAAAATTTTCTCCATAAGGTAGGCTATATTATGCCTCTTTGTTTACAGCTGATGTGGGGGCGTTTCACAGACTGAAATGGTTCTCAGAATTTGCGTTTGAATAGCACGCGCTCTCCGGGGCGTGGTCAAATTACTGTGAATCATCTCGTAATGAGCTCGACTGGAGTCGCTCTCTTTTTATACAGATTACAGAAGCTGATAATATTTGTTTTTTATATAAATGACTTCATTTAAAAGCTGCGATCTCAAGCTTTATGCCCGTGGGTCTGTTTCCCTGTTTGACTGAATTTTCGCGGAGTTATAGATCATTTTCGAACGCGTTTCAAATGGGAGTTTACTGACAGAGAGAAGGCAGAAATAGCATCATGTTAGTTTTTCTTTATTTGTCAAAAAGCAAAACACTTTATTTTTATTGTGAGTATACAGAAAAAAAATAGAAACTGAACAGGATCGATTGATGTATTACACGAAAATGAAAGATCAAAATTAACAGAGCATTTAGTGTTTATTTTTCATTGCTAAAAAAAAAAAACGAGCAAAACGCGCGGGCGCGTTTTTGGTCCCCAGAGGGTTAATACCACCAAAACTGAAGTGATATGCCAATGGAGGCTCAGCCCTCCACCTACCATGCCTGTTTTTACCATAGAACAACAACCACTTACAATAGTGCCATCCTTTAAGTATCTAGGCAGCATTGTTTCAGAGGACTGCAGCCTCGATTACGAAATAAATAATCGGATAAGGCAAGCTTCTGCAGCCTTTGGCAAACTTCGACGCAAGGTCTTTCAAAATAAGCACCTTCAGTTGGGCACTAAAGTTACCATCTATAAAGCTGTGTGTATCACCACTCTTCTTTACAGCTGTGAAGCCTGGGTCATATACAGCCATCACCTAAGGTTGCTGGAGCGTTTCCATATAAGGTGCTTGCAGCGAATCTTGGGGATCACATGTTATGACCATGTGTAGCCAATGATGATAATCTCTCTCTGGGGCGTGCCTTATTTTACGTGGCCTATAAAGATGGCCTTAGGGGTGGTAGGAAGGCGCGTCTCATTGTCACGGGTGACGTCATCCATTTCCGGTGTGTCGCGGGAGTGTTTGTCTGGTAAGGAGCTGCAGTCGCGGCTGTATTCCTGAACGTTTGAGTTGAACTGTGCTTATTTGGCTCGCGTATCTTTCCAGTGTGGACTGAGGAAGCCTGCGGTACAACGCATGTGGTACCCGATCGCTTTTACGTACTGGAGTTTAAAGGCCCTGTGCATTGCAAGCAGTTTAAACCGGTAGGTTATTTATTGGTTGTTGCACTAGGGTCTGGATTGACCACTTTTAATTTGTATTTATCTTTCTAGTTTACAGAAACATTGCAGTGGGTTTCTCATCGGGGCTTTTGTGGCTTGAGTATGCTGACTGTTCACTGATTGTTGTTCAGTAGCGCTGCATATGGTCACATTATAGACTCTTGTCTCACGGTGCTTTGCTGGCTCGACTGCAGGAATGGATGCGTAATCTACCGCGAACTGCATTCACGTGCGGCTGTGGTCTTGTTTATTTCTGCTTAAGGCTGGACACCTGCAACATCAACTGATTGTAGCCTGGCGTGCCGCAGATTCGAAACGACGGCCTACGTTACTTTCGCTTTGAGGCATCAAATGGTTTCACCATCCAGCAGTCATTATTTTGATCTGATTCCTTTTTGAGTGGTTTAAACGCTATATAATTTGAATTATCTTTTTGCTTATTCTGTTTTGCTTTCTTGTTTTGTTTGTGAACTCATTGCTTTAAAACATTTAGTATTCTTTGGTCATAGGTTTTTGTTTTGTTTTCTGAATTTATTATTTGTTGTCAACCAAGTCTCTGTGAGCTGGTTGTTAATCGAACGTTTTCTTTGATTAGATTTGTGAATTTGTAGTATATTTTTCTTGCATCCACCGTTTCAGTGAACTGGTTTATTAGCGGATGGCAACAACCATACATGTGTGTAATTGCTCTTAACTCATTGAGTACTTGGTTTTATAAGAATGTGTAAGTGTGTTTGATTGTATATTTAATGTGCTATTCTGCTTCCTCTCCAGTTGTTGGGGGTGATTAGGATTCGTGTCGGTGTGGACGAGTCTCTCTCTCTGCTTGGTGGTGGTCTCTTCCGATTGCAGTGTTCCACATTTGTGGTCTGAAGTGTGAGTGCACGAGTGTTTGCTGTGTCATTTTCAGAGAATGAGCGAGTAGTCCCCAGCTCTGGAGTGGAGGCTGAATTGTGTGTTTGTGTGTATGTCACGGGTGACAAAATGCGGGGAAAAGCGGAACCTTTCTTTTCTCTTTCTATGTCCCCGAGGGGAGTTATTTTGGTGTAACACCTCACTCCGGTTCCGGGTGTAGCGGAGATATTTCGCAAACTAATTACAGCTGATGCACGACAGGTGGGAGGGAGAGAGAGGAGCGGTGTTTGCACAGGCTTTCCGCTTCACAGGAGGAGGATAAAAGAGCCATTCGAAGTCGAGTTGAGGCGAAGGTTGGAACTGGTAGAGGTTGATCGGTGTTCAGTTGATCAGTTGTTTGGCTGGGTCTCAGTTGTGTTTTGGGGTAGAAGATCTCCTGTAACTGTTGTGGAATACTACTGGATTGAACTGCTGCTTGGATCTGCTATGGAAGAGGAAGGAAGAAAGATAAGTGGATTAATTTCATCATTGAATCAAATGTAAAGCTTGAAGAAAAGACTGTGAATGTGAAACTTACTGTTGAGGAGGACATCTGTTTCAGATACATTGGAGAGGAATTGAGAGTGAATATTTCCGTTGAAATGCATGGATGAAGCGAGGCTTCTGATCAGCCCTACTGTGTGAGTGATTTGCAGTTGTTTGCCTTACCTGATGCACGTCGAATTAATGCTGTGGATTTGTAGTGAACACGAGTGCTGTGTGCTATGCTGAGAAGAGTCTTCCAACGCCTGCTTTCATTCTTGTGAGATGATCTACTGGTCTCCATCTAAATCCCAGAACGATACAACTGAACTGGTGAAGTAATGTTTTGTATTGTCCTCTCTTCCCCTGAATATTGTCGTGAAGTAATTCCTCATTGAAGGCTCCTGATAATCCTCTCCCTCTCTCTGAAAGTTCGAGTCTCATGAAGAATCGTACGGTTGTGGAAAAGTCACAATTCCCCTCTCATGTCCTGATAAGAGAAGCTGCCGTTAAGAGAAGAAACCTTACCCGTTACCTACCGTCTGAGTCCTGCAGATGTGCAGCAACGCTGTGAAGTGAGTTTTAAAGTCACAATTTCCCTCTCACGACCTGATAAGAGAAGCTGCTGTTAAGAGAAGAAAAGCCCACCTGTTACCTACCGTCTGAGTCCTGCAGATGTGCAGCAACGCTGTGAAGTGAGTTTTAAAGTCACAATTTCCCTCTCACGACCTGTTAAGAGAATCTGCTGTTAAGAGAAGAAACCTTACCCGTTACCTACCGTCTGAGTCCTGCAGATGTGCAGCAACGCTGTGAAGTGAGTTTTAAAGTCACAATTTCCCTCTCACGACCTGATAAGAGAAGCTGCTGTTAAGAGAAGAAAAGCCCACCTGTTACCTACCGTCTGAGTCCTGCAGATGTGCAGCAACGCTGTGAAGTGAGTTTTAAAGTCACAATTTCCCTCTCACGACCTGATAAGAGAAGCTGCTGTTAAGAGAAGAAAAGCCCACCTGTTACCTACCGTCTGAGTCCTGCAGATGTGCAGCAACGCTGTGAAGTGAGTTTTAAAGTCACAATTCCCCTCTCACGACCTGTTAAGAGAATCTGCTGTTAAGAGAAGAAACCTTACCCGTTACCTACCGTCTGAGTCCTGCAGATGTGTAGCAACGCTGTGAAGTGAGTTTTAAAGTCACAATTTCCCTCTCACGACCTGATAAGAGAAGCTGCTGTTAAGAGAAGAAAAACCCACCTGTTACCTACCGTCTGAGTCCTGCAGATGTGCAGCAACGCTGTGAAGTGAGTTTTAAAGTCACAATTTCCCTCTCACGACCTGATAAGAGAAGCTGCTGTTAAGAGAAGAAAAGCCCACCTGTTACCTACCGTCTGAGTCCTGCAGATGTGCAGCAACGCTGTGAAGTGAGTTTTAAAGTCACAATTCCCCTCTCACGACCTGATAAGAGAAGCTGCTGTTAAGAGAAGAAAAGCCCACCTGTTACCTACCGTCTGAGTCCTGCAGATGTGCAGCAACGCTGTGAAGTGAGTTTTAAAGTCACAATTTCCTTCTCATGTCCTGGTAAGAGAAGCTGCTGTTAAGAGAAGAAACCTTACCTGTTACCTACCGTCTGAGTCCTGCAGATGTGCAGCAACGCTGTGAAGTGAGTTTTAAAGTTACGATTTCCCTTGCATGTCCTGATAAGAGAATCTACTGCTGAGCGAAGAGACATTGCCTGTTACTTACTGTCTGAATCCTGCAGATGTGCAGCAACGCTGTGGAGTAAGCCTTCCCAGCCACTATTACACCATTGGGTCTCGAAGACAGTGAATAGTCGATCCAGCGGCTACTCCGGCCGAATAGCCTTAGAAGACAAGAGTTGCTCATTCTTTCCCCAAGTTGATTATTATTCAATAAAGATTGTTGCTTGTGAACTAAACTACTTGCCTCCTCCTTTGTCCGTCTGTCGCGTGCCTGTGGTGTCGGCTCCTCACGGTGGTGTCTGGAGTCAGGGGCGGCTGGTCATCCGAGTCCGCCCCGGCCTGCACCGGTGACACAATTTGGCGTAAGTCGGCAGGGTTGCCACCGTGAGTTGTAGCGGCCACAGGTACGCGATGGTGGATGAAGAGGTTCCATCAGTTCGCTCACAAGTAATGCCCATCATGATGGGAGCCCCTTGGGCACAACGCTATGGAGGACCAGGATCGGAGCTGAGTTTTCAGGACTGGAAAGCGCAGACGGAATATCTGGCTGGATTACAAGGACTGAGCGCATCGCAAAAGGTACAGTTTGTGCTAGGATCGTTAGAAGGAGAAGCCAAAAGGGAAGTTCTTGCTGCATCAGAAGCTACGCGGGCCACTGTGAAGAATATCTTTGATTTCTTGTCTGGAGTATATGGAGATTCTACCCCGGTAGCCATCCTTCGTGCCCAGTTCTTTAACTGTCAGCAGGGGCCTCAGCAGACTCTGCGAGCATACTCCCTGAAACTGCGAGAGCAGTTTGGCCGGCTGAAAGGTCGACAAGATCATGGACTGGGAGAAGGAGAGGGCTTATTGAGAGACCAGTTTGTTTTGGGGCTGCGTGAAGGACCGGTGCGTCAGGGCATACGGCTCCAGCTTCGACGAGACCCCATTATGTCTTTTGAGGCTCTTCGACAAGAGGCCTTGGCGTTGGAGTCAGATCAGGGAGAGACGACTCGGACACCGGTTCGTGTGGCGGCCAGCAGCGCCACAGTGCCCGCGCCTGTTGAGTCAAGTGAGTGGAAGCAGAAGTTGAGGACAGAATTACTGGAGGATGTTAAGGGACAGATGGCAGAATTGTCTCGGAATCTTTTGGGTGAGCTTCATCGAGGTCGAGTTGAAGGTGGGCCGATGGGGCGAGGAAGATCATATTCAGAGGAGGGGCAAGGACCGGTACGCCGCCCTCCGCGTCCGATGGGCCCCCGGTTTCAGTGGGATCATCAGGGTCGACCCATTTGTATCAATTGTGGAAATCCGGGACACATCAGCCGCCAGTGCGACCGTCGTCGAAGTTCTCAAGGGGGTTTTTAGTCCCACCGGTCACTGTGGGTCAAGTGGCCGGGACCCCTTCAAGAGACCCTTGTTCTGTTCCTGTGATGAGAGACGACTGGGTTGGGCGTTGTCCCACCGTAGAAGTTCAAGTTAATGGAATGAAGATTAATTGTCTGGTCGATACAGGTTCTCAGGTCACATTGTTTTCAGAGAGTCTGGCTCTGGAGTTATTCGCGGATCATCGGCTTCACAGGACGGAAACTTCAAGACTCACATTACGTGGAGCGAATGGATTGGACATTCCTTATACTGGGTACATCGTGGTAGACTTTTTGGTTCGAGGGGTTCCTGTCCACCAGAAGGGTGTTGTCATTGTTCGGGACCATTGCTTGGGTCTCCATCGAGCACTGCTAGGGATGAATGTTGTCCTGGATTGCTGGGAAGAGCTGTTTAAAGACCGACCGGCCCGAACGTCCCCGTTAGCAGTGAGGCAGGACTGGGACCAGATCCTGGCCGATTGTCGAAGAGTTCATGCAGCAAGTCAGGTGCAAGAGCGGGAAGATATCGGTCGAGTCACCTGCCGGTACGCTCTGTCTGTTCCAGCCCGGAGCGAGGCTGTTCTCTGGGTCCGAGTGCCTGCTGGACCCCGTGAGTCAGGTAACTGTGTCCTGGTAGAGCCCCATGAAGATTGTCAACCCATCGAAGTAGCCCATGGGCTAGCGGTTATACGACGAGGGCGAGTTTCAGTGAAGGTGCGAAATGCCCATCCCTACCCAGTACTCCTTCGTCGACACCAACGGCTGGTCCGAGTTTCATCTGTCCGTCCTGTCCAAGTCCAAGAGCAACAAGATGTCTGTTTCAGGCAGGTGAGCCCTGCGGTGGTAGAAGTTGCCGTCCGTCCAGTGGAGGCCAGTACAGGCCCTGTGAGAGGAGGAATGCCGACCCATTTGATGGGGGAATCTTTGAAGGGTGATGACCTGGAGGAAGGACAAGTGTTACAGCTCCAGGAGCTCCTGAAGAGGTGGAAACATGTGTTCTCGACCCATGAGGAAGACTATGGTTGTACAGGAGTGATTAAGCATCAAATACCCACCGGGGAAGCAACACCTAGTCGGGAGCGGTACCGTCCGGTGCCCCCCACTCTGTACACCGAAGTCCGTGCCCTGTTAAAAGGGATGCTAGATGGAGGGATCGTTCGAGAGAGTAGTAGTCCATGGGCAGCCCCGATTGTCCTAGTACAGAAGAAAACGGGAGCCTGGAGATTTTGTGTCGACTACCGCAAGCTCAATAGTGTGACCAAGAAAGATGCATTCCCGTTGCCGCGAATCGAAGATTCACTCACGAGTTTGACTCAAGCAGCATGGTATTCGACCTTGGATTTGGCCAGCGGATACTGGCAAGTACAGATGGATGACCGCGATAGAGAGAAGACTGCCTTCACCACACCGTTCGGGCTATTCGAGTGGGACCGGATGCCGTTCGGGTTGTGCAACGCCCCCGCGACCTTCCAGCGACTTATGCAGCGATGCCTGGGAGGGCAACTAGTTGAATCCACGCTGGTCTATTTGGACGATGTAATCGTTTTTTCCCCTGACTTTCAAACTCACCTGCATCACTTAGAGAATGCCTTCCGGGCCATGGAGAAATATGGGCTAAAATTGAGACCAGAAAAATGCCAGTTGTTTCGCAAAGAGGTACAGTTCCTGGGACATCGAGTCAGCGCTGCCGGTATATCCCCTGATCCAGAGAAAGTTGCAGCAGTCCAAGGCTGGGAGCCCCCACGAACAGTGAGACAAGTGCGGTCTTTCCTAGGTTTCGTAGGATATTATCGACGATTTATTAAAGGCTTCTCTGGGCTTGCTAAGCCATTGAACCAGCTTCTTGCTGGTACTGGACGTTCCCGTGGCAAAGGCTCAACGACAGTGCAATGGGACGCAGCATGTGAAACGGCCTTCCAAAATCTGAAGCAGGAACTTTTGGGGGCCCCTATCCTGGCCTATGCAGACTTCACTCAGCCGTTTCTCCTGTATACCGATGCCAGCAATGCAGGATTGGGGGCGGTATTAGCCCAAGAGCAACAAGGAGTGGAGAAGGTAATCGCTTATGCCAGTCGAAGTTTACATCCTGCAGAGCGGAACGCAGCAAACTACAGTTCCTTCAAGATAGAGTTGCTAGCCATGAAATGGGCCATGGCCGAGAAATTCAAAGACTACCTGTGGGGAGCTAAGGTGACTGTGATCACGGACAACAATCCTCTAGTTCATTTACAGACTGCCAAGTTGGGAGCAGTGGAGCAGCGGTGGGTGGCTCAGCTTGCTAATTATGACTATCAGCTCAAGTATCGACCCGGCAGAGAAAACGCGAATGCTGATGCATTGTCCAGACTCCCAGCCATTCAGAGAAACGGTCAAACGCACCTCGATGCCCCTGGTCAAGAGGATGAATTGTTGGTGGCGGTCGTGGAAGCTCCCGGGACCCAGGGGGACATTCCGTCCAGTTGGGGATGGGACCCCGGACGGTGGAGCAGGTTACAGCAAGGAGACGAAGACCTGTGTCAGGTCGCCTCGCATCTCAGGCGAGGATTTAGGCTGCGAGCTGAGGAAAGGCAGGCTCAGACAGTGGGAGTACAACAGCTCCTGAAACAGCGGAAGAGACTGCGGATCAGAGGAGGGGTAATTTGCCGTTCGCTGCGAGATCCAAAAACTCAGGAAACCAGGTATCAAGTGGTGGTTCCAGAGGACCAAGTCCAAGAGCTGTTGAATGCCTATCACACCCATGCTGGCCATCAAGGCCAAGAAAAGACTTTGTCACTGTTGAGGAGGTATTTCTACTGGTCAAGGATGGAGAAGAAAGTTGAAGAGTTTGTTCAGAGTTGTCCACGGTGCACGCTGTTCAAACTCCGGAAGGAACCTCGAGCTCCACTGGTTCCCTTTCGACCGAAGGCACCTCTGCACATCATAGGGATTGATTTCCTGACTCTAGGGAGACCCGCAGATCGATATCAAAATATCTTGGTAATGACGGATCTGTTCACCAAGTATGCTTGGGCCGTCCCCACGGTAGACCAGACGGCAGTGACTACGGCCAATGCCCTTTGGAGAACGGTAATACAGCCGTTCGGTTGTCCAGAGACCCTCCATTCGGACCAAGGTCCAAACTTCGAGTCCCGAGTCATACAGGAGCTGAGCCAGCTCTATGGTTGTCGAAAGACACACACAACTTCGTATCACCCCCAAGGTAACGGGGGATGCGAAAGATTCAATCAGACCCTGTTAGGGCTGTTGGGAACGTTGGAGAGTGAGCAGCAGTGTCAGTGGGCCGAGAGCCTCCCTACGTTACTACAAGCCTATAATAATAGCGTGCATAGCATCACCGGGTATGCCCCTTCTTACCTCATGTTTGGGCGTCATCTACGTCTACCTGTAGACTTGCTTCTGGGCACCGAGGCCACCGAAGGAGAGTACAACACAATGGACTGGGTAAATCGACACCATCAACAATTACTAAATGCCTACAAGCGAGTTTCAGACCATTTGAGTGCTGCAGCAGCTAAGAACAAGCGACTGTATGATCGAACTGCCAGAGAAGCCCCTTTACTGCCTGGAGAGCGAGTGCTGGTAAGGGACAACCGACGTCCAGGGAAAGGAAAGCTCCATGATCGTTGGGAATCGACACCATATGTGGTGGAGCACCGGCAGGGGCCTGATGCTCCAGTCTACTCGGTACGGCCTGAGGGAAAACCGGGACCTATACGAGTACTTCATCGAAATTTGCTCCGTCCATGTCCGAACTATCCACAGCCAGCGGCTGAAATACAAAGTGCGCCGCTTGCTCCCAATGTGCCCATGGTAGGGTGGGCAATAGTCCCAGGGAACCCCGAAGCGGAGGCCCGAGCGGCTCCACCCACGCCACCCCGACGCCCCCAGCGGAATCCCGAAGTAGAGGCCCGAGCGGCTTCACCCACGCCACCCCGACGGTCCCAGCGGGACAACCAAGGACAGCCGCCTGAGAGATATGGCGAATGGCATTAGAGAAGACCGGTTCCAGGGACTAGAACCGATTGGCAAGGGGGGATGTCACGGGTGACAAAATGCGGGGAAAAGCGGAACCTTTCTTTTCTCTTTCTATGTCCCCGAGGGGAGTTATTTTGGTGTAACACCTCACTCCGGTTCCGGGTGTAGCGGAGATATTTCGCAAACTAATTACAGCTGATGCACGACAGGTGGGAGGGAGAGAGAGGAGCGGTGTTTGCACAGGCTTTCCGCTTCACAGGAGGAGGATAAAAGAGCCATTCGAAGTCGAGTTGAGGCGAAGGTTGGAACTGGTAGAGGTTGATCGGTGTTCAGTTGATCAGTTGTTTGGCTGGGTCTCAGTTGTGTTTTGGGGTAGAAGATCTCCTGTAACTGTTGTGGAATACTACTGGATTGAACTGCTGCTTGGATCTGCTATGGAAGAGGAAGGAAGAAAGATAAGTGGATTAATTTCATCATTGAATCAAATGTAAAGCTTGAAGAAAAGACTGTGAATGTGAAACTTACTGTTGAGGAGGACATCTGTTTCAGATACATTGGAGAGGAATTGAGAGTGAATGTTTCCGTTGAAATGCATGGATGAAGCGAGGCTTCTGATCAGCCCTACTGTGTGAGTGATTTGCAGTTGTTTGCCTTACCTGATGCACGTCGAATTAATGCTGTGGATTTGTAGTGAACACGAGTGCTGTGTGCTATGCTGAGAAGAGTCTTCCAACGCCTGCTTTCATTCTTGTGAGATGATCTACTGGTCTCCATCTAAATCCCAGAACGATACAACTGAACTGGTGAAGTAATGTTTTGTATTGTCCTCTCTTCCCCTGAATATTGTCGTGAAGTAATTCCTCATTGAAGGCTCCTGATAATCCTCTCCCTCTCTCTGAAAGTTCGAGTCTCATGAAGAATCGTACGGTTGTGGAAAAGTCACAATTCCCCTCTCATGTCCTGATAAGAGAAGCTGCCGTTAAGAGAAGAAACCTTACCCGTTACCTACCGTCTGAGTCCTGCAGATGTGCAGCAACGCTGTGAAGTGAGTTTTAAAGTCACAATTTCCCTCTCACGACCTGATAAGAGAAGCTGCTGTTAAGAGAAGAAAAGCCCACCTGTTACCTACCGTCTGAGTCCTGCAGATGTGCAGCAACGCTGTGAAGTGAGTTTTAAAGTCACAATTTCCCTCTCACGACCTGTTAAGAGAATCTGCTGTTAAGAGAAGAAACCTTACCCGTTACCTACCGTCTGAGTCCTGCAGATGTGCAGCAACGCTGTGAAGTGAGTTTTAAAGTCACAATTTCCCTCTCACGACCTGATAAGAGAAGCTGCTGTTAAGAGAAGAAAAGCCCACCTGTTACCTACCGTCTGAGTCCTGCAGATGTGCAGCAACGCTGTGAAGTGAGTTTTAAAGTCACAATTTCCCTCTCACGACCTGATAAGAGAAGCTGCTGTTAAGAGAAGAAAAGCCCACCTGTTACCTACCGTCTGAGTCCTGCAGATGTGCAGCAACGCTGTGAAGTGAGTTTTAAAGTCACAATTCCCCTCTCACGACCTGTTAAGAGAATCTGCTGTTAAGAGAAGAAACCTTACCCGTTACCTACCGTCTGAGTCCTGCAGATGTGTAGCAACGCTGTGAAGTGAGTTTTAAAGTCACAATTTCCCTCTCACGACCTGATAAGAGAAGCTGCTGTTAAGAGAAGAAAAACCCACCTGTTACCTACCGTCTGAGTCCTGCAGATGTGCAGCAACGCTGTGAAGTGAGTTTTAAAGTCACAATTTCCCTCTCACGACCTGATAAGAGAAGCTGCTGTTAAGAGAAGAAAAGCCCACCTGTTACCTACCGTCTGAGTCCTGCAGATGTGCAGCAACGCTGTGAAGTGAGTTTTAAAGTCACAATTCCCCTCTCACGACCTGATAAGAGAAGCTGCTGTTAAGAGAAGAAAAGCCCACCTGTTACCTACCGTCTGAGTCCTGCAGATGTGCAGCAACGCTGTGAAGTGAGTTTTAAAGTCACAATTTCCTTCTCATGTCCTGGTAAGAGAAGCTGCTGTTAAGAGAAGAAACCTTACCTGTTACCTACCGTCTGAGTCCTGCAGATGTGCAGCAACGCTGTGAAGTGAGTTTTAAAGTTACGATTTCCCTTGCATGTCCTGATAAGAGAATCTACTGCTGAGCGAAGAGACATTGCCTGTTACTTACTGTCTGAATCCTGCAGATGTGCAGCAACGCTGTGGAGTAAGCCTTCCCAGCCACTATTACACCATTGGGTCTCGAAGACAGTGAATAGTCGATCCAGCGGCTACTCCGGCCGAATAGCCTTAGAAGACAAGAGTTGCTCATTCTTTCCCCAAGTTGATTATTATTCAATAAAGATTGTTGCTTGTGAACTAAACTACTTGCCTCCTCCTTTGTCCGTCTGTCGCGTGCCTGTGGTGTCGGCTCCTCACGGTGGTGTCTGGAGTCAGGGGCGGCTGGTCATCCGAGTCCGCCCCGGCCTGCACCGGTGACATGTATTTTGATTCGTATATTTAATACAATTATTTATGGTGTCTAAATAAAAACTGTAATTTTGTACTTCATCTCTGTCTCGGGTCTTATCTCAGCTGCAACCGAACCTGTGTGCTTTAAAGTTAATCTTATCAGGCGATTTCCCCGGTAAATTTGCCTCCGGGGTGGCGTAGTCGGGTACCTTAGAGGAGTAGAGTTTAAGTGTGCCTGTTGGGGGTCAGGCAATACTCTCTCCCTGGTGTAAACTTTCATTATATGCCCATTCCGAACCAACACGTATGCCACACATGTACCACATTCTGAAGTGCTTACTAGAACAAACTGCAAGAGTATGGAGGCAACAGTCGCTGAACATCAACTACGCTGGCTTGGGCATGTTATTAGGATGCCTCAAGATCGTCTTCCACGACAAATCCTTTATGGTCAGCTCAGGGCTCCAGACTAACTTTTTTCACCTCCGTCCTGGAACCGTCCTGAAAAATGATTTGAACCGTCCTAAAGTGAATGTCAACCGTCCCAAAATAAACATGTTGTTTCTGTACTTTGTTATTATCATCTATAGTTGTTAGCTGTTAGTCACATAATAAAAACACCATTAAAATGTTTATGATATATATTATTATATTTATTTAGCTCCATTCAAAGTAGTTATCTGTAAACAGGTAAAAAAAAACAGATTTAATAAAAAATAACAGGAGTTAAATGCTTTTTTTGTATTCATGCAGAACAAATCTTTTTCTTTTTTTTGACATATACGAAAATTAAGATAAAAATACATACAGCTCAAAACGTTTTTGAGTTGGTTGGATTAAAAAATAAATAAATACTGGTGGGTGACTAGCCTACATCTCAAAAATATCATCATTCTTTATTCTTTCAAGCAGCAGACATATTTATTTGTATGAATTAAATATAATGAATCATTATTAAAGCTATTAACGAGCAGTGAATGCTTTTCTCTTTTTCTTTTGTTGCTTGATCAATATTAAGGACACAGACCGCATTAGGCTTATTACCCACTGTCACTTTAAGACATCGGAATCGGATCATGTCCAATGACATGCGGATCCAATTGCACTGATGCACATCCGATACACTCACAACTGTTTAAGACATAACCAACATAGTTTACGTGAATACTCTCCAAAACGGACATTTCGGCATAATGTTGTGTGTATTTGTCCATTCAGACACGAAAGAAAGCTCAATTCAGTACTCGCGCGCTGTATAACTCAGATCTATATCTGTCTGCTCTAACGTTACTCATTCTCCCAGACGTTTACATTTTTTAACGTTTTATGAGACATATGCAGCGCATGTCAACCCGTGTGCCGCAGCACGTTACAGTACAAATGTGCGCATCTACCACAAACGCAAGACATCAGTTCTGACTGGATCGCTTCGCAAATCGTCACTATCTAACATTTTTGTCTAGTTTTTATTCGTTAACGAAAATGTCAATAGATTTTCGTCATGGTTTTTGTCATTCAAAACTAGTTTTTATTTAGTTATCGTCTCGTTTTTGTCTGTGAAAATAAGCCATGTGATAGATGTACCGCGAAACAAGTCTCCGGGTGAGTAGCCGGCCAGTGATAGTAACTATAGTAACAGAAGACGCGCTCCGTTGTAGTCAGCGCTTGGTCAGTTAGTTTTGACATTTTCTAAGTAAGATTACCCTAATAGTAATAAATGAACACACATACAAAAATGTCTTTCGTCCTGTAGGCGTCCTGGAGAATATTTCTGTTCGTCCTAAACACATTTTCTGTCGTCCCCAGGACGATAGGACGCCGTTAGTCTCGAGCCCTGGGTCAGCTGCATCAGGGCCGCCGTTCTGCAGGGGGCCAGAAAAAGCGGTACAAAGACCAACTAAAAACTTCACTAGGAAAGTGTCAAATTAATCCATCATGCCTTGAAGAATTCGCAGCAAACCGAACCACCTGGAAGCAGCTCTGCCACACAGGAATAGTGCAGTTGGAATCTGAGAGGAATATAAGGAAACAACAAAAAAGACTACGAAGGCATGCAACCATGTATGCCTCTACAAACTCAGACTTTACATGCCCAATATGTAATAAAATTTGTGGATCAAGGATTGGACTCTACAGTCATAAAAGAGTACACCGCAAATGAAGTGGAATGTCATCATCGGATACGATGGACTACCAAGAGAGAGAGAAAGGCTCTTGGGGTGTCTCACGTCGTATCAAGTGCCTATCACCCTGAGTCACAAGGAGCTTTGGAGAGGTGGCACCAAACATTAAAATCTGCGCTGCGGAAGTATTGTATAGAGACTGGGAATGAGTGGGATGATGGAGTCCCATTGGTTTTATTTGCGGTGCGTGAGACGTGACAGGACTCGCTTGGGTTTAGCCCGTCAGAGCTTGTGTTCGGACATAATGTCCGTGGTCCTTTGAAAATGTTAAAGGAGGAATTTCTCTGTAATGATTCGTCTGCGAAGCCCAACGTCCTTGATCTCGTATCACGTACTCGTGAACGTTTGCACAATGCGTGTACTGTGACGAAGGAAGCACTTTCTCTGTCACAAAAGAAAATGAAGAGAAATTTCGATAGGAAAGCAGTTGTGCGTAATTTTCTGCCAGGAGAGAAAGTTCTAGTGCTGTTTCCCATTCCTGGATCCTCTCTCTCTGCGCGTTTCTCCGGTCCTTACGTGATAAAAAGTAAGTTGAGTGAAACTGACTATATCTTACACACTCCAGAATGGAGGCAAAAAACCCGTTTATGTCACGTGAATATGATGAAACCATATTTATGTCGTGTTGAACCAAAAGAGAATGCTGAGAATCTGGTCTGTGAACCGGTGACTGAGTTAACCACTGAGCATGTTTCACTGCTAGCTTATGCTTTGCCTACCGAAACTGAGGATGATGGGTTGAATGTATCTATGGAAGCTTTAAAAGGAGGATGTTTTGAGAACTCTGAAGTTTTATCTTTGCTTCCCTATCAACTATCTTATCTCTCGCCTGAACAGCGAGAAGACGTAATGAAGCTGATAGATGGCTTCCCGAGTTTGTTCAACGACGTTCCTCCCGGTACTAATATCATCCAGCATGACATCGAGGTCGGTAGTGCATTACCAATCAAGCAACATGCTTATCGTTGCCCAATAAGTAAGAGAGAAGCAATGAAAGGTGAGGTTAAGTATTTATTGCAGAATGGTTTCGCTGTCGCGAGTAATAGTCCATGGAGCTCGCCGTGCGTTCTAGTACCAAAAGCTGATGGGTCTTTACGTTTTTGTACTGACTTTAGAAAGGTAAATTCCGTCACTGTGGCTGATGCTTTTCCGTTACCGCGAATGGACGATTGCATTGACAGTCTTGGGGGTGCGAAATATATTACTAAGTTAGACCTTTTGAAAGGTTATTGGCAGGTGCCTTTAACCGAGCGCCCTTCTAAGATCTCCGCGTTCGTAACCCCTGATGCTTTTCTGCAGTACACGCGTATGGCATTCGGTTTGCGGAACGCACCAGCAACGTTTCAACGTTTAATGTCTATCGTGTTAGGCGAAGTTCCTAACTGCAATATCTACTTAGACGATGTGGTCATTTATTCGTCTACATGGGCTGAACACATGTTGACTTTACATGACGTGTTTCGCCGATTAGAAGCTGCTTCCTTAACGTTAAACCTAAAAAAATGTGAATTTGTGAAGGCTTCTGTCACCTATTTAGGGAAGCAGGTGGGAAACGGTCAGGTACGGCCAGTGGACGGAAAAGTGGCTGCTGTCCTCAGCTACCCAGTACCTACTACGAGGAGAGAACTACGTAGATTCCTGGGGATGGTTGGGTACTACCGGTGCTTTTGTAAAAAATTCTCGAGTGTTGTTGCCTCTTTAACGAAATTGTGTAGTCCTAAAGTTTGTTTTAACTGGACTAATGAGTGTCAGCAGGCATTTCTCTCTGCAAAATCTCTCCTTTGCAGTGCACCTGTTCTGTCTGCTCCAGATGTGACTCGTCCATTCCAGCTTGAGGTAGACGCTAGTGTGGTTGGAGTGGGAGCTGTCCTGCTGCAGGAGGGTGCTGACGAAATAGGCCACCCAGTATCATACTTTTCAGCTAAGTTTAACCGTCATCAGTTGAATTATTCAACGATCGAAAAAGAAACTTTAGCTATGTTGTTAGCATTACAACATTTTAATGTTTATGTGGGGTCTAGTTCTCCTGTCGTTGTTTACACGGATCATAATCCGCTGGTTTTTCTGAGCAAAATGTACAACCATAATCAACGATTGATGCGTTGGGCTTTAATGGTTCAACCATATAATTTAGAGATCCATCATAAAAGAGGATCTGACAACGTGGTAGCAAACGCGTTGTCTCGTGGATTAGTTTAAGCTTTCTGTGTGATTTTCATGCAGAATCAGTTTTTTTTTCTCTTCTAAGGAAGAAAAAAAATAATAATCTGATTCTTCCTTTAGGGGGAGAAGTGTTACGGCCTCAGCCTTATGGGTGTTGCCTGTGTATTTCTGTGTTTGTTTCGTTTTCTAATTGAGTGTAGGCTCCGCCCTTGCGCACCTGTGGCCCGTTGCTCTGATGGCTCGTGCTGAGCATATAAGTGGAGTGTGAAGGAGGGTGAGGCACGCGACGGTGAACTCCGTGCGCGTCATGATGCCTAGCCGCTGGTCAACTCAAGCTGTGTTCTTTGTATTTTGTGCTACTATTTTGTTAGTGTTTGTTATGTCTGTGTTGACTTTAGTGTTGAGTAAATGTGTGTTTACCTGTGGAGAGAAAGAAAATAGAGAGACGTGAGTTTGTGCAGTCATTTATTAGTCTTAATAAATGTTTTAAACTGCTCTTTGCCTTGCGTCTCCTTTTATGTTGCTGAACCCTTTCGAAACGAGCATTTTTACAACAGGGGTTCGTAACAATATCATTATCTATGCCTCAAATGCTAAATTCAGGGTAACCTAAATTAAACATTTAATACATTTGTAATCCTACAGTGGCTTCAGTTCAATCCTGTGGTGAAATGAGCATCTTTTATGGGCAGATGTCCCGCCCCTTCTGGCGGGCTCTGTGCTCAGATTGGTGGGAGATGCACTGATTGGTTTACGCAGTTACGCCGCTCCGCCATAGGTTCGTGCAGTTCCCACTGACCAGCCAATAGCATGCGTTTACTCTCTGCACTGTTATGGCTGTGCAATAGCACTGCATTATTTTATAAAAAGACTTCAGTATTTGGAGAAAAAGGGGTTTTCCCCATAGCGTTTAGCTACACAATACTCGTTCCCTTATCTCAGGAATAAGGGAACTAGTTCACTAGTTTTGGGTTCCTGGTTTTGTATAATTTGAAATATGTAGCTCCCTGTAAGACTGGGAAGTAAATCTATGCTAAATGGTGTGATTTTTAATGATTCTTGAAAATCATGAAATTATGTGATTTTATGATAAATTAAGATGATTAAAAATGTATTTCATTGATTAAATTTAATCACTTTTGTGGGAGTTTTTTTTCTTCTAAATATTTTACTCTCCACATTAAAATGAACTGTCTAAACTACATTCATGTTTGTTGTGATTTATTTAGTGAATGTCTTGAATTACCCATGGATTTATAGGGTCCAGAAATCTTAGATTCCATTTTTATAATTTATTTCTAAATATTTATGTAGGTATTTCTATTATTTTTGGGTGATTTCTATTATATTTACCTTTTATTCTGGATTTTTGTTTTAAAAGAAAATATAAGTAAACAAGCAATTTTTCTACATTATTTCACACACACACAAAAAAAATTCAGTCCTGTTTTATCAAAAACCAACAGATGACCTTGTAATTGAGTCACTGAGTGTCTCTGATGCCATCTGGTGGGGAAAATGTCAAAATTGCATTTTATGGTTACAGCCACTAGAGGGGCCTATAGGATCCAATGAAGATTTTTAACCGAGCAAAACAAGTGAAACATGAAAATCCATAATAAGAAATGAGAATCTTGAGGCTTCAATTTGGTCGTTTATTGATTCAAATATATATACTTTTTTTTTTTTTTTTTTTTTTTTTTTTTTATATTTTGTAAAATAAAATAAAATAAAAATAAAAATCTATCTGAACTAGAACCTAAACGTGTGTACATTCATACAATTTCATAAATATAAATATATTTAAAAAAATATATAACTATGATATAAACTCAGTCTCTCAAATGTAACTGTTAAGTCAAAAAAGAAAAGGAAAAATGACAGTCATATCCCAGCAGAAACATGAAACATTATAATATGTTCTATTGGAGTGTGTGTATCATGTGTGTGTGTGTGTGTGTGTGTGTGTTTACTGCACTGGGGATATTCTGTAGTCTCAGCCCTTCATTTGGGTATAAATCTTTATTGTCTCAGATTTTGTGCATCAAAAAAAAAAAAATAATAATAAAAAAAATGCAGTTTTCTCGTAAATTCCATTCATTCCTATGTGGGTCAAAATTACCCCAGAGGGACCCTTTTGTTACTTTTTTATTGCACCCATTTAAACTCCTCAAATCCACCCAGTTGTGTGTGTGTGTGTGTGTGTGTGTGTGTGTGTGTGTGTGTATATTCCTGGTGCAAGTATGACAAAAGTAAAGAAATCTTAGACTGGTACGATCAACACACGATTTTTATAATTTTTTGGGAAAATCAGTTTTGGGTCAAAATGACCCGAGGGACGGATGAGGGATTAACTAAATGACCCGAGGGACGGATGAGGGATTAACTAAATGACCCGAGGGACGGATGAGGGATTAACTAAATGACCCGAGGGAACGGATGAGGGCTTAACTAAATGACCCGAGGGACGGATGAGGGTTTAACTAAATGACCCGAGGGAAGGATGAGGGTTTAACTAAATGACCCGAGGGACGGATGAGGGTTTAACTAAATGACCCGAGGGACGGATGAGGGATTAACTAAATGACCCGAGGGACGGATGAGGGTTTAACTAAATGACCCGAGGGACGGATGAGGGTTTAACTAAATGACCCGAGGGACGGATGAGGGTTTAACTAAATGACCCGAGGGACGGATGAGGGTTTAACTAAATGACCCGAGGGACGGATGAGGGTTTAACTAACTGACCCGAGGGACGGATGAGGGTTTAACTAAACGACCTGAGGGACGGATGAGGGTTTAACTAAATGACCCGAGGGACGGATGAGGGTTTAACTAAATGACCCGAGGGACGGATGAGGGATTAACTAAATGACCCGAGGGACGGATGAGGGTTTAACTAAATGACCCGAGGGACGGATGAGGGATTAACTAAATGACCCGAGGGACGGATGAGGGTTTAACTAAACGACCTGAGGGACGGATGAGGGTTTAACTAAATGACCCGAGGGAAGGATGAGGGTTTAACTAAATGACCCGAGGGACGGATGAGGGTTTAACTAAATGACCCGAGGGACGGATGAGGGTTTAACTAAATGACCCGAGGGACGGATGAGGGTTAAACTAAATGACCCGAGGGACGGATGAGGGTTTAACTAAATGACCCGAGGGACGGATGAGGGTTTAACTAACTGACCCGAGGGACGGATGAGGGTTTAACTAAATGACCCGAGGGGCGGATGAGGGATTAACTAAATGACCCGAGGGACGGATGAGGGATTAACTAAATGACCCGAGGGACGGATGAGGGCTTAACTAAATGACCCGAGGGACGGATGAGGGCTTAACTAAATGACCAGAGGGACGGATGAGGGCTTAACTAAATGACCCGAGGGACGGATGAGGGTTTAACTAAATGACCCGAGGGACGGATGAGGGTTTAACTAAATGACCCGAGGGACGGATGAGGGTTAAACTAAATGACCCGAGGGACGGATGAGGGTTTAACTAACTGACCCGAGGGACGGATGAGGGTTTAACTAAACGACCTGAGGGACGGATGAGGGTTTAACTAAATGACCCGAGGGAAGGATGAGGGTTTAACTAAATGACCCGAGGGACGGATGAGGGTTTAACTAAATGACCCGAGGGACGGATGAGGGTTTAACTAAATGACCCGAGGGACGGATGAGGGTTAAACTAAATGACCCGAGGGACGGATGAGGGTTTAACTAAATGACCCGAGGGACGGATGAGGGTTTAACTAACTGACCCGAGGGACGGATGAGGGTTTAACTAAATGACCCGAGGGGCGGATGAGGGATTAACTAAATGACCCGAGGGACGGATGAGGGATTAACTAAATGACCCGAGGGACGGATGAGGGCTTAATTAAATGACCCGAGGGACGGATGAGGGCTTAACTAAATGACCAGAGGGACGGATGAGGGCTTAACTAAATGACCCGAGGGACGGATGAGGGTTTAACTAAATGACCCGAGGGACGGATGAGGGTTTAACTAAATGACCCGAGGGACGGATGAGGGTTAAACTAAATGACCCGAGGGACGGATGAGGGTTTAACTAAATGACCCGAGGGACGGATGAGGGTTTAACTAAACGACCCGAGGGACGGATGAGGGTTTAACTAAACGACCTGAGGGACGGATGAGGGTTTAACTAAACGCAAGGAAGTGAGGAGCAGAAAAACAATTGTCTCCTACCTTGAAGGCCAGCCGTGTTTTTGCACAGACTGGAGAAAGAATGATAAGGCAGTGCTTGAACGGTTGTTTGTTGCTGGTTCCAGGTACATGATCTATACCAAAAAAGAATAAATGTAATACATTAAATCATTCAGTACATGCAAACACAGATAGATAGTCAGATTATAGATAGATAAGTAATATTACTGATTGATAGATTCCACTGGGTCGTGAGAACCCACCCAAGACAATACCTTATGAGCTTGTGATTTGTGTCAATATGGACTAAGGACAGTGGACTTTGAACAAAATATGACCATGAGGTTCTCCAAAATATCATTTGGCACATGGTGACCTGAGGCGTTCTAGTAGGTGCGTCATCAGCGGTCCCTGTAAGTCAAATTACTCTGACATTAATATTACTTAGACAAAATTCTATCTTTTATTAGTGATAAATGAAATATGACTTCAATACTTAAACAGTGAACACTTATATTACATGACCTGTGTATTACAGTGCATGTAACACGGCTGTTAGGAAGTCAACACTTAGCCGTATCTCATCGCGCTACAGGCTGCAGTGATGATCTCCTAAACTCCTAGACCTCCTTCTTTAAGCACCTAACGTTACATGTACTCTGAGAGCTTATCTTACCTACTATACTATCTCTGTAATATTGCTCCTCTCTGTTATTAGTTATAACTAACCCTTAAACACAGGGGTCGTCAAGTACGGTCCTGGAGGGCCGGTGTCCTGCAGAGTTTAGCTCCGACCTTACGACCTCCAGGAACAAGTTTGATGACCCCTGCTTAAACATGTCAGAATAAAAAAAAAAAAAAAGTACTTACCTGAGACGAGGAGTGAGCACTTGGCTGCTGAACCGCCATTTTGGCGCAAGTGGTTTAAAACGTTGGTGGGGCGCATGCGCACACAAAAGAAATAATGACAAGGAAATTACAATATGACAATGACAAACATCAACAAAGTAGAATTAAAATAAGGTGCCAATCAATCAATAAAATTGTCTGTAATATAATATGTGCTAATATAATCTGAATAAAAATCTTATTGAGACAGACTCATCGAATGCTATTATTTCACTCAGACACATATCCCATACAAAAATGTAATATATGGCCATATATGTACTTATATTTTAAATAGCATATATCTATACATATATTTGACTTATATGAGAACACAATATATGACTGCAACATATATCTATACATATATTTGACTTATCTGAGAACACAATATATGACTGCAACATATATCTACATATATTTGACTTATCTGAGAACACAATATATGACTGCAACATATATCTACATATATTTGACTTATCTGAGAACACAATATATGACTGCAACATATATCTACATATATTTGACTTATCTGAGAACACAATATATGACTGCAACATATATCTATACATATATTTGACTTATCTGAGAACACAATATATGCCTGCAACATATATCTATACATATATTTGACTTATCTGAGAACACAATATATGACTGCAACATATATCTATACATATATTTGACTTATCTGAGAACACAATATATGCCTGCAACATATATCTATACATATATTTGACTTATCTGAGAACACAATATATGACTGCAACATATATCTACATATATTTGACTTATCTGAGAACACAATATATGCCTGCAACATATATCTATACATATATTTGACTTATCTGAGAACACAATATATGACTGCAACATATATCTACATATATTTGACTTATCTGAGAACACAATATATGACTGCAACATATATCTATACATATATTTGACTTATCTGAGAACACAATATATGACTGCAACATATATCTATACATATATTTGACTTATCTGAGAACACAATATATGACTGCAACATATATCTACATATATTTGACTTATCTGAGAACACAATATATGACTGCAACATATATCTACATATATTTGACTTATCTGAGAACACAATATATGACTGCAACATATATCTATACATATATTTGACTTATCTGAGAACACAATATATGACTGCAACATATATCTATACATATATTTGACTTATCTGAGAACACAATATATGACTGCAACATATATCTACATATATTTGACTTATCTGAGAACACAATATATGACTGCAACATATATCTATACATATATTTGACTTATCTGAGAACACAATATATGACTGCAACATATATCTACATATATTTGACTTATCTGAGAACACAATATATGACTGCAACATATATCTATACATATATTTGACTTATCTGAGAACACAATATATGACTGCAACATATATCTACATATATTTAACTTATCTGAGAACACAATATATGCCTGCAACATATATCTCTACATATATTTCACTTATCTGAGAACACAATATATGACTGCAACATATATCTATACATATATTTGACTTATCTGAGAACACAATATATGACTGCAACATATATCTACATATATTTGACTTATCTGAGAACACAATATATGACTGCAACATATATCTATACATATATTTGACTTATCTGAGAACACAATATATGACTGCAACATATATCTACATATATTTGACTTATCTGAGAACACAATATATGCCTGCAACATATATCTATACATATATTTGACTTATCTGAGAACACAATATATGACTGCAACATATATCTACATATATTTGACTTATCTGAGAACACAATATATGACTGCAACATATATCTATACATATATTTGACTTATCTGAGAACACAATATATGACTGCAACATATATCTATACATATATTTGACTTATCTGAGAACACAATATATGACTGCAACATATATCTACATATATTTGACTTATCTGAGAACACAATATATGACTGCAACATATATCTATACATATATTTGACTTATCTGAGAACACAATATATGACTGCAACATATATCTACATATATTTGACTTATCTGAGAACACAATATATGACTGCAACATATATCTATACA
The DNA here is from genome assembly GCA_021464565.1 of Rutilus rutilus. Classification (NCBI taxonomy): domain Eukaryota; kingdom Metazoa; phylum Chordata; class Actinopteri; order Cypriniformes; family Leuciscidae; genus Rutilus; species Rutilus rutilus. The sequence continues at coordinate 418,625 of JAJAQA010000001.1, read as the reverse complement.
TATATTTGACTTATCTGAGAACACAATATATGACTGCAACATATATCTATACATATATTTGACTTATCTGAGAACACAATATATGACTGCAACATATATCTACATATATTTGACTTATCTGAGAACACAATATATGACTGCAACATATATCTATACATATATTTGACTTATCTGAGAACACAATATAGATAAGTCAAATTTATCTATATTGTAAATTTGACTTTTTTGAGAATATTGTAAATTTGACTTTTTTGAGATATTTGACTTATCTGAGAACACAATATATGCCTGCAACATATATGAACATTTATGTGTCCAAACATGTGAAGAAAATATTTGAGTTCATCCATGATACCATATATCTGCATATATTACAGTATAGTAGGCTATTGGTTTCTCGCATATATGGACATTAATTATAAATATGTGACATACATATTTGTTTTCAACATATTTAATAAATGTATGTAAACATACACTGTAACCCTTTACTGTAAATTTACAACGGATTTCTTACAGAATTGTACTTTATTTCCATAATACAGTATTAAGATGTATCTTTTACAGAACAGCTGTAAATATACAGCACATTTCTGTTTTCGTCCTGATAAATTCGTTACCATCATACTGACTGAAAAGTCATTGCATTGTGGGATTGATTTCTTTTACGCTCAATTCAGTTCAAATGTGACGCGTCATGCGAGCAGCAGCAGACATTAACGTTAGGCAGCTACAACACAGGCAAACTCGTTTTGTCAGCGGGATTCAACTGAACAAATAATCATTCCTGTTATCAAGATAAACAATGTCTGCGAATCTGTGAGCAATTTTAAAGCTTTTTTGAGGTTCGGTTCGGTTCGTGTTTCAAACATTAGTTGCCTGTGACGCAGCAGAAAATGGACGACGTTAACGGTAGCAGCCATAGACATCATATGTCTATGGTAGTATGGGGTGAGATTTCGGTCACAATTCTGCGCGCGCAAGATCACATTTTGAGCGTGGAAAAGGGCATTTCGCACGCGCGTGAACTGAGTTTTGCGGAGAAATGTTCGTCTCGCAGATAAGAAAATATTGCGAGCGAACGAAAATCAATTTTGCATTTAAAATAAGTATTTGGATGTGCGCGGACGTTCTCTTTCGCGTGTGCAAAGTTTCACTTTCTTGCTCCTTTCATACCAGCCGTGAGCGCTCTCTAAGCGCAGACGGCTCGCTTGCTCAACACAACCCAGCGTTACAATATGCCATAATTCCAGCCAATCAGAGATGAGACTGCTAAATTCTGATTGGCTGGCTTGAAAACCAATCACAAGACTCCCTGCATCACCTACTGCGGAAGAGAACTAGTTTTTTTATTTTTTATTTTATTTTTATTTAGTCAGTTCAAATACAAAAACATTTCAGTACAATGCAAAAAAAACCCCAAAATGGTTACAAAGTATTGACAATACAGCTCAAAATATTTTACCAAAATAATAATAATAATTATTATTATTATTATTATTATAAAATAAACATAAACATAAGAACAAATACAAAAATATAAGTATAAAATATCAGGGCATTTATATGTATTTGAAAAGCTTTAATATTTGTATTGTTTTTATAAGTTTTTTATTTTGTGATCTCATGTTTGAAAGAGTTTCAAAATATATTGTTAGATCAGTGTTATAGAAGGCAATATACCGTAGGAGGTTTTCTTTTGAGTTATTCTTGTCTTATGAATATAAAATTTCGCCAAAATGATAAAAAGATTAATTATATAATTTTGTTTTTCAGAAAAAAAAGGGTTTTTGAAACAAAGTAAAATGTCATGAGGGTCTAAATCAAGACATCTGTTCATTTTTTTTTGTCATATCTATTTTAAAGTCAGTCCAAAAAGAAATTGAACATTTATTTTTATATTGCCCTTTTTCTGTCTTCAAGTGATGTGTTACAAAAAGTGCACTTATCACAAACAGCGTGAATATATCTACTAATGGTTGCATTTACAGGATAGCATCTATGAATCATTTTGTACATTACTTCTTTGACTTTATTAGAAATAATAAACTTATAGGGCATAGTCCAAATGTTGCACCAAGATATACAATAAGGTTTAAGCCACTTTGATTTACATGGAGGACTGGATCCAACATTAAAGGAGTTTCTTATAAAGTTGTTATTAAAACCTTTATCAAATAAAGAGAGACCATTTACAAAGAGTTGAGGATTTTGTAAAGATGTATTATTGATATCTACATCTGAAAATTTGTTTAATATTAGTATGCCATTAGGAATAGCCTTAATTACTTCGTTAAATTCTTTTTCATTTACAAATAAACCATATTTTGAAATAAAATTAGGGTAGGTGTAAAATTGCCCATTTTTGTCAATTAGTTGGCTAACAATTAAAATGTTGTGTTGGACCCAATTCTCCATGTACAAAGATTTTTTATTATGAATGATATTACTATTGTTCCATATAAAACACCTACTGGGAGAAAAATTGTGTTTGTACAAAAGGGACCAGAAAAGTAATGTTTGTCGGAAGAGAACTAGTGCAGTTGAGTAAAGTTGGCAGTAAATTCACAGATTCGATTGTTGTATAACCATCAGGACAGCAGTGATGTGTGAACTGAATTTATCAACAATACAGTGAATTACAGTAAAGATATGTTTCATAAAAATCATAAAAATTATACATTTACAATTGTATAAAATTTAAAATATATATTTTCCCAAAATAAGTGTTGTAGTATAACCTTCAGGACAGCAGTGATGTGTGAACTAAATTAGGCAACAATACAGTGAATTACAGTGAAGTTATTGAATATTTTCATAAAAATTATACATTTACAGTACAATTGTATATACAATTTAAAATAGGCCTATATATTTTACCAAAATAAGTGTTGTTGTATAACCATCAGGACAGCAGTGATGTGAACTGAATTTGCCAACAATACAGTGAATTACAGTGAAATTATTGAATATTTTTCATAAATAATAATCATAAAGAATATATGCAAAACGATATTTATACAAAATAAGTGTTGTTATAAAAAGAGGTGTCATTTGTGCAGTAACAACGTTTAGCTCACGAGTTATTGACCCGGGAAGTTCGAATCTGTGAATTTACTGCCAACTTTACTCTCAACTGCACTAGTTCTCTGAATCCGCAGTAGGTGATGCAGGGAGTCTTGTGATTGGTTTTCAAGCCAGCCAATCAGAATTTAGCAGTCTCATCTCTGATTGGCTGGAATTATGGCATATTGTAACGCTGGGTTGTGTTGAGCAAGCGAGCCGTCTGCGCTTAGAGAGCGCTCACGGCTGGTATGAAAGGAGCAAGAAAGTGAAACTTTGCACACGCGAAAGAGAACGTCCGCGCACATCCAAATACTTATTTTAAATGCAAAATTGATTTTCGTTCGCTCGCAATGTTTTCTTATCTGCGAGACGAACATTTCTCCGCAAAACTCAGTTCACGCGCGTGCGAAATGCCCTTTTCCACGCTCAAAATGTGATCTTGCGCGCGCAGAATTGTGACCGAAATCTCACCCCATATGGTAGCAGCTACCTGAAGACGGATGGAAGAATTTGTCATTGAATAATCTAACCTGCGCGTGACGATAAGTGGGATTTAGAGTTTGAGAAGATGGAGAATTGTTCAACTGAGTGATACGGTAAGCCAATATATAATTTTTTTTTTTTTGTTGTTTTTTTGCGTTTCTACATTGTTTTCACGTATTTGGTTTGATTTTGCGAACGCGGTTTAACGTGGCCGCGCAAGCAATTCACTGACTCTGTTCCACCTGTTTACCAAGTAACGTTAACTTCGACATTTCATATAATAGGCAACCTTTACCATGCTATTTGCATGACGTGCATTTGATATATATTTTTTTCGTTTTAGGCTTTGTAATCTGATGGCCATTGTTAATGTAAGTGCTTTTAAGTAGTGTTACAGTTATAGTCTATGTGGTAAAAAAAAAAATGCTGTCAAATTCTGTCAGTTCTGTGATCGTGCTTTTGAATCGTTGTCAGAATTTTGCTAGCACATGAAAATCCATGTTCCTAATGCTGTTTTCAAATGTAGTAACGTTAGGCCTATTCCTGATTGCCATCCCATGGTCCTACAACTACTCCCTAATTCAAAGAAGTTAGACGGTGTTATCCTTCAAGCAGATAAGTAGAGATTATTCAGCAAATCTCATTAATTTGTAATATGTTTATTATGTTTTGGTTCTGTTGATCAAGGTTGTGTTGTCCTTTTTAAAAATTGTTTCAGGAATTTGCATCGCTGATGTCCAGCAATCTACATTTGCCAGAAAAGTCCACGACTTATTTCCTGGTATGTAAACATTAAAGGGGTAGATGAAACCTAAAATGAAAAGCCATCATTTACTCACCCCACTGCAAAATATGTTTTTCTTAATTAGTGTTTTTATTTTGTTTCCAGTCCAGATATCTACAATTCTTACATGAAGAAGCATTTAATAGACACGTAAAAATTGTCTTGTTTTCTTAAAGAATAAGTCAAAATTAAGTGAGTTTATGCTTAAAACAAACAAAATTATATGCCAGTGCATTTTAGCATTCTAACCAATTTTAATTTTTAGTTGAAAAATGTAATTCATAGAACTATGAATAGACAACTACATCGAACCACAGTGGAACCCACAGTAGTTATTTTAATTATTAATATTATTTATTTATTCTTTTTTTTTTTTTATTCCATTACAGGTCAATCTCTAAGCAACCAGTGCTGGATATTAAGTTTGGAAGGTCAAGGTGTGTGTGGAAAGGATCACAGCCTCTTCATCACTGGCCTGGCAGCGCTGTTTGCCTCCTCCTATAACTTCAGCTTGCAGTACCAGGAAGAGGCAGCACCTTGAGTTTGTTCAGAGGTTAGTCATTGGCATATTTGCCATTCATATATATATATATATATACAACCCGAATTCCGGAAAAGTTGGGACGTTTTTTAAATTTGAATAAAATGAAAACTAAAGGAATTTCAAATCACATGAGCCAATATTTTATTCACAATAGAACATAGATAACATAGCAAATGTTTCAACTGAGAAATTTTACACTTTTATCCACTTAATTAGCTCATTTAAAATTGAATGCCTGCTACAGGTCTCAAAAAAGTTGGCACGGGGGCAACAAATGGCTAAAAAAGCAAGCAGTTTTGAAAAGATTCAGCTGGGAGAACATCTAGTGACTAATTAAGTTAATTGATATCAGGTCTGTAACATGATTAGCTATAAAAGGTATGTCTTAGAGAAGCAGAGTCTCTCAGAAGTAAAGATGGGCAGAGGCTCTCCAATCTGTGAAAGACTGCGTAAAAAGATTGTGGAATACTTTAAAAACAATGTTCCTCAACGTCAAATTGCAAAGGCTTTGCAAATCTCATCATCTACAGTGCATAACATCATCAAAAGATTCAGAGAAACTGGAGAATTCTCTGTGCGTAAGGGACAAGGCCGGAGACCTTTATTGGATGCCCGTGGTCTTCGGGCCCTCAGACGACACTGCATCACTCATCGGCATGATTGTGTCAATGACATTACTAAATGGGCCCAGGAATACTTCCAGAAACCACTGTCGGTAAACACAATCCGCCGTGCCATCAGCAGATGCCAACTAAAGCTCTATCATGCAAAAAGGAAGCCATATGTGAACATGGTCCAGAAGCGCCGTCGCGTCCTGTGGGCCAAGGCTCATTTAAAATGGACTATTTCAAAGTGGAATAGTGTTCTATGGTCAGACGAGTCCAAGTTTGACATTCTTGTTGGAAATCATGGACGCCTTGTCCTTCGGGCTAAAGAGGAGGGAGACCTTCCAGCATGTTATCAGCGTTCAGTTCAAATGCCAGCATCTCTGATGGTATGGGGGTGCATAAGTGCATACGGTATGGGCAGCTTGCATGTTTTGGAAGGCTCTGTGAATGCTGAAAGGTATATAAAGGTTTTAGAGCAACATATGCTTCCCTCCAAACAACGTCTATTTCAGGGAAGGCCTTGTTTATTTCAGCAGGACAATGCAAAACCACATACTGCAGCTATTACAACAGCATGGCTTCGTCGTAGAAGAGTCCGGGTGCTGAACTGGCCTGCCTGCAGTCCAGATCTTTCACCTATAGAGAACATTTGGCGCATCATTAAACGAAAAATACGTCAAAGACGACCACGAACTCTTCAGCAGCTGGAAATCTATATAAGGCAAGAATGGGACCAAATTCCAACAGCAAAACTCCAGCAACTCATAGCCTCAATGCCCAGACGTCTTCAAACTGTTTTGAAAAGAAAAGGAGATGCTACGCCATGGTAAACATGCCCCGTCCCAACTATTTTGAGACCTGTAGCAGAAATCAAATTTGAAATGAGCTCATTTTGTGCATAAAATTGTAAACTTTCTCAGTTTAAACATTTGCTATGTTATCTATGTTCTATTGTGAATAAAATATTGGCTCATGTGATTTGAAAGTCGGTAACACTTTACAATAATAGTACATGAATAATCATGTACTAATACCTGAATTAATAATTACTTTACTATGAACTAATGATGAGTTAAGACATGTATTAATGAGGTACTAACCTTAATTACGACATGAGTATCATGAATTCCTACATGAATATACCATCTTAACTACGCGTTAGTACATGCTTGTTAATTAATGTATTAATTAACATTTCGAGGTAAAGTAAATCAAACATGCTCTAGATCAGAAGAAAGATGTACTAAAAGGGCACAATGTTAAATTGTTCATAAATTTAACACCATCAATTGTCACATACATCATTGAATGACACAAGATGTCTTGAAATATTTATATTAAACCTACTCATTGAACACGAAGTGATTCCACTGCTGCCTTCAAGTGTAAAATACCTACTACACTAGCATATTCATTAAACAGATGCAATTTTCAAAATTAAAATCAGTGTTAGCACAGATGATGGTTATTTTCTGGATTTGTTTACTGTCTTTATATCATAATGCAGTCGGATGTTAGTCTTGTTTGCTGGCTCTTCTTTGGGGCCACTATTGCCCCTTCAAAATTTGTCCACTTTTTTCCTACCGTTCAGTTCCTTCTCCATCTAAATTCAGGCACAGCACCTCTGCTCTTCCACTTCTTTACAAACCACCGACAAGCACCAAATGATATCTGATTTAGAAGAGCTGAATATGTATAAAACATGTGTTATTGATACATTTTTGAAGATTTACTCTTGGAGGGCCAACACAAGAAATTACATGATACATTAACAAATCATGAATTCATGTTACTTTCCAAGTAATTAATGATGAGTTAGTAATGATGTGCCCCGGCAAGTAAAGTCATGACATTATGATACATTAACAAGTCATGAATTCATGTTACTTTTACTTCATGGAGGGGCACATCATTACTAACTCATCATTAATTACTTGGAAAGTAACATGAATTCATGACTTGTTAATGTATCATAATGTCATGACTTTACTTGGGGGGGCACATCATTACTAACTCATCATTAATTACTTGGAAAATCCAAGAGTAAATCTTCAAAAATGTATCAATAACACATGTTTTATACATATTCAGCTCTTCTAAATCAGATATCATTTGGTGCTTGTCGGTGGTTTGTAAAGAAGTGGAAGAGCAGAGGTGCTGTGCCTGAATTTAGATGGAGAAGGAACTGAACGGTAGGAAAAAAGTGGACAAATTTTGAAGGGGCAATAGTGGCCCCAAAGAAGAGCCAGCAAACAAGACTAACATCCGACTGCATTATGATATAAAGACAGTAAACAAATCCAGAAAATAACCATCATCTGTGCTAACACTGATTTTAATTTTGAAAATTGCATCTGTTTAATGAATATGCTAGTGTAGTAGGTATTTTACACTTGAAGGCAGCAGTGGAATCACTTCGTGTTCAATGAGTAGGTTTAATATAAATATTTCAAGACATCTTGTGTCATTCAATGATGTATGTGACAATTGATGGTGTTAAATTTATGAACAATTTAACATTGTGCCCTTTTAGTACATCTTTCTTCTGATCTAGAGCATGTTTGATTTACTTTACCTCGAAATGTTAATTAATACATTAATTAACAAGCATGTACTAACGCGTAGTTAAGATGGTATATTCATGTAGGAATTCATGATACTCATGTTGTAATTAAGGTTAGTACCTCATTAATACATGTCTTAACTCATCATTAGTTCATAGTAAAGTAATTATTAATTCAGGTATTAGTACATGATTATTCATGTACTATTATTGTAAAGTGTTACCTGAAAGTCTTTTAGTTTTCATTTTATTCAAATTTAAAAAACGTCCCAACTTTTCTGGAATTCGGGTTGTGTATATATATTTTTATATATATATATATATATATATATATATATATATATATATATATATACATATATATATATTAGACTGAATTGTGTCACTAACCTTGACTTGACACGACAGTATTTATTATGTTGACTACTGGTATGAACAATATGGCCCTGGTTTCCATACAGGGCTTAGCTTAAGCCAGGGCTAGGCCTTAATAAAATTAGGGTATTTAAGCAGATTTTATAATAATGTATCATTAAAAAAAAAAAAAAACATTACTGGTGTGCATCTTGAGATAAAACAGTGGCAGTCATATATTTTAAGATATGTCAGTGCAAGTTGTTTTCAGTTGAAGGATTAGTGAAAATTCTGTCATTAATTACTCACCCTCATGTCGTTCCAAACCTGTAAGACCTTCGTTCATCTTCAGAACACAAATTAAGATATTTTTGATGAAATCTGAGAGGTTTCTGAACCACCCATAGACAGCAACGTCTTTGCAACTTTTAAGGCCCAGAAAGTTAGTAAAAACATTGTTTAAATAATCCATGTAACTAGTGCAACCTTAAAGGAGAACTCCCGTCAATTTTAACATTGAGCTCATTTTTTTGTAAATTTGGAGTGCTGTCAGTACAGAGAACAACGACAAAAATCGGTGTTGCCTACACCGTGTTATCCTCTTTTTAAAATTTGCACCCTGTTGACTTCAAGTTTTAAACCTGCTTTTAGCCTCTTAACATCCTTGATGTGTCATACAAGTGCCCAGCCATGTGAGTGATTCCTTCAGAGTGAACACGGGTGAATCTGACTGCAGTAGATGTGAAAGATATCTTGTTGAAACATCTACAAATGTCCGTATATAGGTGAAAATGCCCCTTGAAATCAATTTAAGGTGGCAAATATTACCCCTTAATAAAAAATGTTAATTTCTGTCACTGCTGTAAACTGACCACTGCATAGAATATGAAAAATATGAATATCTTTGTCAGTCAGCTGTCAACAGGCCTAAACAAGCCATGGCACCAAGCACAGAAACACAATCAGTAAAATGTTATCTAATTATTATCAAGAAAACTTTGAAAATATCGATCGAGACATATTTTGTCAATATTGCACACCCCTAATGCATGGTATTCATTTTGATTTCTTCGGGTCTTAAAAAGGTCTTAAAAAGCCTTAAATTTGACTTTAAAAAATTTGCAGAAATCCTGCTTCATAATATTTAGGTTGAACCACTGTAGCTATATATTTACCAATGTTTTTACCACTTTTCTGGGCTTTGACAGTTGCAATGATATTGATATCAATGGAAGGACAAAACTATCAGATTTCATAAAAAATATCTTCATTTGTGTCCCGAAGATGAACAAAAGTCTTGAGGGTGAGTAATAATGACAGAATTTACATTTTTGGGTGCAAACATGCATTTTAGTCTGGTAAATCATGTTGTCATATATGCAATAAACATTGCAAGGCTTGCAATTAAGTTAAATTATTTCTGTCACAAAGGTTTGGGCTGGATTCTGGCAGTGTGTGCTCTATGTAAACGGAGAGTCTAAAGACTGCCTTTCCACTGATACTCTGATGGCACCGGATGAGGGGATGATATTGTTAATGAGCTGGGTGATGAGTAGACAAAAGTTGTAGAATAAAACTTTAAATCTGGCAACCCCACTTCCAAAAATGTAGTTAGTTGACAGTGCGCATGTAAACAGACACATTGAGTTGATGTATTTTACCAGGGCAGAAAAAATATCAGTTATTGATCACAACATCCAACATTGCATTATTTTTTCACAACATCCAACATTGCATTTTTTTTTTTTTTATGTTGTTCAGTTTTAGACAGCTTTTGTGCTGTCTCTCTTTGTCAAAATATATACACTCAGTTAATAATATTTAATTGTTGTTTTTTTCTGCCTTTTAGACGCTTTCTTGACATCAATCCTGAACGTGGATCAAAAACAAAGAAAGGACAAGTAACTTCAAAGAAAACTGGCCAAGTTGTGCAAGAACACCACTGTAAGCCTACAGGTGTCCTCACTTCTGCGAAACCTTGCAGACTTTGAATGGGATTTCGTTTGCACTTTTATGGACTTCAAAAAAGAAACAGCATTTCACTGTCGTTATAAAGCTTGGAAGAGCCAGGACATTTTTTAATAGAACTCTGATTGTATTCGTCTGAAAGAAGAATGTCAGATACACCTAGGATGACTTGAGGGTGAGTAAATCATGTGCTAATTTAAATTTTTGGGTGAACTATTCCTTTAAGTGCTAACTGTTACCTGTTTGTTGTTAAGTGTTAAAATTCCATTTTATGTTTAAAAAGTAATTCAGCCAACATGTTCACAGAAGGCAATTTAACTAAATAAATGTTTTAAAACCCAGAAAATGTTGTTTTCTTTTTCCTAGTGTGACTACTCTTATGAAACCTTAAAGTATAATATTTTAATTATGTAATAATAAAAGCAGTATTCCCTTTAAAAATACAATTTATTGCTGTCGACAAGTTTAATAATGTAAAATGTGGTATATACTGTATTTGGTAATTACAGTGGAGTACTGTAAATGCTGTTTACTGTAGTAGTGTTGTAAAAATACAGTATGTGCATAGCAACCCAGCTGCCAGTATTTAACTGTAAATTTACAGTGAAAAGTTTTACAGTGTACATGCATGTGATACTGATGCATTTTTAAAGCTGTGGCATATGGTTATGGTACTTTGTGGATGTATTTGTCAAAAATGACAAAACACTGCATTATTGTATTAAAATACTATATTTGGTATTCAAAATCTCCAACTATAGGCATTTAATTTCAAGGCATTCAGATATAAGATTTGTATCCCTAATATATGTGAAAGTATGTAGCCTACTATAGAAATAAGTACATATATGCATGTATACATATATGCGTCATATATGCATGTATACATATATGCGTCTTACATATATTTCACATTTATGTGCATATACGGGAAAATATATGGCACTTACATGAAAACGTTTTTTTTATATATATTTTGAAATATGTTTCATATATGTATATGTGTTTTACATATATGAATTTTGCATATATTCTCATATATGCAGCAGACATACATGGGCACTAACATTATATATGTAATTTACATATATTGACATATATTACATTTCTGTATGGGTGATTTCTTCTCAGAGTTTGATGTTGAAGTAATCATGAAGACCTTGATTAGCGATTATACAGTTTATTTTATTAAAACACTTTTGGATGTCATACTGTAGAAACATTACTATAATGAATTATATGAAATTAATAACACACATGACAGTTTAGAAGAGATCAGCTGATCAAAGCACTACACGATGATTATATCGTTATAACACACAGTTCCAGCAGCCAGAGAAAAACTAACATTAAAACATCAAGAGTCAAACTGGACAACTTAAGCACACACTGATCACCATAATGATGACACCAAACCAAACTATTCATTTCAATAAATCATCAACATCTAAACCTCTGTTAATCTCAATAAGAACTTTTCCACACATATGACAGAAATAAAGTAAATTTGATTAGTAATAAGTGAATAACAGCAAAGACAATGTCAGCAGTTTTGCGGCAAAATATTCCATTCTGTATTGACAGGTGCAATATTTGAAAATTGATAATTATTATTATTTTCTTTTAAATTACATATATATATCTGCATTTATGTCAAAACCTAGAGACTTTCAAACATCAAAATATCATTTATTAATATGTATTCCTGTCAAAATGACATATAAACATCTTTTCCTATTCTATTTTGCCTGGAAACGCTTCCAACACACTTGCGTGTCGTGTAAAAAAAAGGTGTTGGTTCTGTTTCTAGCATGCACATGCACGCGTTTTCTTCCACGCCTGAGATGTGCGTCTCACGCAGGCAGTGTGCAAGCTCTAACCTGTTAACATGGAAGCCGAAATAAAAACGGACACGCCACACAGCCAGTGTGTAGCCGGCCTAACACGTCAACCCAATTTTCATTTTCAACCAAAATTTGTTCATGTCCAATAACATTTCTAGCTGGGGTGACCTCACATTGTGGCCATTATATGAGCACACAGTGAGTGCACTGTGAGGTTACACTTGTGACTCACATTGTGATCATATGCAGAGATCACTGGATGTTAATGAAAAAAAATCTGGCCTTTTATTTGTAAAAAAAAAAACAAACAAACATTTTAATCTAAACTTGATTGTCACTATAAGTGCTCAGAGTTTTTTCTCTGTTTTCTGAGAAGAAGAAAATAAAACAATGAACAATCCTCTGTGAGTTTCTGCTATTGTAAATATTGCTGCAGATTGGCTCTAAACTCATCAGTATTTTATTCTAATATTGTCGGCATCTCTATTTCCTCTGGGTGCTTCGAGTCCTTCCTCCCTGCAAAATAAAAGCATTGACTGACCTCTCGTATGTGTTTTTATCATGATTGCAGATTGTTCCAGATCAGATGAGTGTGAATCATCAGATTGTGTGCGGCTCAAAACTCACCAGCTCTTCTTGCACAGATGATCTGAAGAAGAATCACAGTAGGAGCAGCAAACACTGCCATCTCAACAATAATCACAATCACTGCAGGAAACATGAGAGGAAGAAGAGAAACTGTACATGACTGAAGTCAAGGGTATTCAACTATCAACAGTTATTGATGAAGCATTTACAGACTGACTGATAGTTTAATGTTATAAAGCTGTCAGTATAAATGAACGTGTCATACCTCTGTATAATGATCCAGCAGTCACACTGACTCCAGTTTCTGATGCTGTATCAGCTGGATCTGTGGATCACGTCTGTTAGTTCAGTTCAACACATAATGCCACGTATACACAACATCATCATCACATAATACTTGAGCTTCACATCACAGAAATGATGAATATGTGCACGAGTCTGTCATCTATTATCTTCTTACTTCACTCTCAAGCTGTCAGGAGGAGAATCACTATCGCCATTCACCATAAATAAATCTATTTGATGATCTATTTTATTCATTCGTAGATATTCATGCTAAGTGAGGTTCTAGCACACTTGCATTTCTAAGTTTGCAGAAACATTGAAATGTGGAATATCTATTTATTGATGGCATCTAAAATATACAACGTTTCCTGTATGAAAACATTCAAATGCACAAATATTGAGGAATCCTTCGAGGTTGATGTGTGTGACAGTGATCATGTGATCATGAACCGTGTAGGAGCTGCTGCTGTAGTTTGTTCATACACACCTGGAATCAGTGCTGTTGATGTTATAACTGTCAATATGATTACACAATGTCAAGGCATTTATTTTACAAACTGCTATACCCTTACGAAAAAAAAGTATACTTCAAGTTCATTTTATGAAGTATACTTGAGTAATGTTCAAGTATATTTTTAAGTATACTTTATGTAGTAAGTATACTAATGTTAATATGTACTAGTAGTAAACTTGTAAGTGTACTATTTTAATACCGCTTGAGACTAAATTGGCCCACTTGAAGTATATAAAAGTATATGTTTAAGTGTACTATAAGTGTAACAGTAGTAAACTTTAAGTGCACAACTAGTTCATAATTATGTTTTTCATTTGTACTGCAAGTGAACTTATGGGTATACTAGTAGTTTACTATTTTAATACTTGTAGCAACTTTGAAGTATATTCTCAGTTAACTACTAGTTTAGTAGTTTTATACTACAAGTTTTCTTTAAGTGAACTTAACATTATACTTATAGTTTACTATTTATATGCAATTTTTGCACTTGCAGTAGGCCTATACTACTATGTTCAAATGTTATTTTTTATAACTGTACTTTAATTTTAAAAACCTTTTATTAGCTTCATGCATCCTTTTTTATCAACACTTGAATGTCGGTAAGTTTCATAAAGAAAGGAAACATTTTAAACAAAATAGTTGAGAAAAAAAGAGTTAACACAACTACAAGCCAAGTATACTTTGAATAATTAAACTAGTATAGGCCAAATATACTTGGACTTTTCTGTCAGTATAAGTCAAGTCCACTTAAGTGTAATTAAGTATATTTCTGAGAAGTACATAAAGTATATTTTTGAGAAGTATATAAAATGTAGACTGAAAGTATGCTTTCTTATTTTTAGTTGAAAAGAAGTATTCTAATAGAACACTTGAATAAACTTATTTTTCATGCTTATTTTATTTACTCTATAAGCTATTCCACCCGAAAGTTTGTTACTATATAAAGCTGAACATGTTAGTCGGTGTGTAATATTATAATTTAAAAAAAGTATTTAATAAGCTACTCAATCAAAATAGTAAACAAGTACAAGCAAAGAATACTTAATTATACTTTTAAGTATATCTCGATCAACAAGTATAGGCCAAATATACTGTGGGAATATGTTTAATTCATGTTCATGTGAGGCATAGATGATGACAGTTCAAAGAAGATTAAGTCAAGCAACCCAGTCATCGGACATTAACCTTTGTATCTGTATACACCTCCTGAAAAGTCTCATAACTCCAAGTTAAGCTATGATCATGTGAAGGTATGGGTGATGCTATCAGGCTGATTGGATCATTTGAATGATAGTGTTATGCTGATTCTTTGATTGAATCAAGAATCATCCCTCTGCTTTGTTTGACTTGTCTCCACCTCCAAAAGTCCCACCTCCTTGTAAATGTATAAAAACTATACTGTAAAGTTAAGTTAGTCAGACTTTGGTGACTGCAGCTACCGACAGCTCGTGATCTCAATAAAGAATCCCTGCTGAAGAAACAACCAAGTCTCCTGGTCTTCGATTCTGAGTTTACAACAGATGGTGCCGTGACCCGGATGGAGAAAAAGGAAACTCAAAGAACTTCAAGCTCAAAGATCTGAATCTCGAAACTTCAAGCTCAACAAAGAATGAACTTTTCCAGACTGAATCTTGAAACTTCAAGCACAAAGAATCTCAAAGACTGAACTTTTCCAGACGGAATCTTTCTCTACAAAAGATCCGGTGAGTTTCACTCCATTCAAAGAACCGTTGCAAACCAGTACAAATTTGTTTATCCTCTGAGCCATCGGTGAAGAGTTAACAGACAGCTGCAGGGTTTGTTAACTAAGTTGTCCTCTAAAGTTCTCTTTTAGAGATGAAGTTTATCCTCTGTTTTCAGGCAGGGAAGATTAACATTACATGATAATATTGTTTATCCTCTGCTTTACCAGGGAAGTGTTTCATCCTCTTGCTAGAGAAGGTTTTATCCTTTATAAAGTTAGGGAAGATTAGCATAAAGTGCTAATATGTTGTATCCTTTGCTTTAGGCAGAGAAGAATTAGCTTTACATGCTAGTTATTTCTGTTGATCCTCTGTTCTTGTCGGCAGGGAAGTTAAGTGTGAAGTGTTGGTAATTTGGAAAGTTAACAATAGTTAAGCAGTGTTAACAAGTGTGCCCTCTGTTGTAGACAGTAGAGAGAAGTTTTAGTGTTTTGTGATTGTGAAGTAACAAAGGAAGTCACAAAATGGTTAGAAGGAATGCTAGGCTGATTCCCACAACGGAGAAAGGTGGATTAGCTACCCCTTTATGGACAGACAATGGGCCCTATTTTAACGATCTGAAACGCAAGTGTCAAAGCGCAAGTAACTTTGTGGGCGGGTCTCGGCGCTGTTGCTATTTTCCCGGCGGGATAAATGACTCTTGCGCCCGGCGCAAATCTAAAAGGGGTTGGTCTGAAGTAGCTTCATTATTCATAGGTGTGGTTTGGGCGTAACGTGAAATAAACCAATCAGAGCATCATCTCACATTCCCTTTAACCCTCTGGGGTCTGGGGTGTTTTTGGGGTCCTTGAGATGTTCTGACATGCCCTGACATTTGTGCTTTTTTCAGTTGCTTATAAACATATTAATGGCAAAGGTGTAAATTCATTCTATATAGCACAAACAGGACTACCATAATATGTGAGCTACATGTATGTACATGTTTTCATTTTTGAGAGAATAATGTTTATGCATGGTTATCGAAAAAACTAAAAATTAAAGTTTCTGAAATAAGGCCACAAAACACATACTAAATATGTGGCAATAAGACTTTTGACTAATGGACGTCGTCGCCTAGAGTTTTTTCTTCAAAATGATGGGAAAATCTTCCTGCCTAATCATTCACATAAAACGATACATTTATTTAAGTTTTGTGAAACACTTTTAGTTTGGAAAGTCAATATGCGGATGGGGCGTGAACGAGGAGTGGTTTACACCTGAGATTACAATGTCCCACCCATTATGCGTAATGACTCTGCATAATTAGCCATTCATTCAGGTGTGACACTGACTGAGCCACAATGCAAGGACAAAAGATATATTTAGAAGAAGACTTATATTGACCATTTAAGATTTTGCTTACATCTATCTTGTAAATATGTTTTGTTATTTTATTAAAAAGGTTACAATTACAACAATAATTATAATTTCAACAATATTTCAAGTGTACTCTTTATTTGTAAAAAAAAAAAAAAAGATTATAGGCCTACATTTTATCTATGTATTAATTAGTTTGAATATAGCCAACATTGGAACATCTTAGTTGATGACTTTATTTTTGACAAAAATAATATTTTATATATATAGAAATTGCTAAACAAAAGCTTATTTGATGTGGCAGTATATTCTACATTAAAAACTGTACCCAAATCTAGTCAACAGAATGTTGTCTTTCATATTTCGCCTGACTGTAACGTTGTTTTTATGAAATATTAGGGCATATAAATGTTAATTTGCAGTTAAATACGTTGCTTAGCCTACATTTTATTTCAACATATTTCAGTCGATTTTTACTCATCTCAGTATAGCAATACAGTTTGCTAAAACATCATCATTCAGTCACACATGCGATTTAAATTTAAACTGTCTTCTTGCGAGCTGTGGTAAACAGCGCATCTCTGCCGTTCATTCATTCATAAACAGAAACCCGATTCACGTGAGAAGGAAAAAAACTTACTACTGTATTCCTCAGCTCGCTCCTCGATATACCCGCACTTCTGAGGTACATTTTCCATTATTATTATTCCTCACAGCGCTGCGAGACTGTGTCAACAAGTAATGATCTGAATAAACTTGTGTTTTCTCGAGCTGATATGGGGGGCGTTCACAGGTTTGCGTGGATTGCCTCAGTCATTTGCGTTTGAATAGCGTGCGCTCTCCGTGGGCGTCACATTACATTTGAATTAGCTGTAATGAGCTCGACTGGAATCGCTCTCTTTTAATACAGATTTCACAAGATGAGAATATTTGTTTTTTATATAAATTACTTCATTTAAAAGAAGAGAATTCAAGCTTCATGCCTGTGTGTCTGTATGCCTGTTTGACTTAGTATTCGCTGAGTTATTGTTCATTTTCGGACGCGTTTCAGAATGGACTTCACTGACAGAGAGATGGCAGAACTGGCTTTGTGTTTATTTTTCTTTATTTGGCTAAAAGCACAACACTTTGTTTTTATTGTGAGTATACACAAAAATAATACACATTTAACAGAATCGATTGATGTATGAAACTCCTATGGAAAATCAAAGTCAACAGAGTATTTATGAGTTTCTTTTACACTGATAAAAAAAAAGCGAGCTGGTATCGCCGGCGATACCGCCGACCTCAGGGGGTTAAGAGCAGACGCGCTTTTTCCATGGCGTATTGCTATTATAACGGCGGATTTGCCAGGCGTGCGCCAGGAGCGGTTCACAGCCGAGGAGAGCAACGCTCTCGTCACGGCCGTAAAAGAGAGAGAAGTGACATTGGGGATGGAGAAACTAGAGTTCTCAACGGGTCGGGTCGGCCCGACAAACCCGACGGGACCCGCGGGTTCGGGCCGGGTTCGGGTCGAAAATATAATCAAATGACTCGGGTCGGGTCGGACCTCGGGCTTAATCTTTTCCGCTCAGTAAAAAAAAACAAAAAAAAACATTTAGGCTATTAATCATCGCTGCTGTTCACCGTAAAGAAAGTCTGGCTGCTTCGTGTAACGTGCATCATGGAGAGGGGCGGGGGGAAGTCCTGACGCCGCTGCGTGCACGCCTTTAGCCTGGAGAAGAAGATGGAGTTGGTGAGAAGTAAACTTGCCGCAGGTGAATTCACCGTCGCTACTACAGCCTATTTATATATTTAAAGTTTATTGTTTCAGTTGTTTGTATTGTTAAAAGGCGTGAACATTAAAGGTTGATTTGAATTCCCATCTGCTGGTCATGATAATACGTGTATGAGAGAAAAAAAAAATCCGACGCGGCGTCGGGTCGCGGGCCGGGTTCGGCCAGATAATTCATGTTTATGTGTCGGGTTACATCGGGTCCGGGCTTTAAAAGCCACGAGCCGGGTTGGGTCGGGTTGTAATTTTCAGGCCCGTTGAGAACTCTAGAGCCCCTTTCACACAGAGATTACGGAAAATACACGGATAAAGTGACCCGGGATTTGACCCGGGTTCATTTGATTTTGGTTCATTCACACTGCCAGAGATTTTCCGGAATCAGAGAGCGCGTTCACACACAACCCGTGTATGTCCCGGAAAGACACGTGACATCGATGTGACTTGTAATGTCTCAGCAGCGTCTTCAGTTTGCTTATGAGCTGCGATTTCTCTCTCGAGAAACCACGCTTGTGCATTTATTTCTCTGATTCGATCATAAAATTGCGCATTTCGTACCGTTTTACAGCTGGCGAACGATCCCGGCTTCAGCGTCATCACTACGACACGGCATTATTACGGCTTTTGTTCACACAGCGTGCGTTCTGGGACTGAACATGGCAATGTTACTAGGTCCCCAACCCGGCATCGATCCCGGCATTAAACCCGGGTCGTGTTTGCGTTCACACAGAAGGCGTTCCGGCAATTTGCCGGCAATTTCCCGGGTTCAATGCGCTGTGTGAAAGGGGCTTAGGAGAAACACACCCAAATTAGCTTCGGTTAAACAGGAATATAATAATGTGGGTAAATGTGTAAGCTAGATGTATGCTTTTATAATAAATTGTCTATCTATCTATCTATCTATCTATCTATCTATCTATCTATCGTTTGTAATAATATGATTTGCAAAAATGAAAACTGCTGCTTCTGTGTAGATTAGAGAATCAAAGTGTATGCGCGTTGTGCACGCTATACATTATGTTCAAGCATGCGCCCTTAAAATAGCATAATGAACAACGCGCCACTGACTTTAAACTAGGTTTTTTCTGGCCAGTGGCACAATTGTTTTATGGAACAGTAAAATAGCACCAGGGATTGTTTGCGCCAGAACACGCCTCCTTTTTTGCGTTGAACCGCCCAGGGAGCGCAAGTTCATTCCCTAGTTTAGCGACGTGCTTCTGTGGAGGGAAAAGCGCGCTTTGCGCGGGTGCAAAATAGGAATGAAACATGCGTCGGTGTACAAAGTCAATTGCGCTGGGTGCAAGATAGGGCCCAATGAGTTTAAGTCTTTGTTAGGAGAATGCATGGATTCAATCGTGACTGAGGTAGTCAGATTAAATTTGACAAAGAAATTTGGCATTCACCCAGACAAAGTATGGTCAATTGAAGATTGTAAGAAGGTACTAGGAGCAAGTATTCGCAAGAACAATGTGAAAGCCATTATCTGTTGTCACAGAGAATTTGGTTTAACACTAGCTACAGAACAGTCTAAGCGCAACTCAGAGCTAGAGAAACAGATCAAAGAGCTCCGTGCAAGATTATCTTCTGTGACTAAGAAAGTAAACCGCAACAAAGATGCAGAAAAATATGATGTGGAAGAAGTTAGTCAGCCTGATAACAATTATCCTGACTTAAAAGCTTTCTTTGAAACAGATGTAGCCATCCAATCAGTAACTGATGAGCCTGTATATTCAGTGCAGGTTTGTGGGGCTAGGAGAAGATCTCAGGGAACTGCAAGTGTTACTCCCAACTCTTCTGTTGTCCAAATACAAACTGTTGCCAAAACATATTTAGGTCCTAAAGACATAGAGAGACTTGCTGAAAGTTTGCCATCAGTGCAAAGAAATTTTTCTGAGTTTAGGAGAGAGTTGTCCAAAAAGATGCGGCTCTATGAAATGTCTCTAGCTGAAATCACCCAGCTAATATCACAGATTTTGACTGAGTCAGAATTCAATGATTTTGAAAGTGCTGTAAACAATTTTGAGTTTCAAAATGCCAGAAAAGATGAATTGAGAGAGCGAGTTCTGAGAGTGTTAACGAACATTGTTGGACCAAAAGTTGACTGGTCAAATATCATTAGATGTGTACAGAAGAAGGGTGAAACCGTGTGTGAATACACAGAAAGATTTTGCCAGACCGCTGCAGCCTACAGCGGGATTGCTGACACTTCAGAGAAGGTGCTAGATCATAATGGTCCTCTAGTTCGCGCATGGTCCGATGGTCTTTTGTCAGAACATAGAAATGCATTGCCTTTCTTAGATCTTACATGGTCAAATAGAACCCTGCAAAACAACTTGGACAGGTTAGCTACTTGGGAAAGAGACTCTGATGTCAAGGCAAGAGTAAACATTGCAGCAGCATCCTTTAAGGTCAATTCAGAGAAACAGAAATGCAAATGTCCTAAGAGAGAGGGCAGCTGTAATTACTGTGGTAAACCTGGCCATTGGATGAATGAGTGTAGGAAAAGCAAAAAGAACTTTAAAGAAGTTAACAAGGTTACTCAGCTTTTGCTTAGCCTGCTTGCTACTCTGAAGCAGCCCCTCCCCTCCTCATTAAACTCATGGGGCAACTTGATAATGTGTTAACCATTTAGGCTGTGAGTGCTTAATTTCCCCAGAAACAACAACAAAGATGAAAGACTGATTTTTGTTTAACAAAAGGAAATTGACTGTCTCAGCCTCCCTTTGGGGGACCCTGGTTAAGTCAACTCACAGCCGTAAATGTTATACCACAGAAATATTCCAGTCAGACCCCCATCTTCTATTAGGACTGATGTTTCACTGGAGAATGAAAATGTGCCAATTTTCTCACACACTGTACAGTTTTTCCCCTTCTACAGGGACAGGATAGGACACACGGACAAGTGAGGTGCCCTGGGAGGAACTTAATGCAACAGGCTTCGGGGGTGAACCCAGGGTGAAGACACTACCTCATAGGCCTTTCCCCATTTAGTCCATCCTTACCTCACTGGTCCATAGGTGTCAAATCAATTAAGAAATAGGGAAAGGATGAAACAACAACAGCAGACTCTGAAAACGCTACAACCCTAGTGTTTAAACAAATACTGCTCTGTCGTCTTTTGTTTTCGTTCTTCCTCTGTGCAGATACCACTTGATGGCTCTCCTGAGACCCATATGCAAAGACCTCCTCACCTGCATATGAAGCCACAACCTCAAGAAAACAACTAGACCCACTGCCGAGCCAACCAACACAGAAGAAAAATACACAATGCAGAGACTCATATATGAAACCTTCAGTCATCCATCGACATGATCAAGACTACAAGCCTGCACCATTACATGAGTGCTGCACCGGGTTAATGTCGGGTTAACCAACAAGCAATCTTGATCATTCAACAAAATTACACACCAGATGACTGAAGATCATTCTTCATGGTTCAGAAACTTGTTCACGAGAAAATGAGTTCCAACCATAAAGAAAAAAGAAAAATACACAACGCTGAGACTTCACGGACCCTAATCGCATGTTCGTTTCTGTGTCAACATGCAATTACAGAAAATCAACACAGAACATGTGCGACTTATGGAAGAATGAAGTCCATGCATGAATACTGCTGGTCTGCCGTTTCTTTGTTTTATTGTGTTACAGGTATGTGTGTATGCCATGATGTCTTCACAAGCGGGATCCTGGTATAAAGCATCACCTCAGATTTCCATGAACAAGCCTCATGAGGGACGAGTCATCAGAGCGACTCTACGTGGAAAATGGACTCTACAGGAAACAGACTTCACAGCTATTCAGGCGCCATGGACTTTCAAGACTTCCACTCTTATGCTACATGGTTTTCTGTGTAATCATATAGTTTATATGATATTTTAAACCCTGCTTCACAGGTGTCAACAGTTATGGTTTTGAGAACAACTATAACTCATGTAAATCAAGGACACAACACAGAATAAGTTATACGTGCCTGTAACTTACACAAGTTACAAGAATGAACTTGCTATGTGCCTGTAACTTACACCAGTTACAAGAATTAACTTTTAAGTGTCTAAATTTGTATATTATGTGAGAGTTTTTTTAAGAACTCCCAAAGGGGTAAATGTGGGATTATAAATTTAAGAATATGTTTAAGATCTGCTGATCCTACATGCTTTATAATATCACATGAAAAATGAAGGTGAACTACACTGTATTGGGCATTCAAGGTGAACATGATGGCATAAATTCACTGATTAGGAGTCAGCTGCAAGTCAGCAGTTGGTCTTTGACCTTCCCACTAAGAGTCAAACCAGGTGTGAATGTTTACATAACTTTAGTTCTTGTGACCATGTGATGTGGATACAAGTCTGGAGTACCATTTGTTTTTGACTCAATCACATGATCACAGTCGGGGGTAATTATCTCTATTGTCTTTAGATTATTAGATTTAGTGGTCATCTCTAAGACTGTATCTAAGGTCAACATTTTAAGAACTGCCCACTGAATGCCTATAAAATACCATGTAAAGTTACATTCGTCAGACTTTGGTGACTGCAGCTACCGACAGCTCGTGATCTCAATAAAGAATCCCTGCTGAACAAACAACCAAGTCTCCTGGTCTTCGATTCTGAGTTTACAACAATACTTAGACTTTTCTGTCAGTATAAGTCAAGTATAGGCAAGGCAAGGCAAGGCAAGTTTATTTATATAGCACATTTCATACACAATGGCAATTCAAAGTGCTTTACATAGAAGAAATTAAAATAATAAAACGAAATAAGAATAATTAAAACAGTTTAGAAAAAAATAAAATAAAATACAGTACAGTGCAAACAGTCAGACGAACATTGGCACAGTGCTCATTCAGTAAATGCATAGTTAAACAGATGTGTTTTGAGTCTGGATTTGAATGTGACTACTGTAGGAGCACATCTGATCTCCTCTGGAAGCTGGTTCCAGCTGTGGCTGGCATAATAGCTAAAAGCGGACTTACCATGTTTAGCGTGAACCCTTGGTATTTCTAGCTGATATGATCCTAATGATCTGAGTGATCTGTTGGGTTTATATTCAGTGAGCATATCTGCAATGTATTGAGGTCCTAGGCCATTGAATGATTTATATACCAGTAATAATACTTTAAAATCAATCCTAAATTTAACTGGGAGCCAGTGTAAAGACCTGAGGACTGGTGTGATATGTTCATATTTTCTAGTTCTGCTCAGAATCCTGGCGGCAGCGTTCTGTATGAGCTGCAATTGTCTTATGGTCTTTTTGGGAAGGCCAGTGAGGAGTCCGTTACAATAATCCACCCTGCTGGTGATGAAAGCATGCACAAGTTTCTCTAAGTCTTGTCTGGAAACAAAGCATCTAATTCTTGCAATATTTTTCAGATGATAGTATGCTGATTTAGTTATTGCTTTGACATGACTACTGAAACTAAGGTCTGACTCTAGTGTCACACCAAGATTCCTGACTTGATTTTTAGTTGTTTGACCCCTAGAGTGAAGGTATGCGTTCACCTTGAGAACTTCATCTTTGTTTCCAAACGCAATGACTTCAGTTTTGTCTTTGTTTAACTGAAGAAAGTTTTGACACATCCAACTGTTGACTTCATCAATGCATTGGCACAAGGAGTCAATGGGGCTGTAATCGTTAGGCGATAGGGCTAAGTAGAGCTGTGTGTCGTCTGCATAGCTGTGGTAAGCAATTTGGTTCTTTCTCATTATTTGGCTCATTGGGAGCATATACAGGTTGAACAGGAGTGGTGCAAGAATTGAGCCTTGAGGGACTCCGCATGTCATGGATGTCCACTCAGACTTATGGGGCCCTATCTTGCACCCAGCGCAATTGACTTTGTACACAGACGCATGTATCATTCCTATTTTGCACCCGCGCAAAGCGGACTTTTCCCTCCACAGAAGCACGTCGGTTAACTAAGAAATACACTTGCGCTCCCTGGGGCGGTTCAGCGCAAAGAGGAGGCGTGTTCCGGCGCAAACGTCCCCTCATGCTATTTTACAGGTTTAGAAAACAATTGCGCCACTAACCGGAAAAAAACAGTTTAAAGTCAGCGGCGCGTTGCGCATGTTATTCATATGCTATTTTAAGGGCGCATGCTTGGCCTTAATCAATTTAGCGTGTGCACAACGCGCATACACTTCTCTCATCTACACACAGACGCAGCAATTATCATTTCTGCAAATCATACATTATTACGATAGATAGATAGATAGATAGATAGATAGATAGATAGATAGACAGTTTATTATAAAAGCATACATCTAGCTTACACATTTACCCAAATTATCATACGCCTGTTTAACCGAAGTTAATTTGGGTGTGTTTCTCCATCCCCAACGTCCCTGACGGGAACGTCGGTCTCCTCAGCTGTGAATTGCTCCTGTCGTGCGCCTGGCAAATCCGCCGTTATAATAGGAACCCGCTTTAGAACAAGCGCGCCTGCTCATAAAGGGAATGTGAGATGTCGCTCTGATTGGTTTATTTCACGTTACGCCCAAACCACACCTATGAATAATGAAGCTACTTCAGACCAACCCCTTTTAGATTTGCACCAGGCGCAAGAGTCATTTATTCCGCCGGGAAAATAGCAACAGCGCCAAGACCCGCCCACAAAGTTACTTGTGCTTTGCGCTTTGCACTTTGACACTTGCGTTTCAGATCGTTAAAATAGGGCCCATGGTCTCCTATACTCACATAATAACCTCTCCCATCTAAGTATGACCTGAACCATTTTAGGACTATCCCAGAAAGCCCCACCCAGTTTTCCAGCCTGTCCAGAAGTATGTTATGATCGACAGTGTCAAATGCAGCACTGAGGTCGAGTAGCACCAGCACTGATAATTTGCCTGAATCAGTATTTAAGCGAATATCGTTTATTATCTTTATGAGCGCTGTCTCTGTGCTGTGGTGCGGTCGGAAACCATAAGAATTTGTTCAGCTGATTGAAGACAACTTTTTCAATGATCTTGCCTATGAAAGGAAGATTTGAGATCGGTCTATAGTTGCTTAATATGGTCTTATCCAGATTGCTCTTTTTCAGGAGGGGCTTGACAACTGCAGTTTTCAGGGAGTTTGGAAAACTCCCAGAGAGAAGTGAGGCATTTACCACTTCTAGAAGATCTGCTTCTAAACTGTTTAACACACTTTTGAAAAATGATGTGGGAAGTGTGTCAAGAGCGCAGGTTGATGTTTTAAGGTGCTGTACGGTTTCTTCCAAAATTTTGGCATCAATTTCTTTGAAGTCAGACATAGTAACTACTTTCTCAGGTGGTTTGATCTGTCTGACCCCAGTGCAACTCAAGGATGTGCTGATCACCTTTCTGATATTATTGATTTTCTCAGAAAAGAAAGAAGCAAACTCATTGCACTTGTTCTCTGAGAGCATTTCACTGGGAATCTGGCTTGGGGGGTTTGTCAGTCTCTCTACAGTAGCAAAAAGAGTGCGTGTGTTGTTTAAATTACTGTTTATAATATTTGAGAAGAAAGTCTTTCTAGCTTTGCCTAGTTCCATATTGAAAGCATGAAGGCTGTCTTTGTAGATGTTATAATGGACTACAAGTTTTGTCTTCCGCCACATGCGCTCTGCTTTTCTGCATTGTCTTTTCATATTTTGCACTGCTGTTGAGTTTCTCCAAGGTGCTTTTTGTCTGCCACTCTTCTTCCTGACTTTAACAGGAGCAATATCATCAATTACACTTTTAACTTTTGAGTTAAAAGAATCAAGGAGAAAATCAACAGAGTCTGCAGATATGCTTGGTGTTAAGGATATAGCCTTCATAAATAGGACACTAGTGTTCTCATTTAAGCATCTCTTCTTGACAGACACAGATCTAGCTTCAGTGGCAGGAGAGATCAATATATCAAAGAAAATACAGAAATGATCAGACAGTGCTACATCCTTAATAACAATCGATGAAATGTTTAGACCCTTACTGATAAGTAAATCTAAAGTGTGTCCACGATTGTGTGTGGGTCCATGTACATGCTGAGTCAGATCAAAAGTTTTTAAAACACTTTTGATTTCTTTTGCCATATTGTTTTCTGCATTATCTATGTGGATGTTAAAATCTCCAGCAATGGCAAAACAGTCAAACTCTGAGGTAATTGTTGATAACAGTTCTGTAAAGTCCTCAGCAAAGGCTGGAGAGTATTTTGGAGGCCTGTAAATAATGAAAAGTAAAATGCGTGGAGCACCTTTTAACACAATACCCAGATATTTGAAAGACAGGTAATTCCCAAATGATATTTGCTTACATTGATAGATATCTTTAAAAAGAGCAGCTAGACCCCCACCTCTCTTAACAGCTCTGCAGACACTCATAAAAGTAAAGTTAGGAGGGGCTACTTCATTGAGGATTGTTGCACTACAGCTGTCTTCTAGCCAGGTTTCATTTAGAAGCATAAAATCCAGGTTGTTTGTGGTTAAGTCGCTGACTAGAAGTGATTTATTTTTAAGTGAGCGGATGTTAAAGAGTGCTAACTTAACAGACTTACTTTTCCCCACAGCAATATTAGTTTGACGTGTAATAGGCACCAGATTAGTTAGGTTTGCTGTACGGCTATTGAAGGCCTTAGACTTTCTATCATGTAATAGAACAGCAATAGAGAAAGATACAGGCACACTGGGTTCCCGCTTGTTCTGTAAACATTTGAGAAAGTTACTGTTATCAAAACGGGGACCCGACACATATCACTGAGAGCTGGTATGAGTTGTTTTTGGTTCACCTCGAGCAGATGGAGGAGTGTGTGGGCCCTGGCGTTGTGGCAGAGGCCGAAGAGCTCTCACAGGAGGGGGAGGGTGAGCTGGGCCCGCAGGCTTTGGTGGTAATGGTGCCTGTATTTTTTTTGGTTGGTATCTGGGGGCTTGCAGCAAAAGAGTGGGATAGTCTGGTTCCAGCGTACACCAGTTCTTCCATTTTCTGTGAGAAGCACAGATGTGGCGATGCTGGAGAGAGGGAAAAAGTGTCTGGTGAAAGGGGCTGTTGCTCTGGTGTTATCAGAGGCTGTAATATGCTGCCCTGGCTTCCCTGGCTGTTTTCCAGGAAGTCGTCCTTGGGTGCTGAATCTTCAAGCAGTTCTGATATGTCTGTCTGTGGTGAGCTCTGTGGGCAGGGCTCAGCTGAGATTGAGTCCGTGAGCAGAGGTTGTTGTGGCGGAGTGGTGTTATCATGTCCATTTTGCTGCTGAAGTGAAGTCCCGTGGTCATTCATACTGTGTCCAGGTGTGTGTGTGCCGTTCAGATTGAGTGGATTGGCACAAACTGCAGAAGGATGATTTAGGGAGAAGTAGATATTGTCCTTTAACACTCTTGAACCAAGTTTGTTTGGGTGATGGCCATCCCGATGAAACAGTTGTCTCTGACTCCAGAAAAGATTGAAATTGTCAATGAAGTTCACTGCTTTTATATTGCAGGTTTTTTGCAGCCATGTATTAAGCCCAAGCAACCGTGAAAACCTGTTTGTTCCTCTTGCTGGGAGAGGTCCACTGATGAATGTTTGAACTTTCAGTCTTTTAAATGTTTCAAAAAGTTCATTGAAATCCTTCTTAAAGGGGACATATCATGCCAAATGCACTTTTTTAGCCCTTAAATGCATTTTGTTGTATATTTGGAGTGTTTAGAAGTACAGAAAATATGAAATTATTCTCTTCAGGTGCTTCGTTGATATCTTTATATTCTGTTTTGGTCATATTTTTCAACCTGTTCCGATTTTTCTGTTATCTATGACGTTTTTTGAACTATTACGTCACAGTATTTGCAGCGGAACTGCCAAATAAGGACATTGACTTCCGGCCCAACACTTCGAGCAATCCGCCATTTTTATTTCTCGCTGCAATTTTGTAGTCCAAGCTAAAGGATGCAGAAGTTACGAGAGGGTAAGTTAAAATGTTCGGTTGTTGGATGTAGTAACCCACACGCTTCATTACACCGTCTAATGTAGATAAACTGCCACGCTTGTGGCGCATGTTTAACTGAACGAACGAGCAGAGAGAGAGACCCGGTCGCGCGCGCGCTCACTCTCTCTCTTCAGAGCCAGGCGAAAGTGTAAACAAGACATCACCGTCTCCAAACTAGACGCTGTCTTGCCCTCTCTCCCTCGCACATAGTAATCAAAATAAATCGACACGGTGGTAAAAGGTCGGAAGACCAAAGTTTCATGTGTAAATACAGTACACACCAGTGCGATACATCCATATGAAGACGTTGTTCTGCAGGTTCGTCGTCTTCATCTTCATCTCGCTCCGACTCTGGCTCGAACATGTAAGGCTGGCTGGACAAGTCTTCCGTTGTTGACATTTTGTTAATAACGTGTGAATAAAAAGTTTCTGTGCCGCTAGATAATCGTATCTCTGCTATCAAACTACAAAAATGGCCGAACGGGGTTGAGTTGAACCTCTGCAACCTGGAGAGGGGGCGGGGTATGAAGTGTCTCAATTGTATTTAAAGAGACCGCACCAAAACGAGTTGCACATCAGAAAAGGGGTAGAAAAGGGGCCTGTGGAGCTATAATAATGAGGAATTCAGACCCAAGCATTGCAGTTCCGCTTTATATAGACTACAAATGTATGATTTATATGTAAAAAGGAACAATTTAAAAGCATGATATGTCTCCTTTAAGGAGTTCTGACTGCTCTTTATGAATATCATTCTTCCCCACATGTATGATGAGTCGATTAGCAGTCTTATGTTTCATCAGAATGTTCTGAAGTTCCCTGTTTATATCAGAAGTTGTTGCTTGTGGAAGGCAGCACGTAGTTGTATCCCTGCTGCTAATGTTTCTGATTATCGAGTCCCCCACTATCAGAGTCCTGGGCCCGGCTGCGCTCTGAGCTGAGTGCCGCTGTCTGCTCGACCTTGAGCGCCAGTTAGCATCAGTGTTAGCTACTGGCCCATTCAGGCTGTGTTCGATCACATTCATCACGTTTGGGGATTCCTCATTTACATTCATTAGTACTTCAAATCTGTTGCCGCACGGTGTATAGGGGGTGGTAGCAGACCAGTGTTTGCAATCCTTGTCAGAGCTGTATCTGGGGTAGAGGATGCTACTGCGGCAATATGTGATGCTCGTGACAATCTGATGTCTCGAGTGCCTTTGGGTCTCGCTCCCTGTTTGTGCCATCGATTAGTAAGTCGATCGGATTGTTTCTCTATCTGTCGAGGAGCACTAGTTTCATGGGACTCACCGGCTATATGCTGAGGGTGTCCATGATGAAGCTCTGTTGTGTGCTCCGTCTGGTTTGGTGGTCCCGTAAGTAACTTTGTTTCAAGAACTGCAATCCTTTGTAAAAGTCTGTGGCAGTTAGTGCAGCAAGTAGATTCCAGAAGAGGCATTTTCTCTTATCCTTGTAGGCAGTTGTGTTTTCCTTTCCCGGAATGTAAGATGGTCGGGTAAAGGAATTCTCAGTTTTTGAAGTAATCCAAACTTTGTCGTATGAGCACTGTGCTGATTTGCTGAAGTTAAAATTAGGTGATAAAAGGAAATAAAATAAAGGAAATAAAATATAAAAAAATAGGAGATAAAATGTAAAAGCGATAGAGCAAAACGCGGAGCAGTAAGCAAGAGCGTCCGAACAGTAGCTGAGCAGGAAGTGAAGAAAAAGAAAGTATACTGTACTGTATAACTGTGTTACTGTATAATTTATTCCTGGTTTATATGAGAGTGAAACACAGTTGAGCTTCTGCAAATAAACCTTCAGCTTGAATGAAGGACATAAGCCTTATAACTCCTAAAGCCGACCTCCTACATGGGTCATACTAGGCTTTAATACACTCGTCTGATTTATGCAATATATCATGTATGACCCATGTAGGAGGACAATATTGGGAATTATAAGGATTGTTATGCAGTTTATGACTTTGACCACTAATATTTTACAACTCCAAAACGTATGAAGCCATCAGAAAGAGTAGAGCCAATCTGTGGAAGTTTTCACAAATCTGTCAGAAAAGAGTGTTTTCTCACCTGAATACTTGACAGTGTATCTGACTGAGGTCTCCAGTTGATTTCTGCGAGTAAGCTGACATCTCCACTCTCTGTTGTCATCTTCATTCAGGAGTGTTGTAGTCAGAGTGATGATACAGCGATGTAATGAGAATATCTGATATCTGGAGTCTGTCTTCAGATCAACACCAGCCTGATTCACCCACAACAGCTCAACTCCCACAGAACTGACCCAATCATCACAGGAGTATGCAGCATATAAATACAACCGACAGGAGAGAGTCACAGAGCGGCCTGGACTGATCTCAGTCTGTGAGGATGAAGATGATGATGATGATGATGATGGAGACACTGAAACTGAACACAAGACACAAATCACAGACTCTTCAATCATCATCTGAGTTTAAAGGGAGAATCTGCCCTTTTTAAATTGACCACATAATCATAAACTTACCATGAAGAACATGCAGATAAACACGTGCATTAGTTTCTTGTTCTCCATTCACATATTGTCTGCATCTGTATAATCCATAATCTTCTCCTGTGACGTTCTTGATGTTCAGAGAGCAGTCAGACTCCAGACTCAGTCTCTCATGTCTCTCTGAGTCTTTATTCTTTATCCCTCCAGTAATCAGTTCAACTCTCCCTGAATGTCTGTTATTGTAGGTCCATGTAGTTGATTTGCAGTCAGAAAGAGCTTTATTACAGGACAGAGAGACCTTTCCACCAGAACTGATGAACTTAGTCACTCCACTGGTTCCTGAAACACAGTATTTCTCAATGATCATTATGATATTAATAAATGAAAAAACATAAACCCCACCAGCATACAAAGCAGAAGATTCAAATCATACAGTCTTTTTCCGCTGTTTGATAGCTAATGCATTCATTAACATTTATAGATAAACCAAATCAAACGCCTCTTTAAGATGGAATAAGAAATACTCTGACTTTGAAACAAATTTAAATAATATAATATCATCATATCTTGAACTTTTGATTTCAGCTTTGTCATAAACATTACTGGACGGCACAGGATGAGTTGATCCTCCTCTTCAACCGTAGAAATACACTAATAACTGACCTTAAAAGCTCTTTATCTGTTCTGTGTTTCTCTCTTTCCTTCAGACTCACCCTACTGTGACTTATGCACAGCTAAATACTAAATAACAACTCAAAACCCACAAAGAATATTTGTGGAACAGTTCCCAAAGGAAGGAGCAAAACTCAGGGAAGGTTTGCTGGGATCAGTAGTTCACTCTCCATCCAGACACAGGTGTGATGATCCTGTACTTCTGTTCTCTGACCACACAACATCACTTCACTGAGCTGAACACTCGTTGTGTGTTTGACAGTCAGTTTATGATCAATCATGAGCTGAGTTTGGGAAGTAGTTAACAGTGAATTTGATCATGATTAGGGCCCTCTCAAGTAAAAGTCATGACAAAATAATGCATTAACAAATCATTTAATACAATATGATTAAACATGCACTAGGAGAATATGTGTATTCCTTTACACCACCAGTACAACAAAACAAAAGATAAAGGTTATTTGTAGTTCTGTTACTCACAGCGCAGTCACTGTGTGCTCATACTATGATCTCGATATCAATATTGTTAAAGCGCTATATAAATGAAGGTGACTTGACTTGACAATATGAGCTCATCCCAGATAGAAATGTTGTTGTTCTATGAATGTTTTGAGAGCATTATGTTTTGTTCTTGTAATGTTTTCTGTAGATAATTGTATTTTTGTTCCCAGAATGTTCTCCTAAAAGGAAGGATAACACTCTCTAAACATTCTTACACAGTTTTAGCGGGAAGTTTCCCAGTAGACACAGGACTGAACCATCTTTTCCTCATATGTCTCTAGTTTCCTGTTTACACTCAGTACATTTGGGGTCAATCATAGACTGTAAAAAAAGATGGACGACGCCCCTTCGCTCTCTTCCATTGATGAGAACTGAAGCCGCCAGAGTCCCGATATGGCGCTGACATATTGGAACTTGAGTCTGCGCAGTAGCGATCTCGGGACCAGACCTGCGCAGTAGTGAGCAGGAAGTAAAGCCGCGAAGTCAACGCTCCGCCCTCACTCTCGCAGGCAAAGTGCATTCTGCACACTTTTTTAAAAATTGATTGCAGTACGACAAGAGGCTTATTCAAATAAAGTAAATACAATCTCCTCAGTCCACTGAAGATCCCGAAAAAAATGTCCGTTGGTGCTTCAGTGACTACTTCGCTCAGAGAACCTGTCAATCACAGCTGTCAATCATGACGTTACACCACCACATCACGTAACTAACTAAAAACCAACTTATTTTTGAAACAGACACTTGAACTTACATCAGCGTGAGAAAAACGACAGCAAATGAAAGAAACCACATTTGGAAAAAAGGTATTTGAAGTGTAATTTAATTGTTTAGTTGGTCTCATTATTAGTTGAATAACACGGGGAAGCGGGGCTTATAACCTATACTAGGACCAGTCACCGGGGGGCGATCGAGACGTTTTGGCTTCACTTTTCAGGACTTGTGCGGCACGCTTGGGGTTAATATGACCCCAAAAATGTATAGAGTGATTGTATTTTTAGGGGTTCAAGCATGAAATGCTGAAACCCTATTGTAATGCAAACTTTTGCATTTGGGTGGCAATAACAGGGTCATTTAGAAAAGGGTCGTGGCAAAATACACTCAAAAGCCTATAAATCCTAAAGGAAAACTCAAAACTTTACAAAAATTAGATGAGCATATGTGACATAACATGCTAAAGAAGCATGCAGAGTTTCATGGAGATCGGACCATAGGTGGCGCTATAACTGGCAAAAAGCCTTCATTCTTATTAGGGGTTCAAGCTTGAAATGCTGAAACCCTATTCATACTTTGCAGTCACGTGACTACCATGGATACCTGGCGGGCAACAAACGGGTATTTTCAACCTGTAGAGTCCTGTAGTTCCAGGTCTTTCTAGTAGCTATCAAGTCTGTTAGCGAGCTAGCTGCATAACTATGGACTAGGATTAACTCCAAGGTAGCTAAATTGTGTAAAGCAGGCAAGGTTTTTTACGATAATCGAGCAGCAATAATTCCTCCGTAAATAATCTAGCTCTACTGTTGGGTCATCTCTGGTTCTCATTGAAAACCATAGATATCACAAACCTCAAAACCTATCACACACTTTTGTTATTGTTAGCAAAAGACGACAGCTGTTACTGAACGTGTGAAGCGGTGTGAACGTACAGTTAGCCTAGCTTAAACTCATAACACAAACAGCTGACTCGCCGAACCAGCTGGTGGTGTTGATTGACGAAACTACAGGGTAACTTAAAGACGATTAATTACATGATCATACACCCATTGTATTCCAACAAATGTTGAAATTACCTTTGATGGAGTGATGGAATGATCGCTGCACAGACGTGTATACTGTGAAGGTTGCTTATCTCATCTGCGGTTAGTGCATCCAATCGCACAACAACTATCTGGCATGTCGTTTACACCTCAAAACACTAACTTTTGTATAGTAAAACTGGCAACGTCCTGGCAAGATCCTTGATTAGTTTACTGGGTTTCGTTGCTGGAGAACGACGTTCTTGCCCGCCAGCCAGTACTTGTGACGTCACGTGCAAAGTATGAATTGTAATTGATTTTAAACGTTAAAAAAACAGAAGAAATAGTGTTTGACCCCAGAGCAGTCGGCGACCACAGTCCTGTTGTTATCCATGATACTCAAATTAAACAGGTGTGCTCATATAAGTATCTTGGCATTTACATTAATAACACGCTCACATGGCAGGTTCATGTTGATAATTTATGCACTAAACTTCAACAAAGACTTTACTTCCTGAGGAGACTCAGGCTGTATGGTGTCAGTAAAAAAATTATGACTGTATTTTACCAGGCCGTGCTGGAGAGCCTAATCAGGTATGGGATCCAAGCCTGGTATGGTAACCTTTCTGTACAGTTAAAAAACAGACTTTCATACACTATTAAAACTGCCATGAAAATTGTGGAATGGAAAGACCATCCATCGCTTCAAACATTGTACGAGCAGTCTGTGTATCGAGGGGCTCACAGAATACTGGCGGATCCCTCCCACATTCTTTATTCTGAGTATGTTCTTCTGCCTTCAGGCAGAAGATATAGAGTTCCCAAATGTCGACTTAACCGATTTAAATACTCTTTTGTGCCTGCCTCCATTAGAATCCTGAACGATAAGTTTTAAGTCTGAGTAAATGTGAGCGTTACTGGTTAACACTGTTCATTTTATTTTATACTGTTTATTACGTATTAGTGTGTGTGATTTAAAAATGCAGCATTCACACTGTGCCCAAGACAAATTTCCCTAAGGGGACAATAAAGTATATTGTATTGTATTGTATTGTATTGTAATTGTAAGGATTTGTAAAACGCATCGTGCAGGCCAAATCGTAAGGCCTAGAGACTTGAAACCTGGCCAGATGGTAGGCCTCAATTTGGGGACAACCTATCAGAGTATGACCCCAATTAGCCCATAGGTGGCGCTACAGCAACCAAAAGTACAAAATCGCTCATAACTCTTAGACTATTTGACCTAGACTCAAGTGTCTTACACCACTTTGATCCCTGGCTCAAGGCGGACAACATGGCTATATCTTGGCTTACAGGAAATGGCTTACAGGAAACGTTTTCTGCTATGTCGAATTGTGTCCTAAACCTACTTTTGCAAACTAGTCCCTGGTTTTTCGCCCGATCGGAACCAAACCAGTGCAGACATGTTCTGAATGTTCTGAGTCTGAAGATCAATAATTATCGAAAAAAAGTTGAAATTTCGATTCACGGTCGCTAGGGGGCGCAAAATGAACATTGTGGGAGGAGCCTATTTTACTAAAATGGCTATAACTCCAGAAGTAAATGAGGTATCTTCACCAAACTCGGTACACATGAAGTTTGAGCACCTATTAGACAAGGTTAACGGAGGCCGATTGGAACGAAACTCGATGGGCATGTTTGACTCATGGCCCTAAAGGTCTGTAAGAATTTTGAAAGAAATCGGCCACTAGTTGGTGCTAACGAGTTTTATGGCTCTGTAATCATGTGGTGTTAGACTTATCGTCACAAAATGCATATCATTTGATAGATCTCCTCATGCTGAACAACTTTGCCTCAAGAACTATTGCTGTCAATCAAACCGTTCATTAAATATTCACGAACATGTTAAAAACCTACTTTTGCGAACTAGTCCTAGGTTTTTCGCCCGATCGGAACCAGACCAGTCTAGGACAATTCTCTGGACTCTCTAGATCCAGGCTATTCAACTGGCGGCCCGCCAATCATCTCCATCTGGCCCGACGGCACCAACCTTCCTCCTCCTCTTTTCCTGGCGGTGCGGCTAATTTAGTTTGAATTTGATACTCGCTCCGATTGACCTGAGAAAATATTTCAGCAGTTATTATATGTGTCCCGAATTTATGTTGACTGAACCAGCGATACCAATCATTCGTGAATGAATCATTCTTTTGGTTCGATCCTTTTTAAACGCGCTTGCATAACTGTGCGTTCACACCGCTGCCTTCGAGAGCATCAAAGTGGCCGGTCAGTAACAGTCTATTTGGATTCATTCGGACCGCTCCGTCACTGAATTATCTGAAGCGGTTTCTCGGTCAGTACAGTAACAACAAATAGTTGCGTTTACTCCCAGTCCCGGACACTATTATTAAACAGCGTTGCGACAACCAGTGGGGACCGTTTCAGTTCGACAGAAACCTCTCTGTTACAAACCACAAATCACTCGATGATTTAACTAGTATTAAATCAGACGAAAAGTCCTCTCCGCCACGGCCACCCTAAGGGTCTTCTCCGCCACGGCCACCAGAAAAGTCCTCTCCGCCACGGCCACCGGAAGGGTCGTCTCCGCTACGGCCGCCCGAAGGATCGTCTCCGCCACGGCCACCAGAAAAGTCGTCTCCGCCACGGCCACCCGAAGGATCGTCTCCACTATGGCCACCGGAAAAGTCCTCTCCACCACGGCCACCCGAAGGGTCTTCTCAGCCACCGGTATGTACGTAGGCTATATCAGTTTGCATCGCGTGTGTATTTTTTGAATCATAAACTGTTACTGAATTTTGTTTGTGTACATCAGGGCGGTAAACTGCTTTGCTCGTGCTGGTATCTGCACTAGCCCTCCTCTTGCTGCCACGCTGCTGTTTTGTCTCAAGTTCAATTGATGTCTATTTTCACCATAGACTATTTATTGCGTTGTATATGAGCTCACCCCAGGCTTTGAACGCCTCCATGTGCCTTCCAGCGCCAGGATTTGTTGCCCAACTGGGTGTCTGACAGAGCTGTATGTGACTTATTATGACACGGATGATAGCTTTGCCTCTCTTTGGCTTGCCCGTGCTTATTAAATTGTGTGTGTGGAGATTTGGGTCTATGTCTATGGGTTTATTTGTCAAGTTATGATTAAAGGGATAGTTCACTTTGTAATAAAATTTTGGTATGTTTTAGCTTACCTCAAGGGCATCCAAGATGTAGGTGTCTTTTTTTCCGCAGTAGTTTCAATTTTGATATTTTTCTCCGCGGTGGTCGACCGAGAGGGGGAGGGCTGGGCGAGATCCAAAGGAACTGTCATGTGCGTGGATGTGGGCGCGGGCAGCGGGCACATTTACAACACTGATAGCATTGCTCGCCTGAGCAGAGCGAATGCACACTGGTTTCGTTACAGAAACCGTGAGACATGCAGGACGTAGTGGGCATTTTGTGTACACATAAAACACCATCGGCCGTGGCCGGGACACCAGAAAATACACTCTTTTTCGGGATTTATCTGGGTAGCCGTGAAAGCGGCGTTTGTGTGCAGGCAGGCGGGCTGTGTCGCCGGCTTGTTTACTGCAGAAGACACTGGGACAGTCGCATTTACTGGAACTGAACGAGCGAGAAGTTGCCATAGAAACAGAGCGTCAACACATGCTGGCGTTTGTTTGCAGGCGTGCGTCTATCACAAACAGGCTCGCTCACTGCAATATTGACATTTCCAGTCGCCTGAACTTCAGAGGGGAATGAGTAATGTGTGAGAAAATGGAGGTAAATCCAGCCGCAGCAGGACTAGAAACACTCTCTTTTCTCCTTTCGCCAGTGACGCATGGAAACCATAGAAACGGTGTTTGAGTGCAGGCGAAGAGGTTGTACAACGCGCTCGTCGGCTGCAAAATACACATCTGCAGCCGCCTTTTCAGGGAACTGTCAGAGCGAGCACTGACGGCATAATTTTATCTGCCGTTAGACCCGGAATCGAACACGGGTCTCTCGCGCGGAAAACCTGAGAATCTAC
This sequence comes from Rutilus rutilus, assembly GCA_021464565.1. Classification (NCBI taxonomy): domain Eukaryota; kingdom Metazoa; phylum Chordata; class Actinopteri; order Cypriniformes; family Leuciscidae; genus Rutilus; species Rutilus rutilus. Next base: position 380,964 of record JAJAQA010000001.1, on the reverse strand, counting down.
CACTGGGCTACAGGGGAAGACACAAGGCATCTGTCAACATTCTGGCGTTTGTTTGCAGGCGTGCGTGCATAACAACAGGCTCGCTCACTGCAATAATGACATTTCCAGTCGCCTGAACTTCAGAGGGGGATGAGAAATGCATGATAAATGTCTGGCCCGGCCGCAGCGGGGCCAAAAACACTTTTTCTCCTTTTGCCAGTGACGCACGGGAACCATAGAAACGGTGTTTGGACGCAGGCGAGCGGGTTGTACAACGCGCTCGTTGGCTGCAAAAAGCACATCTGCAGTCGCCTTTCAGGGAACTGACAGAGCATTGGCATAAAATATCTGCCGTTAGACCGGGATTCGAACACCGGTCTCTCGTGTGAAAAACCTAAGATTCTGCCACTGAGCCACAGCGGGGGAACACAAAGGCTTCAGATGCACGAGTACCTTTTGTACACAGCCACGTCCAAGTGATCTGAAGGTGCGGGCGCTTCTTATTGTGTGACGTGTGCGCAGACTGGTGCATAGAAATATACACTAGATGTCGCCTTGGCTACGGCAGTTCATTGGAACGAGCCGACATCTAGTGTATATATCTATGCACCAGTCTGCGCACACGAAGCTCCCGCGCCTTCAGATCACTTGGACGTGGCTGTGTACAAAAGGTAAAAACGATATAAATACTGTTCGTTTTCTCACACAAACTGCTCGTTTCGTGTCTCAGGCCATCAATGTGTACTTACGATGGGGAATTGTTTAATTTGGATGATGGGGAATTGTTTTAATTTGGACTCTGTGCATGCTCTTTAAGGTGGTGACCACAGACCTGCATTATATGACTGAGAGACAAGAACGGTTCTGATATCACACACCTCTTGACCCTGTCACTCCACTGGTAAGGCCTCAGCACTCATTTCCCTTATTGTTGTGTGTATGGTATTTTATATCTGATGTTTTTAGTAATTGTATGAATAAAATTATTTTTTTAAACAGAACTACGTCTCTGGCTTAGTCTCTTCTCTATAAGCTATTCCACCCGAAAGTTTGTTACTATATAAAGCTGAACATGTTAGTTTATAAGACGGTGTGTAATATTATTATTTTTTAAAAGTATTTAATAAGCTACTGAATCAAAATAGAATACTTAATTATACTTTTAAGTATGACTCGATCAACAAGTATAGGCCAAATATACTTAGACTTTAATATACTTAGACAAATAAGTCAAGTATACTTAAGTGGAATTTGAAGTCTATTTCTGAGAAGTACATAAAGTATATTTCTGAGAAGTATATAAAGTATATTTCTGAGAAGTATATAAAAAGTAGACTGAAAGTATACTTTCTTATTTTTAGTTTAAAAGAAGTATACTAATAGCACACTTGAATAAACTTCTTTTTGGTAAGGGTAGTCTAGAGCAGCTCCGTATCAGTGTGACGCTCAGTTCTGGTGCTGGGATGACATACTAATGAGATGATTTTATTAATTCATCATAGCAGTGGTGTGAGCAGGGATGGACTGGGGCTAAAAAACAGCCCTGGACTTTCTCCCAAATAGGCCCATCATCCGGCCATTCGCCTCTAGCCGTGCGCGACAGACACTAGTCAGGATGTTCTGATACTATATGCCACAATACTGTAGCCTATCAGACAAGGTATTCACAGCAAGTAACATCTCAAAACCAATGATGATAATTGGGGTTGTATTTAATAATGAAGCCTCAGCCTTCAAATAAAAACAAAAAATGTACAATGCCATAAAATACAAATAATGAAATGTCTTCAGTAACCCCAAATTACACAAACTTGTAATTATAAAACATATAGTTATATACCAGGGGTCTCCAACCTTTTTGTGTGCGAGGGCTATAACTCAAGGGATAAAATAATCTAGAAGGAATTTTTATTTGTTATACTCCAGTATTTATTATACATAACATGGTCATACACCACGCATGCGCCAACTGTGCTGGCAGCAAGTTCGGAAAGCTCTGTGTTGTGCTGAGTAAATGCGTCTTTATATGGTGTTTGATTGTGGTATAAAATGTGTTTAACCCTCTGAGGTCTGAGCTGTTTTCTGGGCCCTGGAGGTGTTCTGACATGCTCTGACATTTGTGCTTATTTCTGTTACTTGTGACATTTTCATGGCTAAAGTCTAATTACACTGTATTCAGCACAAACTCTGCTACAATAATATATCAACAGCATGTGTGTAAAAGTTTGTAGTTTTGAGATAATGACATTTATGCGTGGTTTGTGAAAATACAAAAAAAAATTCTCACTGAAATAAGGTCATGAAACCCATACTGATTATTTCTTCACAAGACTTTTGAAAATTGTATGGCGTAGCCTAGAATATTTGCTCCAAAACTATGTGAAAATCACCCTGACTGCTCATTCAGAGAAGACAATATATTGATTTGAAATTTTTACGACGTGTTTTGTGTGAAAAAGCAATATGCGAAGGGGCGGATCATCTCATTAATATGTAAGGCTTTTTACACCTGAGAAAGACAAAGACACACCCTAATGGCCCTATTAGGAGCTTATCAGGGCCCATCATTCTGACCAACCTTCCACAAAGAATGAGGAGATTTAAAAAAGAATGGCTTTTAGATTGTTTGGATTTATTTACAACACAACATGATCCAAAGAAAGAGACCTTTGTGCCATTCCTAAAAACATTGTACATACCTTTCATTTCCAAGGTGTTTGATTTTCACTTTACCATGTTCATGTACAGAGACATGTACTGTGAATGTTGAAGTCAGCAGGACTCAGTGGCATCTGGGTCCTGAAAAAAAAGAAAAGTGAACACACTGATATCAAGAGAAAGGCCTGCATGATTTTGGGAATACATTTTAGATTTTTCTGGTTAAAATTGCTTTTTAAAATTCACAGAATACACACACACACACAAATGTTTCCAACAATATATTATATAATGAACACCACGTTTGTTGTGCCTTGTAGGCATAGGCTATGCGCAGTGCTGCATAAAATAATAACAATATAGCAGCCTATATAAATCTTCCAAAAGATTTCAGTAACTAAGCTAGAGAAAAATATATTGATTATCATGTTACTTCAAATGTTTCCATTCGTTATGATGATATGAAATGAGATAATAGTAAAAACATGAAGCCGTTTGGAGCGTTTTGCTTTTCCAAAATATGATACATTCAAACGCGATCGCGATCCAAAATGTGATACATTCAAACGCGATCGTGCTCAAATATAAAACATTATGGTTACCATACATATCTACGTTTGACCAGATATCCACAAACACAGTAACAGTAAACACGGATCTAAATATGATAATAGTCACCATATATCTAGCAACAGTTCAACTGCAATGTGAAATTTATGCAACAATAACAAACTAATATGTAAGAATTTCTTACCTTATCTTTCTTGTCTTCAAATCGCGTTCATCTTCTGGGGTAAGGCCAATGTAAGCTCACGACGCGTCTTTCAATCTCGACGAAAAGCAGAGACTGATGAAGTGTTTTGTTTTTGAGGTAATGAGCGCGTTCGCGTTCCATGTGGAGATTTGCATGTGAATCTCTTTTGCGCGAGTGGGCGTGGTCAAATTAAAAATAATTAGGAAGCGTTTGAGAAGCTGGACTTCTTGTTGGTTTTATACAAATTACTTAAACAGAGAATATTTGTTTTCAGTTTGAATCCGATCATTTAAAAGTACACACTTAAATGATTATAAAGATATATGGCTCATAAATGTGTGACAAGTATTCGCTGAGTTTTGTTTCAGTTTATAGACGTGCTCAAGAAAAAAAAAGTTCACCGCGACGGAGAGGCAGAACGCACACCCTGTTTATTTTCTTTATTTTACAAAAGCACAATGTTTTGATTTGATTGTAAGTGGACACATACAAAAGTAGAAATATCACAGATTCTTTTTTTATATTTCTTTTTTTCTGTATGACCATAAATGACGGAGTAATTTAAGTTTAAAGTGCTACAATGTTAAGAAAATCCAACAAAACGCGGGGGCGCGTTTGCCGACCTCAGAGGGTTAATAACATATTCACGCGACAAACTTCTTCACCTGCGACCACAAGGAAAATGTAATGGGATTATTCACCCGATCCCACATGCGTTGCGAAAACCCTTCCGTGGATGCCGGGCTGGAGCTCAGGTGAAGGCTAGGAGGTGGCGGTATAAGCCTTTTTTGCCATCGATCATTATGGGCAACGTTAACTCGCTGCCTAATAAGTGTGAGGAGTTGGAGGCCCTGATAAAAACTGATCGGATATATCGGGAATGCAGTCTATACTGTATTACGGAGACGTGGCTCACCGATGCTGTCCCTGACTCAGTTATCAACATACCTGGTTTCACCATGGTGCGGGCGGACAGACAGTCTGAGAAGTGTGGAAAGACGAAAGGAGGAGGACCGGTGCTGCTCGTGAACGACAGATGGTGCCGCTCCAGTCATATAACTGTTAAGGAAAAAATCTGTTGCCGGGATGTGGAGGTACTAGCAGTGAGTTTAAGACCTTACTATGTGCCGCGGGAGTTTTCTCACATTGTCGCCATCACTGTTTACATTCCACCGCGCGCAGATCCCTCAGTAGCGTGTGACGTCATTCAGGACGCAGTTGCAAGAATACAGTCACAACACTCAGATGCGCTGATTGCCATTTCGGGAGATTACAATCATGTTGACATTAGCTCATCTGTGGGCGGCTTTACACAGTATGTCAACTGTCACACGAGGCATAACAGCATTCTGGATCTCTGCTACATCAATGTGGAAAGTGCTTATAGTGTATTCGCCCTGCCCCCGCTCGGCAAGTCAGACCACAACTTGATCCATCTCAGGTCGTCCTACAGACCTTGTGTAATGAGACTGCCTGCAACCACCAGATCCTACAGGAGGTGGACCCCGGAGACTAGCGAAGCTCTGAGGGACTGCTTCCAGTCTACCGACTGGAACACACTTATGGACACCCACAGGTCAGACAATAATATTGATGGAACGGTTGAATGTGTGACTGATTACGTTCATTTTTGCATGGATGTGGTGGCTCCGGTCAGAGAAGTTCGATGTTTCCCAAATAATAAGCCCTGGATTACGAGCAGCATAAAGCACCTTCTGAATCAGAAGAGGGAGGCTTTCAAAGCTGGGGACAGGGAAAGGATCAGAGATGCCCAACGTGACTTGAAGAAGGCCATAAGACAAGCTAAAAAAGACTACAAGGAAAAGCTGGAGAAAAAACTGCAGCATAACAGCACAAGAGAAGTGTGGAAGGGAATGAGAGTGATTACTGGCTATAAGGAGAACGGTAGAGTGACTCAAGGAGATGTCTCGTTGGCTAACGAGTTCAACCACTTTTATAGTAGGTTTGCTCCTGTTTGTGACTCTCCACTATGTCCACCCAGTGGCTGTTTTACCTCTGCTGCTGCCTCCTGCCCTGTTCCATCCAGCGGTTGTTTTACTTCTGCTGCTACCCCCTGCCCTGCTCCACCCAGCGGTTGTTCCATCTATGCTGCTGCCTCCTGCCCTGCTCTACCCAGTGGCTGTTCTACCTATGCTGCTAACTCCTGCTCTGCTAAATCCAGTGGCTGTTCCATCTCTGCTGCTGCCTTCTCTTGCGCCTGCTGCCCTGCTCCATCTAGCAGCTGCTCCGTCTCTGCTGCTGCCTCCTGCTCTGCTAAATCCAGTGGCTGATCCATCTCTGCTGCTGCCTACTGCCCTGCTCCACCCAGAGGTTGCTCCACCTCTGCTGCTGCCTCCTGCCCTGATCCACTCAGCAGCTGTTCCATCTCTGCTGCTGCCTCCTGCCCCGCTTCACCCAGTGGCTGTTCCATCTCTGCTGCTGCCTCCTGCCCTGCTCCACCCAGTGGCTGTTCCATCTCTACTGCTGCCTCCAGCGCCGCACCATCCAACAGCTCCTCCACTTTTGCTGCTGTCTCCTGCCCTGCTCCACCCAGCGGCTGTTCCACCTCTGCTGCTGTCCCCTGCCCTGCTCCACTTAGCGGCTGTTCCATCTCTGCTGCTGCCTCCTGCCCTGCTCCACTCAGTGGCTGTTCCACCTCTGCTGCTGCCTCCTGCCCTGCTCCACTCAGTGGCTGTTCCACCTCTGCTGCTGTCCCCTGCCCTGCTCCACTTAGCGGCTGTTCCACCTCTGCTGCTGTCCCCTGCCCTGCTCCACTTAGCGGCTGTTCCATCTCTGCTGCTGCCTCCTGCCCCGCTTCACCCAGTGGCTGTTCCATCTCTGCTGCTGCCTCCTGCCCTGCTCCACCCAGTGGCTGTTCCATCTCTACTGCTGCCTCCAGCGCCGCACCATCCAACAGCACCTCCACTTTTGCTGCTGTCTCCTGCCCTGCTCCACCCAGCGGCTGTTCCATCTCGGCTGCTGTCTCCTGTTCTGCTCCACCCAGTGGCTGTTCCATCTCTGCTGCTGCCTCCTGCCCTGCTCCACCCAGCGGCTGTTCCACCTCTGCTGCTGCCTCCTGCCCTGCTCCACCCAGCGGCTGTTCCATCTCTGCTGCTGCCTCCTGCCCTGCTCCACCCAGCGGCTGTTCCACCTCTGCTGCTGTCCCCTGCCCTGCTCCACTTAGCGGCTGTTCCATCTCTGCTGCTGCCTCCTGCCCTGCTCCACTCAGTGGCTGTTCCATCTCGGCTGCTGTCTCCTGTTCTGCTCCACCCAGTGGCTGTTCCATCTCTGCTGTCGCCTGCTGCCCTGCTCCGCTCAGCGGCTGTCCAATCCTTGCTGCTGCCTCCTGCCCTGCTCCACCCAGTGGCTGTTCCATCTCTGCTGTCGCCTGCTGCCCTGCTCCGCTCAGCGGCTGTCCAATCCTTGCTGCTGCCTCCTGCCCTGCTCCACCCAGTGGCTGTTCCATCTCTGCTACTGCCTCATGCCCTGTTCCGCTCAGCGACTGTTCCACCTCTGCTGCTGCCTCCTGCCCTGCTCCACCCAGCGGCTGTTCCACCTCTGCTGCTGTCCCCTGCCCTGCTCCACTCAGAGGCTGTTCCATCTTTGCTGCTGTCTCCTGCCCTGCTCCACCCAGCGCCTGTTCCACCTCTGCTGCTGCCTCCTGCCCTGCTCTATCCAACAGCTGTTCCACTTTTGCTGCTGTCTCCTGCCTTGCTCCACCTAGCGGCTGTTCCTCCTCTGCTGCTGCCTCCTGCCCTGCTCCACTCAGCGGCTGTTCCATCTTTGCTGCTGCCTCCGGCCCTGCTTCACTCAGCGGCTGTTCCATCTCTGCTGCTGCCTCCTGCTTAGCTGAAGTACCCAACAGTGGTTATTTTAGCATGGAGGAGGTGAGGACGGAGCTTAGAAGATTGCGCCCTGGCAAGTCAGCTGGACCGGATGGAATACCACCGAGGCTTCTGAAGGACTGTGCTGCGGAGTTGGCGGTTCCTCTGCACACACTTTTTAACTGGAGTCTCCAGAAGAGTCAGGTGCCGAAGCAGTGGAAGACATCCTGCATTGTGCCAGTGCCTAACTGTACTATCCCCTTTCCTCTTCTCCCTATACACATCAGACTTTTCGTACAGAACATCATCATGCCACATACAAAAATATTCTGATGATACAGTGGTGGCGGCTTGTGTGAGGGGAAGAGACGAGGAGGAGTACAGGAGGGTCATCTCAGAGTTTGCGACCTGGAGCAGGTGCAATGGTCTCATTCTTAATACATCAAAAACCAAGGAGATGATAGTGGACTTTGGGAGGCGTAAGTCACTTCATTTACCTGTGGTAATTGAGGGGGAGGACACTGAGGTGGTCCAGACGTACAAATATCTGGGAGTCCACCTTAACCAAAAACTGGACTGGTCAGTACATGTAAATGCAGCATACAGGAAAGGTCAGAGCAGACTCTTTTTTCTCAGGAAGCTAAAATCCTTCCAAGTCTGTAATGAGATGCTGTATCTTTTCTATCAGTCGGTTGTGGCCAGTGCTGTGTTCTTTGCAGTGGTGTGCTGGGGCAGTTGTATGACAGCCAGGGAGGGGAACCGACTTGACAAACTGGTCAGGAAGTGTGTGTCAGTGTTGGGGAGGAGGGTGGACTCCGTAGGAGATTTGGTGGAGGAAAGAATGAGGAGCATGATGAAATCCATCCTCAGAAATAGGAGCCACCCACTGCATGACACTGTGGTTGCCCAGCAAAGCAGCCGCAGTGACCGATTCCTCTCCATGAGTTGTAGGACTGAGAGGTTTAGGAGGTCATTTGTTCCGGCCGCCATAAGACTGCATAATTGATCTGTTTGAAGTGTATTAATTATTTACTACTAATGACAGTAGTTTGTTCTGTGACTAATTGTTATAATCTGTGTTTTTATGAGTGTATTGTAGTGAGAATGCTTGTTAGTTAGCCAACACACACTTTATGCTGCTGGACATCTGAATTTTTGATTTTTTTGTTGATTTTCTATAAACCTATTGTATGTGTTATCAAAAACAGTAGCCCAAAACATTACTGCATTACATTTAAAGGGGTGATGAACTGAGAAATCAAAATTTCCTTGAGCTTTTGACATATAAGAGATCATCATACTATAATAATATCCTGTAAGTTTCAGAACTGAAAACTACCTTGTTAGTCCAATAAAAGCTTGTATAGACATCAGGCTCAGCAAACGACTCGTTTTTCAAAGTGGGGAACTATGACGTCAAAGAGGATAAAACACCGCCTCCACAAAAGAAGATCAACGCCTACTTCAACACGGCCTGTTTAGCCCCGCCCACCGATTCGCCCAAACATGCTAAATAACATAGGACGACATGATAATTGCTAAACCGGGTCGAGCTACTTCCAAGCAATAAACATGCTGTTTACTAAATATTGTGCAGCGCCTGTTTGTGGAAGAAGACAGTCTGCATAAGCTTCCTTCGGATTCCAGCATGGTTAAACTTTATTAAAGGGTAACTAAACCCCTGGTCAGAGCCTGACTCCACCCACTGGCAATATTTGAAAAATGCTAGAAAAGTGGGCAGACCCCAGCGGAGATAGAGGGGACGAATCGTGAGCGGGGGGGCGTGCACCTGAGACCTGCTGTCAGACTCTCTAAAATGGAGAGTGACTCACAGGGTCGAAAGACGACGTAAAGCACATGCATCTGATGAGTTTTATCGAGTTGATGTCAATAGCGCGCACTCTCTATAGGCATTTTCATATTTTGCCGCTATGTGAGAAAATCCAGCAAAATGCGCCGACGCGTTTGTCGACCCCAGAGGATTAACTTTAGCCTAACCATAAATTGTGATTAAAATATATATGATCACTCACATCAAGACGCCGCTGCAGTGGTGGAGTCCATGCAGGAGGAGCAGCGTTTGGCACTGTGTCGCTTTTCAGTGTGAGCTGTGTGGAGAAGCCCATTTCCACCTCTATTGCGTTTCAAAAGCAATTCCGCGTAAAATGCAGGTTTCACACTCGGTCTTCCAGGCCAAGTGCATGCAACCACTGGCGCCTAATTTCCAAGTCTGCTGGAAAGCTATGCAGTCCAGCAGTGCTGTTGCAACCAGCAACACTACACCTACGTACCCTCCTGCCCACTGTACTAAATACAGATACATCTACGCTAACTCATACCAAGGGAGGGCGTGGTGAGCTGGAACCTGCTTACATCACGTAGTACCGCTTACGTCACGTAGTACCGCAAACAACCAATAGGAAAATTCAACTGCAGTAGCCACCGTTCAACCTGAAGAGGGCAGCACTCAGACGTTTTTACACCATATATTGTAGAATTAAAACACTTTATACCCAAATGTCAAAAAAGTTACTCGAATCAATGAACAGCACTAATAAAGCCCCATTCTTACAGATCATTAACTAAAAAAAGTTGGTTTAGGGTTTAGTTACCCTTTAAATCAGTCAATCACAATTTCCCGACACGGATCTGCCAGCAACATGTAAGTAACCATGTGTACTCTAATGCCTGATCTGCGATCAGTGATTTCTGATGTGTAATTATTCAAGTTCAGATATCTTTCTCTTAAAATCGTTCAATACTGTTTATGCATCAGTGACTAAACGATCAACTTCACATCATTTCTCGTAGTATTATGAAAAGAATCTTTTTTAAACTGTTATTAAATTATATACAGAAAGCGATCAAAGAACGATCAAATCGCCCAAGCTGTCAATCAAACAGCACAGCGTGAGCCGCGAGAGCTTATCTGGACACTTGCCAAACTCGTGATGAAATAATGACACTGTTACACTACACAACGAAGCTCTTACTGTGTATTCACATCGTGTTTGCATTGTGATTTGGTGTAAGCATTTGTGAGAGTGCAAAAATTGCGTTGCAATGATAAGATCTTTATTCACGCGATCAACAGACTGTCTGTCATCTGCTCAGTCAAAGCTCATCATGCTGCAACCTTTCATGTGATGGAATAGATTTAAATATAATGCTTTTAACGATACTTTTCACGATTTGTTAATCTCGATAGCTGTAATAGTAAAAACGTAGTAAAAGTTTTCGAGAGAGTTCATGTAATACTGGCTATTTCATTTGCAAGCATGTCAGCCAATCACAGCAGTGGGCGTCTGCACTGCAGTCTCACAGCAGCCAATCACAGCAGTGGGCGTCTGCACTGCAGTCTCACAGCAGCCAATCACAGCAGTGGGCGTTTGCACTGCAGTCTCACAGCAGACACGCCCCTTAAAACTGAGCGTTCAAATCTGAGGCTGAAATCAGGCTTGGAAAAATGGCTTTTATTTATAAATTATGACAATTTTTGATGTAAAAATCATACTAACATTATAAGGGCACCCCAGGCAACATTATAAAATAATAAAACAATCCAGTTCATGACCCCTTTAATACATTTATACATGACTATATTAATATATCAGTATTTTTAATATGAATACAGGCACATTTCTGCCAACAAAGTTTGTTTTACTAAAGTTAATTCATAAGTTGTGGTGTGAAATGTCTTCTAACTGGTTTGTTCTCGGAACAATGTTTCGCCTGTTGTTGTTGTTTTTTTGCGTCAATATGTTGAGAATATCAGCGCTGTTTCATCTGGCTTTTTACAAGCTTAAATCACATAAGTTAGTCATCTGTGGGTTTATAGATAGAGAATTCTGCGCTGAATTGAAAAGCTTCTCGGTGGATCGCGCATCTCTGTGTAATCTAAATCTAACGGGCTTCCAGCTGTTCAGAGCGGATCGCGTCGCCGAGTTAACTGGGAAAACGAGAGGCGGTGGATTATGTTTTTATATCAACGAAGGCTGGTGTTCAGATGTGACAGTGTTGACGAAGATGTGCTGCCCTAATTTGGAAGCTCTCTTCATTAACTGTAAGCCTTTTTATTCGCCGCGGGAGTTTTCCTCATTTATTCTGGCGAGTGTGTACATCCCCCCTGACGCGTGTGTGAGCGCGGCATTGCAACAGCTGGCTGATCAGATCACACAAACAGAGCAAAGTTACCCGGACTCTTTCACTATCATTCTCGGCGATTTTAATAAAGCTAATCTCACCCGTGAACTGCCTAAATTCAGACAGCACATCACCTGCCCCACCAGGGACACTAACATACTGGACCATTGCTACACTGCTTTAAAGGACGCATACCACTCTGTCCCCAGAGCAGCTTTGGGACTCTCTGATCATTGTTTGGTTCATCTTCTCCCAGCCTACAAGCAGAAACTTAAATCTGCTAAGGCAGTTGTAAGAACTGTAAAGAGATGGACCAGCGAAACAGAGCAGGTCTTACAAGGTTGTTTTGACTGCACTGATTGGAGTGTTTTTGAGGCTGCAGCCACTGATTTGGATGAGCTCACTGACACTGTGACATCTTACATCAGCTTCTGTGAGGACATGTGTGTCCCCACTAGGACTTTTTTAACATATAACAACGATAAGCCATGGTTCACTGCAAAACTAAAACATCTTCGTCAGGCCAAAGAGGATGCCTACAGGAGTGGGGACAGAGCCTTGTACAAACAGGCCAAATACACACTGACAAAGGAGATCAGAGAAGCTAAGAGGAGCTTCTCTGAAAAGCTGAAAAGCCAGTTTTCAGCTAACGACCCTGCATCAGTGTGGAAAGGCCTGAAAGCCATCACCAGCTACAAAACACCATCCCCCAACACTGTTGAGAATCAACGACTGGCCGACGATCTCAATGTATTTTACAGTAGATTTGAAAAGCCTGCTCTCACACCCCACACCCGCTCTGACCGTCTCTACACACAACCATCAACACCCCCCTCCCTCCCCCATACTGCTTCTCAGCCTGCACCTCAGATCAGTGAGGAGGATGTATGCAGAGTCTTCAGGAAACAGAAGATAAGGAAAGCCAAAGGCCCAGACGGTGTCTCACCAGCCTGTCTCAAAGCCTGCGCTGTCCAGCTGTCATCCATCTTCACACTGATTTTCAACAGATCACTGGAGCTGTGTGAAGTCCCCTCCTGCTTCAAACACTCCACCATCATCCCGGTACCCAAGAAACCTAAAATCTCTGAACTTAACGATTACAGACCTGTTGCTTTGACATCTGTGGTCATGAAGTCATTTGAGAGACTGGTGCTGGCCTATCTGAAGGACCTCACTGGACCCTTGCTGGACCCCCTGCAGTTTGCTTATCGAGCAAACAGGTCTGTGGATGATGCAGTCAACATGGGACTGCACTACATCCTCCAACATCTGGACAAACCAGGGACTTATGCAAGGATCCTGTTTGTGGACTTCAGCTCCGCTTTCAACACCATCGTCCCGGATACCCTCCTGAATAAACTAACCCAGCTCTCTGTGCCCTCCTCCATCTGTCAGTGGATCATCAGCTTCCTGACAGGCCGGCAGCAGCTAGTGAGGCTGGGAAAAGTCACATCTCGGACCCTTACCATCAGCACTGGTGCCCCCCAAGGGTGCGTTCTCTCCCCACTGCTTTTCTCCCTCTACACAAATGACTGCACTTCTAAAGACCCCTCTGTCAAGCTCCTGAAGTTTGCAGACGACACCACAGTCATTGGCCTCATCCAGGACGGTGACGAGTCTGCTTACAGACAAGAGGTTGAACAGCTGGCTGTCTGGTGCAGTCATAACAACCTGGAGCTGAACACGCTCAAAACTGTGGAGATGATAGTGGACTTTAGGAGAAACCCCCCTGCACTCCCCCCTCTCACCATCATGGACAGCACTGTGACAGCAGTGGAGTCATTCAGGTTCCTGGGCACTACCATCTCTCAGGACCTGAAGTGGGACAATCACATTGACTCCATTGTCAAAAAGGCCCAACAGAGGTTGTACTTCCTTCGTCAACTGAAAAAGTTCAACCTACCACAAGCGCAGATGACTCAGTTTTACTCAGCTGTTATTGAGTCGGTTCTGTGCACTTCTATAACTGTCTGGTTTGGGTCAGCCAGCAAATCAGATATAAGAAGACTACAACGGACTGTTAGGACAGCTGAAAGGATCATTGGTGTACACCTCCCCAACCTTCAGGACTTGTACAATGCCAGAGTGAAGAAACGGGCAGGGAACATCATCACAGACCCCTCCCACCCCGGCCAAAACCTGTTTGCACTTCTGCCGTCAGGCAGACGTTACAGATCTCTGCGCACTAGAACATCTAGGCACAAAAACAGTTTTTTTCCCCCATGCTATCTCCAGCTTAAACAGCTAAAACAGCAATTAACACCTGCTGTATAATTCATTCAGTACTTGAGAGAGAACAGGGTTCCTGCAGGTTTCAGTTAGTCAAATTTAAGACCTTTTTAAGACATTTTAAGACCATAAAGATTGAAATTTAAGACCTACACGACACATTGCCAAAAAATTTCAAATCAAAGAATTCATTTTATTTCAATGAATTCAGTAACTGACAAAGCATTAACTTAATTTACAGATAAAGCAATCACATTAGTAACCTTCCAGAATTTTTTTTATAGAAAATTGTACTTTGCATATTATAGGCCTACTGTAAAAAACACATAATTAGTTGATTTTAGTTGATCATAACTAGAGATGAAATGGCATGAACATTTCATTTAATTATTATTGTGCCAAAAATTATCACTGTTATCACAGAATCCTGTTCAAAAAGTACTAATACTACACAATGAAATCAATTCACCAAGTTTTATGTCGAAAAACAGCAACAAATAAAATTAGCATCAATACGCACTAACATAAACATTAAAATAATACGATTAAAAATGATAGCCAGATTTTAAAAGTGTCTTGCAACATGTTATATAATAACATGTACAAGTTCAAATAAGGTTGACAAAAAAGGTTTTTATAAAAAGATAAACCTCACATATTTCAGACTTTAAATTTTTTTTTTTGACTCATTCTTTTTATAAAAAAATTATTTAGTGACATTTACAATACAGTTTAGCTTATCTTTTATTATTAATAGTAAAATTCGGTCCGATTTTCCCGTGGCGTCTGTCGTTGCTATGCAACTCCACAATGACAAAAAAGTTTTAGAGGCTAATGGATTTCCACCGCCGAAAAGCGCTTGCTGTAGCTCTGTTACACAAGATTTATTTACGGAGAAGAGAAAAACACCCGTAGTGTTTGGGTGCACCCGCATCCTTCATGTCTTTTTTCATGTTGCTGCGCCTGAAAAAAAAACGAGCGCGTCGCTTCAATTATAAGCGCGCTTACCGCGCGCCTACATTTGAATGAACTTGAGCGCGAAAAAGACGCGATATGTGAACTGCCTCTAGGCGAGCGACTTCGATACTTTTTTGCTACTTTGTAATAACTTTCTGCGGCCACCGTTTCTGGAAATGAACGAAGGTAAAATCTTTTTTAAGACCTGACTAAATTAAATTTAAGACCGCGGATGAAAATCTGCCTGTTTTTAAGACGTTTTAAGGCCTTAAATTTAAAGTTCAGAATTTAAGACATTTTAAGACTTTTTAAGACCCCGCGGGAACCCTGGAGAAGCAAGAGGTTTTTTTTGTGTAAATACATATACAAATTTTATTTATAGAGCTGTACACACAATGCACAAATCTGTACATAACTGTTTCAGATGTATACTATAACTATTATTATTGTTTATTCTATTTATTTATGTTCTCATTTAAATGCCTGTTCTAATGTCATATATGTATGTATGTACCAAGAGCTCCTGTAAAAACCACAAAAAATTCCTTGTGTGTTTGTGCACACTTGGCGAATAAAGCTCATTCTGATTCTGATTCTGATTCTGAATAGCCTAATTTTTAAGCGTTTGCCATTTAATGTTTCTCATACGCAACACAAATGACAGCGTACAATCAAAGAGAGTTGGGTAATTTTGTAGAGGCAAAAGTTCAAATTGAAACGTTTAGTTAAAAAGGTCGCAAAATTATACCATTCGAAGTCTGCAACCCCGACGGCAGGTTGGGGCTATTTATAGAATGTGTTTAGCGGGCAACTCACAGGCACCACGCTGGAGACCACTGCTATACTATACCTTAACTATTCAAATATAATGTAAGCAAATTTAAAAGTGCAGCCTTATAAAACTAACTTTCTGTCAGTGGCTATAGGCCGACTCTTCTTCCTCAGTTGTTGTTTTTTACACGTAGTATAAGTGATCGTATTAGTGCCCCTGCTGTTGGCTGTTCATATTGCTTTGTTAGACTTTTTTTTTTTTTGCCCTCGGTTGGACGGCCGTTCTGGACTTTTCCAGAACGCACAGATTGTCAGTCCGTCCCTGGGTGTGAGTTACACTAGCTGTATATTATGATTATTTTGCATCAGACAACAGACTGTACAAGACCGGTCATTTGTATCAAAACTCAACCTGACTCAACAAACCTGACTAAAGAGCTTATTTTGTAGATAATATTTGTGATGATAAACCAGTCTGTGAGAGCCAGTGCAAACCACTGAAGCGAGAGACTGATGATGTGTGACAGTGATCATGTGATCATGAACCTTGTGTAGGAGCTGCTGCTGTAGTTCGGCTTGATGTCTTCTCAGAGTTTGAGCTTCTGACTGGAATCAGTGTTGGTGAAGCGACTGGATCTGCAGAAGATGAATGTTCAGATGCATCACCTGTAGGACATTAACATCATATGTTCATATCGATCATGACCTGCAGTTTGTGTTCATCATCACAGTTTACAGTGGCAGTAGTTGAGAAGAGACTGTACTGTATTACTGTATAACTGTAGGACATTAACATCATATTTTACAGTGTTGTTTCTCACCTGAATACTTGACAGTGTATCTGACTGAGGTCTTGAGTTGATTTCCCTGAGTAAGCTGACATCTCCACTCTCTGTTGTCATCTTCATTCAGGAGTGTTGTAGTCAGAGTGAGGATACAGAGATCTTGATCTGGATCTGATGAGAATAATATCTGATATCTGGAGTCCGTCTTCAGATCAACACCAGCCTGATTCACCCACAACAGCTCAAGTCCCCAACGGACCCAATCATCACAGGAGTATCCAACATATGAATACAACTGACAGGAAAGAGTCACAGAGCGGCCTGGACTGATCTCAGTCTGTGAGGATGAAGATGATGATGAAGATGATGATGATGATGATGATGAAGATGATGATGGAGACACTGAAACTGAACACAAGACACAAATCACAGACTCTTCAATCATCATCTGAGTTTAAAGGGAGAATCTGCCCTTTTTAAATTGACCACATAATCATAAACTTACCATGAAGAACACACAGAGAAACATCAGCACCAGGTCCTTGTTGTTCTCCATTCACATATTGTTGGCAGATGTAAGATCCATAATCTTCTACTGTGACGTTCTTGATGTTCAGAGAGCAGTCAGACTCCAGACTCAGTCTCTCATGTCTCTCTGTGTCTTTATTCTTTATCCCTCCAGTAATCAGTTCAACTTCTGGATGACTGTTATAGTGGACCCATGTAGTTGATTTGCAGTCAGAAAGAGCTTTATTACAGGACAGAGAGACATTTTCACCAGAACTGATGTACACACGATCTCCACTGGTTCCTGAAACACAGTATATCTCAGTGATCATTATGATATTAATAAATGAAAAAACATAAACCCCACCAGCATACAAAGCAGAAGATTCAAATCATACAGTCTTTTTCCGCTGTTTGATAGCTAATGCATTCATTAACATTTATAGATAAACCAAATCAAACGCCTCTTTAAGATGGAATAAGAAATACTCTGACTTTGAAACAAATTTAAAGGGATAGTTCACTTTGAAATTAATTTTTGATATGTTTTAGCTTACCTCAAGGGCATCCAAGATGTTGGTGTCTTTGTTTCCGCAGTAGTTTCAATTTTGATATTTTTAGGTCAAACCGTTCTTGTCTGTCAGTCATATAATGCAGGTCTATGGTCACTGTCTCAAAACACAAGCACAGAGTCCAAATTAAAACAATTCCCCACGTCCAAATGAAACAATTCCCCATCATAAGTACACATTGATGGCCTAAGACACGAATCGAGCGGTTTGTGTGAGAAAACGAACAGTATTTATATCGTTGTTATCTCTTGAAAACAGCACACGTCCAAATGATCTGACGGCGCGGGCGGGTATAGATATATACATAGATGTCGCCTTGGCTACTGCAGTTCATTGGAACGAAACCGTAGCCAAGCGACATCTAGTGTATATATCTATACCCGCCCGCTGGCGGGTATAGATGTATACACTAGATGTCGCCTTCGCTACTGCAGTTCATTGGAACGAAACCGTAGCCAAGGCGACATCTATTTATATATCTATACCCGCCCGCGCCGTCAGATCATTTGGACGTGTGCTGTTTTCAATGCTGGCCATCAATGTGTACTTATGATGGGGAATTGTTTCATTTGGACGTGGGGAATTGTTTTAATTTGGACTCTGTGCTTGTGTTTTGAGACAGTGACCATAGACCTGCATTATATGACTGACAGACAAGAACGGTTTGACCTAAAAATATCAAAATTGAAACTACTGCGGAAACAAAGACACCTACATCTTGGATGCCCTTGAGGTAAGCTAAAACATATCAAAAATTAATTTCAAAGTGAACTATCCCTTTAAATAATATAATATCATCATATCTTGAACTTTTGATTTCAGCTTTGTCATAAACATTACTGGACGGCACAGGATTAGTTGATCCTCCTCTTCAACCGTAGAAATACACTAATAACTGACCTTAAAAGCTCTTTATCTGTTCTGTGTTTCTCTCTTTCCTTCAGACTCACCCTACTGTGACTTATGCACAGCTAAATACTAAATAACAACTCAAAACATTCTTACACAGTTTTAGCGGGAAGTTTCCCAGTAGACACAGGACTGAACCATCTTTACCTCATATGTCTCTAGTTTCCTGTTTACACTCAGTGCATTTGGGGTCAATATGATAGTATATGATAATGTATAGAGTGATTGTATTTTTTTTTTATTTTTTTTTTTACATTTTTAATAATACACGTAATATATCATTTTTTGGTTTACTTCTCATCTATACATTAATGCTATGTTTTGGGAGATTTTAATTACTTTTGTACCTATTTACTGCAAAATACCTCAGCTACACCATTAGCATGCATATGAAATATTACCTTTTTATGAAAAAAAAAAAAAAAAAAAAAAACACATTAATGATGATCGAAATGAATCATGATCTGCTGGTTACAATTTTTTTTGCAGATAATATAGTTTTGCCAAAATTAATTACCATACACTTCCAGCAGAGGCCCCATAGAGATCCATTCATTTTTTTGGATGTGACTGACTGCTCTTATAACAGCTTTAGTTATTTATATATATATATATATATATATATATATATATATATATATATATATATATTTAAACATTGTAAAATACATTAAATCAGTATTTCTTTGTTGTTATTTGAGGTCTTTTGAAGTGTCTTGTTTTTGCAATAATGCCACATAAATTTGCAGTAATGACACTAAAAGAAAAGACTTGAATGCAGTTGCATATTATTTATTTCAATAATCAAAATGTATAAAATTGTTAACTTTTGAATAAGAAACACATTTTTAGTACATAAAAGTAAATATGTTACTTTTATGTAACCCCCTTTTACTTTTATGTAACCCCCCCCCCGTGTGAGTGTGTGTGAGTGTGTGTGTGTGTGTGTGTGTGTGTGTGTGTGTGTGTGTGTGTGTGTGTGTGTGTGTGTGTGTGATCACATTCGTTCCACATTGCATTTGTGCTCTAGTACATTGAGGTATGGACATTTTCAGATTTATTCTGGATTTCAAAATTCAATTCGTGTACCTACCCCGAAGTGACAAAATAAAATATAATTCTGTATCAATATTTATAAGGAAAGACTAGTACTTTGTTTAGGCTTGGCAGACACACTCTGTCAGTTCAAAGCTAGATTAAAGACACATCTCTTTGACCTAGCATTCACATAATACATTATAGACTTCTATAATTCAATGTTAGGCTGCATAGATTAGGTCAGCTGGAACCGGGAACACTTCCCATAAATCCTGATGTACTCGTTACATCATGAGAAGAATGGCATCTACGCTAATTTTAGTGTCTTTGTTTATCCCGAGGTTTTCCCGCAGCCTGCCGGATCCAGGCCGTATCCAGATCTGATGAAGGACCTTCGCCTAGACCCGATCCAACGCAGTGCTGAAGTGCCAACTAGTCTCTCCCTATGGAGGATCCCTTTACCACTCTACAGATAAAGCGTCGTCAGGAAACTCAATTTGCGTATCTACCCCGAATTGATAAAATAAAATAAAATTAAATTCTTAATCAAAACTATAAGGAAGTAGGGAATTCCAAACCTGCGCACATATATTCAAACACACATAACTATAGAACCCGTTCTTAATGCGCATGTGAACGCCATCAGCGTTTCTCACAGGTTCGCGTTTAAAGTCTGTGTAGAGAGAATGGTGTCGTCTTAGCGGCCCCTAATTTAATAACAAATGATCGTTGCGACGGAAGCGAATCAATCAAAACTAACTTTAGCTGGAAAATAACTTTATTAAAGAACCGCTATAAAGCCAAAACAATCTCTGTTACCATAAATTATACGTTTATCTCTGTAAAGCTGCTTTGAAACAATCTACACTGTTAAAAGCTCTATATAAATGAAGATGACTTGACTTGACTTGAGGACAGTGGCCCTCCAGGACCGAGTTTGCCCATCCCTGGATTTCTTTATGAAGCACGCAGAGGTGGAAAGAGTACTGAAAATTTGTACTCAAGTACAAGTACCGTTACATTGCTGAAATAATACTCAATTACAAGTAAAAGTACTGGTGTCAAAAAAGTAATTAAGTAAAAGTACAAATTACTCTTCTCAAAAACTACTCAGAGTACTAGTTACTAATTACTTTTTAGCTGGCGATAGTTAATGCATTACCAATAAAAATATTCAACAAAATCATAGATTTATGTAGAAAATAGCTACTTTTAACAGGTTTTTACCTTGTTGTCAAAGGACATTAATTAGTGGATACTGGAATTTCTAACTTCAATATAACACTATGTGACTATGTCAATATGTCAATATTCCGTAGGCCTAGCCTATAATTTTTAATACCATCGGGAAAACTACTACATACTAAATATTTTAATATCTACATTTTTGTCCATCCATTTTGTCAAGGCAATCATTATTTTCAAGCATTGAAAAGCACAACACTCATTGTAACAGTAATCTATTTGAATGGAAAAGTTTAATTCAAGTCTTCTAAAGAGACACGTCCACTTTATAAGGTGAGATTTTAATTTAGGCTTTTGTTTACATATTTAAACATTGATCAATAACCATTTCAATAATCTAATATTTACTCACTCAGTGTATTTGTCTTTACAATAGGGTAACGTGAACTGTTGCAATAGCTCACACACAGCACAAGGAAGCTTGATTTCAATTCAAACTGAATTTAATTTGCAAAAAGACTAGATTTTTCATAACTTTTGACAACGTTTAAATCAAGAGCATGGAGAGATTGGAGCTGGACGTCATTTGAGTCTGCAGTGAGAACCACTTGGAGAGATTCGCGATTACACATGATATGACACACAGTCCGAGAGCGCACACTCAATATCCGAGTCCAGTTCGTTCGTATATTTGAGAGCTCGCGTCCAGTTTTCAGCGATTACATGAATGTGCCCTCGCGTTATAATATTGTTCGTGACATTTGCCATTAAAATATGCCATAGAAACTTGCAGGTATTAATAAAATTATGCGTAATAGGCCTACCTGCAATCCCGCGCTGAAACTCGCTGTCGTTGAGATGAGAGAATGAGAACGCGCAGCTGGTAAAATATAGATATTTTGACAATACTACTATGTAGTTTGTTGTTCCAAACTTTCAGTCCAGCCATTAATCACTCTGAGCTCCTCGCCTCCGATCATGATCAGCTCTTCAAAACCTGCTGCGACTGCGGCGGCTTTCATTCAGTCCAAATATCAGGGGTTTTATTGGTCCGGTTACGATCGAATATTTTTATTGGCTACCGAAATGCCATTCAAAGATTTGAATATCAATTCAAATTGTACTCAGTAACGAAATGTGATTTTACAAGTAGCGAAGTAGATTACTTAGCTTAATATGTACTTGAGTACAAGTAAAATTACAGATTTAAAAATATACTCAAAAAAGTACAAGTACCCCAAAAAACTACTTAATTACAGTAACGTGAGTAGTTGTAATTCGTTACTTCCACCTCTGACGTCACCATTATTGAGATTCACGCGCTGATTCTTGAGGTTTGAGTGTATCTAAGTGAAACAGTAGTTCAAAATGTCGAATGTTTTACTCTAATCAATTATATGAAATGAATAACACACATGACAGTCTATAAGAGGTCAGCTGATCTGGGGTGCGTTTCCCAAAAGCATCGTTAGCCAACAATGTTCCGTCGTTATCAGCAGTTATGAGTCAGAGTTTCCCGAAACCATCGTTCTAACGAACATTCACAAACAGCATCGCAAAGTTCATATTCATATGGTTCAGATTCATATGCAGAAGAACCACCATGATAGAAATTCTACAAATTTTGAATTGAAAGAAATAAGAAAGCTATAAGAAATTGAGATTGAGACCAAAAATGCAGTATGTAACTGTTAAAAAACTGACTACACGCTTGTTTATAAGAAAGATTGGGAATTATTAACTCATTAATGTGTCCAGCGCTGTCCCATCACGTCAGCTGTCAAAAGAAGGAAAGACTCAGAAGAATCAGACCCGAAGACTCAAGAGATGAACTAATCATTTCTCTTTCCGGTACAGAACCCATAGGATTTTACGCATGCGCGGTCGTCACTAAATGAACGAATCACTTTCTGAGACCACTCAGTAGTCCTGAGTCATATTAAAGATTTGTTCAAAATAAACGAATCGTTCGTGACCGACCTATCACTGGAACACATTTTCTTTTCAGCAGCCAGAGAAAAACTAACATTAAAGGGTAACTCTCGCCAAAATGCAACTGAGGGTCTTTTTGTTAATCTACCCGAGGCGAACTTTCGTTTAAAAGCATAATTAGAATGGAAACGGCACTTTTAAACGTACAGTATGGAATTCGCCGCTAGGGGTTGCTAACCTCTTTACAATAACAAAGGTGTAGTTTGATGACGCAACATTTGCTAAGAATTATGGATCTTGTCGTCAACGTCAAGCCGACCGATCTAATAATTAGGGATGTCCCGATCAGGTTTTTTTGCCCTCGAGTCCGAGTCCGAGTCATTTGATTTTGAGTATCTGCCGATACCGAGTCCCGATCCGATACTTAATACATAAAAAAAAGAATAAAGAAGAGCTAAAAAAACAGATCCAGGATGTTCCTTATTTTTTATTTAATTCACCTTATTTTAACATTCAACAACTCTGTTAACAAACAGAGCACTTCTGTGAGGTAGCTTGAACAATCAAGTAATAAATAAATTCTTCACTTTTGGACTTTAGTGCAACAGTAAATATAAAAAAAGTCTAATATATAAACAAATAGCAACTCAACTTAAAATACCCGGCAGGCATGTAAACAAATAAAAAATAAAAGTGCCACAGTGTTTGCAAAGCCAGTAATGTGCTTTTAGGAACTGCACTCCTAACTCTTACGCCGGTTTCACACTGCATTGTTAGCAGAGCGTGCAGTGCGTATTTTTTTCGCCGCCCATGTTAACAGATTAAACCAGGCTTTAGAGCATTCACACCGCGCGCAGAGGTGGCGCGGCAGTGCGTATAGCATAGCAGAGCAGGAGTGCCGCGATCGTTTCGGCGCCGAGTCTATCTTTGCAGCGCCGCTTTTGCTGAATTAAAGTGACAATGCATTGATCATGGCCAAAATACACCGCAGTTTTATCCAAAAAGTGCATTGATGATATCTATTGTGTTTTAAACAGTCAATCAAATGACCAACAGCAATTTAAAAAGAAAACAAATGTCCAAAAACAAACTTGTTGCCATAACAATAAAAACAAAGATGAACCAAAAGTTATAAAAATGAAATTATTAATAAAATAAGCTTCTTGACAAGTCTTTTCTCTTAAATGTATTTTAAAACGAAATAAAGCAATGCCAACTTATCCATTATAGAGTACTCTGTCTGTACACAACCCGCGGTTCAACCGCGTGTGACAAACGCTGCCAGTGTGAAAGCAAAACGCGCGTGTCCTGCTCCTGCTCACCATACGCACTGCTCCTGCGCTGCTTATGCTCTGCTAATGCGTGCAGTGTGAAAACGGCGTAACTCTGTGCCACCGCATAACTATAGATGTGTTAAAAAATAATGAGAATATTTATACATAGCCTATATATCCGAGTCCTGATCGGGAGGTAACGTCCGATTCCGATCGAGTCTGAAAACACGTGATTGGGCCCGATTTCCGATCACGTGATCGGATCAGGACATCCCTACTAATAATGTTTATGGATGACTGAATACATCGATGCTTTTATCATGACTGTGATATGAAGCAGGTCGGCATTGCTAAGAGACAGCTATCAGCTCCACACGCGACGCGAGTCCCGCGGATATAAAAGGAATATGGACATTTCATTCTACCGAACTACAAGTGCAGAATTACTACTCACAGGTCAGTTTATTAGACAAATTAAACTTGTGAGGTAACGCAGCGCTGTTTCACTTGCTCTAACATTACACTAGCACACTAAACTGCATTTAAATGTGTTGAAATGTATGTTATTCTGTGTTAGTTTGTCTGTATGAGACTAGCAGTAAGCTAGATCAACATTAGAATAACATACAGATCATATTCTAACATTTTATCATTGTTGAACTATATAACATTGATTAGTTTTATGTAAATGTGCTCACCTGTTTAATAAAGCACATGTAGGAGCGGTCGAAGTCTCGGACGTGGAGCTCTCGGCATCTCGAAAACACCGCGCTGATACTGATTCTCGTTTTAGTTCTCCTTTTTTATCCAAAGTCTGCTTGCCATGGTCCATAATGTTTGAACGAAACAACAACAGCGTGCAGATAGACATTACGAACTACACAGTGGTCCACGTCTGTCGCCTTGGTTACTATCAGAGGGCTCTGGTTGCTATGGCAGTACGAGCGGGAGAATGCGGATATGACGCCATTGACGGCGACAAAACGGAAATAAAGAAACGTGACGTGTCTTTGAATTAAATTACAAATTTATCCTGGTTTGAAAGTTGTTGGAAACAGTCGGGATAATGTAAGTACACAACTAAAAATATATATATAACATAGATATATGATTTTTGCTATTTTTAAAGCAAAAAAGTTACATATTGTGCCTTTAAGTTTGATCGTATTTTCATTTTTGGTCAAATTGCCTTGTGAATGGGAGTGCTTGGGGCACGACTATGATAGCATCAAAAATGGCTATTTTTAAAACACTAAGAAGGCTCGACACAACATGAAGCTGTGCTGGAAGTCTCACCAGGGGCTCTACACATGAACTCCAGCATTAGTGTTTGTGTACACAGAGTTTACTAAAGAGAAAGATTTTGACCAACTCACTGTAGCTGTGTGTCCGCCGGCATTTTGACAGTCAAAAATAGTCGATAGTTCTTA